>JAJLVT010000109.1:0-110766 GCA_030564545.1 Saturnispora mendoncae
TTGAGGTGAAAGTAACACCTTGGGCATCCTTGGCAGTGGTGAAACCAACAACATCACAAGTATAGGTAATAGTTGAAGAACAATCCTTGACTAAACTATTGGACTTTGTAGTGGTTGGCTTAAATGTTAAACAAGTGGCAGTGTTAACTGGAGCTGGGACAATGTTGGTAATGATAGTACTGAGCTTGTTGTAAGGACCATACTTAGAAGTAACAATATTGGATGAACTAGCACCAGTACAAGATGTTGAGGTGAAAGTAACACCTTGGGCATCCTTGGCAGTGGTGAAAGCAACAACATCACAAGTGTAGGTAATAGTTGAGGAACAATCCTTGACTAAACTATTGGACTTTGCGGTTGAAGGAAGATTTGGAATAACAACAGCCGACGAGAGGCTTAATAAGGCTAAAAACGAAGATAGCCTCATGTCAAATTTGCGGTGTTTGTGAAACCCTTGAACCCTTGAATTAATTGCGGAATGCTATCTTATTTAACTGAATTGAAAAGTCAAAGGCAGCAAATGAGCAATAAAACGGCTGAATATCCATATCGGTAGCGAATTTCAGTACCTGGATTGTCTCGTTTAGAAATTCTTCATTTTCTGATCTATCGGAATCATATCCTGGATATCACGGACTTCAATTAAGGTATCTATCCTGTAAAGTAACATTGAAAGTTGATTGAAGGCCATTGAAAAGAGGAGATAAAATGACCAAGGGCAAGGAAATGGAACCATGGAACGGCTGCCGCCTAAAAGACCGATAACTCGGGCAATTGGCCCCTGATATGCAAGCAATCTAATGGCTTCATCGTACATAATCCCTTTGCGTATTTTCGTAATCAAACCCCGTCGCATCTATTAATGCTACAGCAGCCATACAATAGTTTGATGGGTAAATAGGGAACCTTTAACATTTAACATGTGAAATTAAAATCAATTTTAAAACTCAAAATTGAACTCTTTTCCCTATTAGTGGAACGAATTATCATGGACCACTAATGTTGCTACCAAAAATACCTTGACTTAAAAAAAATGGGACCTGCGCTTTGCTCTAAAACTTATCCCCATTTAGCGTGTCATTCATATTTTGGTTGTAACTGAACACATATCACACTGGTCCCAAGATGTATATTAAAACTTTGTAAATGTTGGCTTCATCACCTTGCAATTTTCCACAACAATGTTAAAAAAGATATAGGTATGTGATGTTATATTTCCAAGGGTGTGGAAATACCAATTTAAAATGCAGTAAAAGTCAACTATTTCACTCTTTTGAAAGTGAGGACTGGTTTATGACATTTATCAATTTTATCTGGAAGTAGTTTAAATGGATCGGAGTTTTGATGAGTTTCAAACTGATAAACATTATAACTTAAAGAGTAAGCCAGAGAAACCCCTAATGATTTTGGAAGTATCCATTGATTTTTTAATTGTTTGAAGCATCTTAGTTGGTATTGCAGCAATTATATTTCCTAATCGGTATTCAATGTCATATGCATAACAATCCTAAATTGCCAGAGCCACAGATTAGGAAATATTTTGCCAATCGACATGCAAAATTCGCGTTTAATTAAATCTGCAACAATAATTTACGAATGAAATGTCACGCATCTCTTATCTTATAATAGTTGTCAGGATTCTAGGCACTTTTGGTTCCTAATTAGATAATGCAATTTTACATATAAACCCTTAATATTCCAAAGATAGCATTTGTTCCTTGACAACCCCAGAGATTGGCAACAGAGAGTACATTGGAAATTGATTGAAAAATAGAATTATACACATAATCGTGAACATTAACGAGCATTTAATTATGTGAATTGCATGGTCTATTAACCAAAACATGGCCAAACTCCTGTTTTCGAAATTTATAATTTATATTTTTAGAATATGTGTTTTGGGAAAAAAGTCTATTAATATCTTATCGGAAGGTTAGTGAATATATTAGCTATTTATTCAGAGTTAAGCTTCTAATAGTTGTTTCTTCCTCTTTTCTTTTTCAGCCTTCCGATCCCAACGGGTGTCTTCGGGCGAAAATCCCGCTTCTTTAGATCCAAAATATGCCCAATCTGGTGTTTTATCAATGTAATCCATTAATGTAAAATTTTCACCACTTTTCCATAGTTTGTAAAATTTATCATAATCAATATGTGTATACCAATCATTGCCCTTTTTAAATCTATTACTTGCAATCAAGAAACAACATGAATGTGCATGTTCTGCGGCTAATCCATAACCCAATCCACGTCTATTCAATTCATCGTTGATAGCAACAACAAATTTTTGACATTCTTCATAAAATGGGATATTTTGCATTGTCAATGGATTACCATTTCCATCACTTGAACCACAGAAGGTGGCACCCTTGATTTCAATCAAAGCTGGTAGCCCTTTAGCAACCATATCTGCATATCCATTAACTTCATTCATGTCCATATTAAACCCTTTAACTAATGTCAATCTGAAAACTGTTCTTTGATGACTTTGGGTTGTTCTTAATATATCTAAACAACGTTCTAATCTCTCCCAATAATCCCTAAATAATGGTCTATCGACTTTCTTCAATGATTCTTTTGAACTTGCATCAATTGAAACATATAATTGTGTAACTTTATTCAAACTCTCTAATTGATCCGGGTGTTGGGCATTACATACAAGGAATGATGAAATATCCTTTTCGTGTAACATATCCAAAAATTCATTAATGTAAGGATAAAATATTGGTTCACCAACTAAACTTAAAGCACAATGGCCAACTTTAAATGCTTCTTCAAATCTATCAGATAAAACACCTGGTACACCTCTCATTTGTTTAATCTTTTTATAATGTCCATTCAATGCACCTTCAATAATTAATTCAGGTTTATCAACCTCCCATCTCCATGTTGTACCAACAGGGTTTGTACCATGTCTCCAACAAAAAACACATTTATTTGAACATGATAATGATGGAGTTGTTTCCATACATCTATGAGATCTAATCCCATAAAATGCATATTTATAACAATAACCTCTACCTCTCAATGCAGATTTGGTCCATCTACAAATTTTTACACCTGAATGTGAACCAACAATTGTATAACCTTGTTTTGTTAATGATTTATAAGTTGGTGAATCTTTACCAACCATTTCCTTCTTTTCAAATGTTTCTGTTTCTGGTGCTTTAATATCTTCCATATCCATTAATTCACCTTCACTTGCTTCACCTTCATCATCATCAGAATCTAAATAATCTTCATTTAAATCTAACAAAAATGGTTCTGCATCTTCAATCATTTTAATAACACCATTTTGCCATTCATCAACTAATTCAATTTCAGTCTTTGTACAAACTTCACCTAATGGGTAAATTCTACGAGCACCTAATTTGCTTAAGTATTTATCACAAATTTGTGCTTGATAACAAAATTTTTCAGGGTATTGTTCACAATCACCAAGACCTAAAACTGTAAACCCCATTAATTTATTCAATGGGAATTTATCAACTCTGAAATCTTCAAATGTATCCTTTAAAAACTCTAAGAAATAATCAATTGGTGAATCTGATTCATAAGATGGTAAAACTAAAATGTAAATCAAATTTGGGACATCTGGTACGTTTAAAAAATAAGAATCTAAATCTTCTAGATCATCATCTAAATTGAATAACTTTACATCATTCTTTAATTTTATATCATTAAGTTTTTCATATAATGATTTAGCAACTCTTTGAGATGTACCTGTTAATGAAGAGTAAAAAATGTGATAATTACATTCATTTGGTTTAACTTCATTTTTAGTATATGTTTCTCCATCAGATTTAGCTTTCTTTGTAATGATCTTTGCTTTTGTTCTCTTTTTAAGTTGTGGAGTTTGAAGTTTTTTTGAGTTTAAAACATAGAAAAAACTCCCAATTAAAATGGAAAATAGTAATACCTTCTTCAATCCAATGAATAGGCAGATTAGAAATGTTAAAAATAAATAAACTCCAATCATTTTCCTTATAAAGTGAAAAACCAGTAAAAAAAAAATTTTTTTCTGTTGAGAAATTTAAGGAATTTGTAATAAAGTGAAGTTTTTTGATTAGAAATTCATTTTTTTGAAACGCATCAAATATTGGTTTCATTTGAAATCTGAACTTTTCTTGTTATTCTTGTAACATTTTCAAATCTTTACTATTTTCATACCTCCATTTATTATAAATATTTGGCATTTTTTACAACAAAGTAAAACGTTGTGCTTGTAAAATTCATCAAAATGGCATAACAAAAAACAATTCTTGGTTAATTTTGCGCTCCGGTTAATATAAGAATGTTTTTACTTCCATATTAATGGGTTAATGTGATTTCTTGCATTTTAACAATTTTAGAAACTGAAATTCTTTTGTAATTGGTTGATTAAAATTACACAAAAAAAAAGAGCATAAAATCGATTTCTTCCTTTCCTTCAACAAAAAATGATTCAATCTTCACAGAAGTTTGACCTAAACAATCTCTAAAAACGCAGCTATAAACTGATGAATTTATTGGCCTTAAATTCCAAAGAAATCTATAATTATTCTTTGTACCTACTAATAAATGGCAGTAAAATTGTAGTAGAAAAATCCAGATGACAATCTACGTCACCCCAATAATACCCACAATTTTTGTTTTAAAGGCCCATTAACCATGCCACTTTTCAAAACTAAGAACTCTAGCAGTTCTGGATCACAGACTTCTGCCAGTCCATCACCCTCACAATCTCCAAATTTAGCTCCAAGGGGAGGCAATTCCGTTAGTGCCATTGATTCTAATTTAAATTTGAATAACGACACGGAGTTGCATAGGTCGAGGTCAATGTCCCAAAGGTTTAAGAACTTATTCATCCACGAAGATGATGCTAGTTCTGCAAGTATTTCAAGGGTATCCTCTGCTTCCAGTATTCTAAAAAAGAATAATAACAATGTTGGTTTACCACCATTACATCCATCTTCTAATTTACCAATTCCTGATAGAGGACAACCTCCTAAACATTTTGTTCAAACTGAAGAACCAAATGATATTGATCAGGTACTTGATTTTGTTCCACAACCAAAATCAATTTCACAGCCACCACAAACTAGAGGGAGATCAAAAACAGTTAGCCAACATGGATTTAATAATTCGAAGCTGGAGGTTGATACTAATAGTTTACAAAATCTAAGACATAGCAAAACTGTCAATTATAGCACAACGCATGTACATAACCAAAGAGATAAAATTATTAAATTAAAATCAAATAGAGTTTCCCTATATGATTATGGTAGGTCACACGAACATGATTATGAGAAGTTTAAAACCCAAATCAACAAATCTAATTCAACTTTATTTGGTTGGATGAAAAGAAAAGAAGAGGATGATGGTACATTTAAATTAATCGAACAGAGTATTTCATTATTACCTGATAAATATTCAAGGGAGTTAATTGTTTTAAAGAATGATCCCAAAAATGTTATTTGGAACTATGATGATGAGGATGACCCACAAGAGTTTGAGGAAGTTGTTCCAAGTCCTGTTTTAGCGGTCCCTGAAAACCATATAAATAATGAAAGTGATGATGAACTAGATAAAGTTAGAGAGAAACATGGTATTCCAAATCCATTGAAGAACATTCAGAGGAAGAAATCCTTTACAAGTGGTAGTTATAAAAACACCACTGAAGAAGATAATTCAGAAGAGGGTGATGACGACGACGACGACGATGACGAAGATGATGATGAGTTTGACGATGTTATTGATAACATGATGATTGAACCAATCATTGGTACAGAACAAGTTTACCTTATTGATACAGTAATGGATAAAATTGTTTATCCTGATAAATTCATTAAGTCAATTGAATCAAGAATGAAAAATGGTAAATTTAAAAAGCCACTTTCTGTTAAATACGGTGAAATTGTTGGTGAAATTGGAAAAGGTTCATATGGTACTGTATGTATTTCTAAGAAAGAAATACCAAATAGGGAGCCCGTTTATTTTGCAATTAAACAATTACAAAAAAAATCAAATGAAAGTTTAAAACATTTTGGTACAAGAGTCGCAAGTGAATTTATGATTTCTTCATCATTAACCCATCAAGCAATTATTAATGTTTATGATTTGATGTTTGATTCTAACACCAAAATCTATTCGCAAGTAATGGAATTTATTCCATGTGGTGACCTTTACTCATTAATTTATCATACAAAAGGTCTTGACATTGTTGAATGTGATTGTTTTTTTAAACAAATTTTGAATGCCGTTACATATTTACATTCAGTTGGGATATCACATAATGATTTAAAAGTTGAAAATTTATTATTAACTAGAAAGGGACAGTTGAAAATTATTGATTTTGGTACATCAGCTGTTTTCAGGACTCAATGGGAAGCAGATATTCAATTATCAAAAGGAATTTGTGGTTCAGAGAGATATATCGCCCCTGAACAATTTATTGAATCCAAAGAATATGATCCAAGGTTGGGTGATGTTTGGGCATTAGGTATAATTTATTTAGTTATGATTTATGGTCATTATTCATGGGAGACAGCAAAGAAATGTGATGATGGATATAAACAGTTCATTGATCAAAAGGCGAAATTTGATTATAGTCAAAAAGATTACAATAAATTCCATCAATTTAAATGTATCAAGAAATCAAATTATTCACCAATTGAAGGTATAAGAGGTGGATTATTAAGTTCATGGATTCAAAATGGTGGTGAAGTTATACCAACTGGATGTAAATGTGAACCATGTATTGATAGGATTATATCACCAAATAATATAATTGGTTTAGGCGGGATTGAATCACTAACAAATAAACATGAATTGAATTCACCAATGACAACAAGAGATAATGAAAAGATTAAACAATTCAATAAATTTAAAGTTACAACAGATTCAATTAATGACTCAAGGAGGTATGTTCTTTATAACATTTTAAACCCAGACCCACAATTTAGAATGAGGACTTATCAAATTTGGCAAAGTGAATGGATAAGGGAGACAAAGATTTGTGATGCTGGTAGAGGTTATATAAGTTATGAGAATTACCTTGAGATGACAATGAAATCTGTTAAGGCTGCAAGTGAAAGGGAACAACAAGAAGCTATAAACACCATGAAAAAGAATGGTTCTTCTATAGTATCACCTCAACAAACTAAGAAGAAACATGGTATATTTGGTTTATAGAGTGATAATGTGTGTGTATATTTTTTTTTGAAGAGAGATCCCTTATTAAGTCTTTTAAAATATAAATTAATTAATTATAAAAGGTTAATAAAATGAATCACACATTTATTGAGTGAAGTATTCTGGGAATTCCTTGTAGTTGTAAGCAATTGGACCCTTCTTTGATAAGAACTTAACAAAAGAACCATCTTCCTTAACTTCGTTGTTTTGTCTCTTTTCAATGTATTCAGCTCTGTTCAAGTTAGTGAAACCCCATTTCTTTGAGATAATAATCTTTTGTTGACCTGGGAACTTGTATCTGGATCTTCTCAAAGCTTCAATGATAACATCCTTGTTTGAGTCCTTAGCTCTGATAGAGATTAAAATTTGACCAATGTTAACTCTAGCAGCGGTACCATGAGCCTTACCCCAAGCACCTCTCATACCTTGTTGCAATCTATCGGCACCGGCACATGACAACATCTTGTTAATTCTTAAGACGTGGAAAGGATGAACTCTAACTCTCATGTGGAATGATTCTCTACCAGATTGAACGGTAATGTACTTGTTAGCACAAATACGGGCAGCTTCTAAAGCTTCTGAAGATAATTGTTCCAATTCGTTAGAAACCAAGTGAACACATAATGGGAATTCATCAACCAAGGCCTTCTTTCTACCTAAATCAAAGATTCTAATCTTTGAGTCTGGGACACCTCTGTTGTATCTAGACTTTGGGTAAGGCTTGTTCTTACAGTATCTGTAACATCTAGCTGGTCTTCTAGCCATCTTTGTTCTGTTAAAAAATAAAGTGTTAGTTTCAGTTGAAAGGAAAAAGTGTGGTTTAAATAGGATGGCAAAAATGAAATAACTGTCACATAACTAGTTAATGATGATTAGTAATTACAATTTATTTTTCAAAATTTTGGATTTTCTGTAATTTCTATTGAGGAATACTATTCAAAGGGAATCAGAGAGTGCTTGGTAAATTCATGACAATTTCCAGTTGTTTTTTTGTAAACCTCCTTTGATATATTCTGTTTCACTAAATTTGTAATCATTGTCTAGTTTACTCTTGAAGTAAATAATCAACGGTTGAGTTTCAAATACCTGATTCAGTTATTTCAAAGCCATCATATTTCAACAATTTGGGAACGTTTAACATACTACTTTGATTTGTTTAAAGGATCAAGCAGATGGTAGTTTCTATTGATAATTTCAAATTTTTCAGTATTGTCAGCGGGGGGTTTCGCGTGTTCCCAAAACGGCAGTCCGAAAAACAGTCACAAATGAAAATTGCAAAGTGCGGAATTCGGGGTAAAACCCCCAAAGAAAACACGTGACAAACACGTGACAAGAAAGGGGTTACCTTTTTTTTAAAAATAAAATTTCAAATAATTTTTTTTTCTCAAATATTTTTATTACAATAAGGGAAAAAAAAAGTTTTTTTTTTCATATAGAAAATCTTTTGATCTCAGAAACAGAATGGGGAGATATTCAGTTAAGAGGTATAAGACAAAGCGTCGGACTAGAGATTTAGATTTGATCCATGAAGATCTTTCTAACAAAAATACAATTGAACATTTAAAGCATCAACCAGATGATGAATACCAACCTGGTTTAGGTCAATATTTCTGTATTCATTGTAATAGATACTTTCAAAGTAACAAAGCCTTGGCTACCCATTTAAAGGGTAAGGTTCATAAGAGACGTGTTAAGGAGCTTAGCGTTAACCAGTATTCAATAGAAGAGGCCGAAGCTGCAAGTGGTTTAAATTTAGAAAAGTACTTAAATAAAGTTAAAACATACAAAGAAGTAGAACCAATGAGGAAAGTTCAAGAGGTTGAATTATTAAAAGATTTAGTTCAAGAGAATGAATTCTTAGATAACCAAAAATTTGAATTGGAATACCCTGAATTAGCCGAAGAAAGGAGACAAAAGAAAATCCAAGAAGAGGAATTAAGAGTTAAAGTTGAATTAAATAAACAGAAAAGGTTAGATGCTAAATTAAAATCATATGAAGTTGAATCTGAGACAAGTGATATGGAATTAGAAATAGATGAAACTTCTTAAATTTTGCCCTATCACCCTCATCCATCCTATTTTACTTATATATATGTGTACTTTTATAAATTAAATATTAACTTTTGCTCATGATGATTTGATTTCGTTTCTATATCTATCTATTTAAATATTTATTTTCTACAAAGAATCCCCTCTTAAATCTTTTAATTTAAATGGTAATCCATTTTTAACAACAACATGCCCTGATTTGACGTCCTTATTACTCAATCTATTACATTCAACATATAAATTCTTTTCTTCATGTGGATGAAATCCACTTTTATTACAATTTGTAATTATTGGCACACCAGGGGGATCAGTTAACCTAAATACACCAAAATGTTTTTGAAATTTATCACTTGGGGAACATACAATTGCAATAGCTTCATTCAACATAATTTGATATGAATTTTGGGTATGTAAATCAATTGATGATAAAAAACATGATTGAGTTGGATGTGTATGAATCCAACCAAGTATGAATAAATCTGGGTCTTCATTATCAATATATTCAAACATTAATTCTTCATTTTTTGTTGAACATGTATTTGATGTTGAATCTTGTTCAGGTATAATCAAATGTGTTACAAAGAATGCATTCCTATTCAATTTACCACATAGGATACCACAAGTTTCTAAATTTTTAATTGTATTAGGATTGGATATATTAAGAAAGGTTGTTTCTAATTCATGTGGTAAAAATACAGTCCTCATTGGCGATCCACCTTCTGTTTTGTTGACAGTTTTATGATTAATTTCAAAATTACTTGATTCTTTTAAATGTGATGATTTTGGTAAAGTTTCAGAAGTTAATTTTAGAGAAATAGTTCCTGCCTCATCCTCTTCAATAGCAAAATCACCATCATCAATACTAGGATATGCTAAAATTTCCTCTTCAATATTACCATCAATTGAATATGCCTTATTATAATTATTATTACTACTTCCAGTTGATAAAGTCCTTAATTTTGAACTTAAAGTAAAATCATCTGAATGCATTGAACTTTTCCTCCTTTGGATCATCTTTTTGTGTGCTTCCCTTTCATCAACAATTGCAGCTTTCCTTTCAACCATTCTCCTTCGTTGAAGATCCCTTAATTCCATTTTCCTTTCTTCTGCTTTACACCAATCATCCCATTCTTTCTTTACTTCACCAATGATAATTTCCGATCTGGCCATTGCATCAGGTAAACTGGGGAGTAATCTTGCAAAATCCCTATACAATTGACCCTGTGTTGACCTTGGGTCAATTTTATAAGTCATCTTTGATTGTTTCAACTCTGGTTTTATACTAAGATGGTTAACAACAAGGTCAACAAATCTCGAATAAAGGACAAACGCATCATCCCTAGACTCGACTCCTTGAGAGTCATATGCATGGGCATTCTTTAAAATCCCTGGTGCTAATTTAATCAACATTGGTACTGGGTGTGATTGTGAATAATCTCCAACTTTTGCCATTAAAACCTTTGGGTCTGTAGGTTGGCCATTGGAATGTGTAGATATTGTCGATGCCCTCGGCATTTTCAATGCTTATAATTGTTGATTATATCTAAAAGAAAGAAATCTTAAGTGGCTTTCATCAAATTTAATAATCTTATACACTATTACGTAACTACCCATCTCATTAAATCACCAGTAGCAATTCCAATCCAAAGGTATTTGCTATTTAAAGAACAAAATACAACCTTCCCGAGGTTTATGTCAAACTGGAAAATCGGGGGGATGTTTTCAACATCTTGATACCCAATTTGTGGGCCTATCAGTCCGAATCCATTTATTGATAATATATTGTATTCATTTGTTTTGAATATCGCATGTTTGGATAACAATATCGGGTCAATTGGAATGGTCTTATCTTGAGGAATAACATCTAAGTTTTCCTCCTTAGGGAATTGCCATATTCTAAAGTATCCATCATCACCAACTGCTGATATAGTATATGAATCTAATGATTTAATAAAATTTATTTCATTGATTGATTTAATCCATGCCTTTGAACCAACTAATCTCCCAATAATTTTCAAAGTTATACCATTGTTGTCAGTATTACTATTATTGTGACCACCAACTTGAAATTTATATATTGTTACATTATCATCACAACCACCAATTAATAAATATTTTCCATCATTAGTAAATTGACAAGAAATCAATCCACCATAATAACTTGAATGGAGTTCAATTACACGTTCTGTTAATAAATCACATAACCTTATATACCCATCATCACATGTAATTGCCATTAAATTATCAAATGTTGGATGAAATTTTATATCAGTTATTGATTTATTTGACAATTTATAATGACCAAATTCATCATTGGAATCTATTAAAGAATTTCTTATTATACCAAATTTCAGTTTCTTTTTAATCATGTTTGGTTTATAAGTTTCTGGGTTTTCAAATGATCTACCAATAACTATTGATTCACCATTTCCAAACCCCACAACAAAGAATTTTCCATTTTTCATCCATTTACATGACAAAACAGGGGATTTATTCAAATATCCTCCATTGTTAAACCTAGAGAATCTCATTTTAAATGGACTAATCCATAAAATTTCCCCATTTGATAACCCAATTAAAATATCAATAACTTTTTCATTATTAGAATTTATATACCCAAATATATCTAAGGAAGTAATGATATTTTTATTTAAAGTTATCTTAACTAAAGGTGGATCAACATTAATTTGATTACGATTATCAGATAATGCAAATAAATTTATTATTCTTCCATGAGTTGAAACAATGAACCTATTTGAATTTGCTATTTTCTTAACATAATTATCACCCGTAATAACTTTGGATATAATTGAAGATGTATTTTTTAATAATGAACAATTTGGTTGTTTTAGATCATTTCCAGATGTTGAATTGGATGATAAATTTGATAAATTTGTGGTTATTGAATTTACCATTGAAAGTGACTTTGACTTTTTTGAAGAAAAAATGTTATTCTTAAACACAGTTGATGTTGTTGTTGATGATGATGGTGATGACGAAGATGATGTATTTATCATTGAATTCAAATAACTTCCTTGTCCAGCAGTTGTTTTATTGAAATCTATATCGGAGTAAAGACATCCTGGAGTTAAATGCACTTGTTTAAAAGAATCCGAAGCCAATGGGTTTACCTGACATCCAAATGGTAATACTTCACCCTTCCCATTCGGTTGTACACCTGTTAGATTAAGTGGGATCGGGACCGCAGGTTTATCCAATTGATTTGTGTTTGTTGACCCAGCAGTTGAGGAATGAAACCTTCTCAAGCTGTATTCCATGTATTTGGACACGTCAACGTACGTTGAGGGATCGTCTGGGTAGAGTGGAGTCCTCCCCACTCTAATAGCCAGATCTGGTTCAAAAGTTGAATCTAAAAATGCGAATTTGAGGGTGTTTGAAGGCTTGAAAATGATATTGGGGTCACTTGCCGTGATTGGCAAAATGGTAGAATGTAGAAACTGAAAAAACGGTTGGCCCTTTGCCAATTTCCCGTCTGGTGGAACGTACATTTCTATTTTAACAGAAAAGAGCTAAATGTGCATATACAGAAGGAGATTTTATTTTTCAATTGATATTAGGGATATGGAAAAGTCAAAAAAGGGGACCTTTATCAAAGTCAAAGACAAAGTCTTGAAGATTGAGGATGAACAACAGGATCCGCTGTTGAGTTTGGGCTTTAAAAGAACCAAAACGGCCCCAATTCAAGACCAACAGGGCCAAGTTTCAGTCCAGCATGAGGAAACTCCAAGTGTTACCAAACGAGAACAATCCCAATGGAGAATACCATCTGCAGTGTCGAATTGGAAAAACACCAAGGGATTTATGATTGATTTGGACAAAAGAGCCCCGGGAAACGAAGGGAAAGAGGTTATCAATGTGAACAGAGGATTTGCAGATTTGAGTTCTGCATTGGCAAAAGCAGAGTCTTCAGCAAAGGACCAATTAAAGGAGAAGGCTATAGCCAGGGAAGAGAAGGAAAAGCTATTAGAAGCTGAAAAGAGTGAACGTTTGAACAAGATGGTTTCTGAAATTACCAATAGTGAATCAACAGTTGAAAGCAGACAACAAAAAAGATTGGAGAGAAGACGTAAAGCAGCAGAGGAACTTTCTAAAGGTAGATCCACCACTTCTAAACTGCGGGAGCTTGTCAAAGATCAAAATAGGGAGGTTTCTGAAAGAGTTATTATTGGTGCATCTGAATCTTTAAAGCAAAAGGATGAATCCACATTTGATTCAACGTTGTTTCTCAATGGTGCAGTTTCATCAGGAAGGGCGTCGCATAAGAGTGGTCAGTTATATGATACACCCTTATTTGGAGCACAAGATGCACTTAATAATATTTACAGAGCTAGGTCAACAATACCCAAGAGGAAATTAACTGAAGAGGATGATAATGACGAAGGTAGAGGAAGTGGAGATGCAGTTGTATTTGTAAAAGACAGTGAAACTAAAAGAGCTAAACAGTGAAATTGAATATATTTATATATATTATAGAGATAAATTTATACCAACAATGACACTTTCAACTTTAGCATCAATTTTATAACCTTCATTCCGCCAAGAATCAATACTTTGTTCTAAATCTTTTATAGAAACATAAACAACTTCAATAACTTCATTGTCCATCCAATGAGGAACAGGGTTTAAATTATCATTTAATGACATATCAACATCACACCAAACAATTGAACAAGTTGCATCACAAAGCCCAGGGTCACTAAATGAAGTACCTCCAACTCTTTTAACTTTACCAATAAGCCCACATTCTTCCTTTAATTCCCTAATAGCACATGATTCAATTGAGTCATTTGGATCAATTAACCCAGCAGGGAATTCAATACAAACACCATTAGTTGGAGGTCTAAATTGTCTTACCAGTGCCAGTTTCTTCTCCCCATTTGGGTAATGTAATAGTGGAACAATAATAACTGCATCAATTTCAGAACCAATTGGCTTTGTTGGTCTTGTTGCCATTTCCCATACTAAATCTTTACCTAATGGGTTTGTATAATTGAGTTTCTTTAAGTTAACAAATCTCCCCTGGTCAAGTGGAATTGTTTCTGTAACCTTTGCCAATGTTGAAGAGGGGATTAATAATTCCTTTGGTGATTTTGATGCCATTCTTTTTAAACTTTGTTTTATCATTGGATTATAATCATGTTGTTATAAAAATGATACTTTTTCTAAAAAAAAATCATCCTCCAGGATGTTTTATAAGATTTGAATTACTGATAAGTTTTTAGGAACAGTGAAAAGGATGTTGATAATTTATAAAGGAATTTCAATATTGGAATGGTTTAATAAAGGTAATTTAAATTAAAACCTGCTGAGCCAAAATTGAATTGTTAATTATACCTTCCAATAAACCAATGATAAAACAATTGATTTGGTTTGTTACAAAGTGAAAATTACAACATTTATGAAATACGCATAACAAACGCAATTTAAAAAGTCCCATTTGATTTATATTTATTTTAATTTTTTGCATTTGAATTTACACTAATAAGATAAAAAAAAATAATTCTTTCACTAAACCCACTTCCTTTTCTTCAACTGGGTATGTCTGACATTCACAGTAAGATTCAGAATGAATTGATATCATCTGGGAAATATACTGAAATATATTCCCTACTAGAGAGAGAGTTGACAAACTCTGGCTGGACCGATAAATTCCAAAATTTAACTCAACAAGTTATTGAATCATCAAATGATGATGAATTAAATTTCACAAATTTGATTAATAAAGTTTCTCAGAATGGTAAAGAATCTGTTCCTGATGAAGTTAAATTAAACGTTGTTAAAAAAATAGCAGAGTTTTTAGACTCAGTAGTTGAATAGATACATTTTTTTAATTAAATACTTTTTATACTAATATAATAATAATATACAGTTTTGATTAATGGGAAATGAACAAAGCTGAACATTTTCATTCATCATCGTAATCATCATCCTCTTCAACTTTTCTAACTTTAGATTCAACTATTGTTGATGCCATTGGTTGTTCTTTCTGTCCTTGCTGTTGTTCTTGATGTTGTGGGATTGATTGATTACTATTTTCTGATTTTAATTGAATATTTGATTTAATAGTTGGTTTCCCATTGGTAACATTAACTCCATTTTCCTCTTCTTGTTCAATTGGATCTAATTCCAATGTCTTCTTTTCAACAATTGGTTCCGATTCTAATTCAGGGATTGATGCAACGGTATTAATTTCAGTGGCATTATTAGTATCACTATTAGTAATATCAGTGGTATCAGTTATCATTGTGGTACTAGGGTTAGCAACGGCATCTGCTGATAATGTTGGTGAAACAGAGGCTTCAACTTTTAACTTTTTACTTTGGTCATGATCATTAATATTATCATCATCATCAGCGGCAGTATCATTTATTGTCCTTTTATTTGAAGATGCCGTTGTAGTAACTGGGGTTGCAATTTGTATCTGTGGCTGTGGTTGTTGAGATGAAGTTGTTGATACATTTGTTGGAGATGGTGTTTGTGGTTCTTGTGGTTCTTGTGGTTGCTGTTGTTGTTGTTGTTGTTGTGGCATTTTATTGTCATCTGACGTCACTTGTTGTTGTTCTAACTTTGCCTTAGCTTTGGTATCAACCTTTTCTTCAGCAGCTTTTACCTTAGCTTCAGTAGCCTTTATCTTTTCTTCAGCCTTTGCCTCAGCCTTTGCTACTTTAACAGCTTTAGATTCTGATTTTGACTTTGTTTGAACATCAGCATGTTGGTGAATTGATTGTTGTTGTTGATTTTGATTTTGATGTTGTTGTTGTTGTTGTTGTTGTTGTTGTTGTTGTTGATGTTGCTGTTGATGCTGTTGTTGTTGTTGCTGCTGTTGTTGAAGTCTCTGTTGTATTTGCTGTAATGGCACATTTGGATATTGTGCTTGTGATGCATGTTGACCGTTTACTAAAAATTGTTGTCCAAGGGAAGTTTGACCAGGTAATGGTCCAGCATTTGCCTGTGCAATTTGTTGTTGTTGTTGTTGTTGCTGCTGTTGTTGTTGTTGTTGAATCATTTGATGAGATGGCATTGTTAATTGATGTTGAGATTGAATTGGTGGAGGAAGTTTACCACCTTCCTTTTCATATTTTGATAATTGTACTAACCTTTCTTTAATATGAGGATTATTTGGATCTAATGAAGCAGCATGCCTATAAGCATCTAAAGCATCAGAAATTTGATTATTACAAGTTTCATAAAGTGTTCCTAAATCATACCAAACTTCAGATAAATATGGGTTCAAACGAATTGCCCTTGTATAAGCATCTAAAGCATCTTTATATTGAGAAATTTTATAATATAACACCCCAATTGAACACCAAAAAGTTGGATTTCTTGAATCTAAATTAACAGCATGTTGAAAAGATTCATAAGCATTAGAAAAATCTTGTTTTGACATATAAACTCTTCCAAGGTAATACCAAGAATGTGCATCTGAATTATTAAGTTCAATTGATTGTCCTAAAAGTTGTAAAGCGATATCCAAATCGTAAAAAGGTGCATCCTGTTGAGAGTATAAACCACCTAATTGTTGAAGTACCTTTGAATGATTTGGGGATACTTGTAAGACTCTTTCATAAGCTTCCTTTGAACCGATATATTCCCCATTTTGTTCAAGGACAGACCCAATCTGGAACCAAACGTCGGTTTGAGTCAATGGGGCAGGAGGTGTGGCCAAAATGTATTGAAAACATTCCAGGGCCTTTTGAAGTTTCCCCTGGAGTTTGTATATGATTCCCAATCTAAAATAAACTTCATTGGCCTTATCAAAATTAGGGTCCATTTCCAAGACACGGACAAAGGCTTCTTCAGCATATTCCAAGGACCCATAACGATCGTATAAAATACCAATACCATGCCATAACTTTGGAACGGACAAGTTCTGTAAATTTAACAAAGCCTGTTGATATGACGTATACGCGGATTGCAAGTCGTCCAACATGAGATAGCAATGACCCAGAAGGCCCCAAAGTTCGCCGTTGTTTTGGTCAAGTGCAAGTGCACGTCGGTAAAGATCAGCAGCCTCAGCATAGGCGTCCCTAGTACGATAAACGTGAGCCAATTGGGTTAATGCCTTCGCGTTGTTTGGGGTATAACGCAAGGCGGTGGAAAAGGCTTCAACCGCCCTTTCAACGTGACCCAGTGTGTCTGCTAACGTCCCAATGGCGATCCACGTTGCCGAGCACTTTTCAATGAAACTCTCGTTTGACATTACAAACTTAAATTTAAACTCTATATAGGAAAATCAAAACAAAAAAAGAAGAAGAAGAAATTGACATTGAAAATTTTGAAAACGCCGAAAACGTTAAAAAATAAAGAACATCAACAGAATTTATTTTATTCGTTTATTTGTTTATTTAATCATTTATTTAATCATTTATTTATTGTAAGCTTTTTATGAATTCTTCCATGTTGTACTCCTCTTCGTACTGTCTCTCGTCCCACAACGCTGGTAATTCCCCAACAGCACCACCACTTGCAACTCCAGTCATTTCCTCTTCAACTGAATTTTGTACTCCACCTCTCTTCACCCTCGTTGCTGGCTCCTCACCCTCTTCCTTGGTGTCAAATAGATCAAGTAATTGATGTGTGTCCATCGAAGCTAACCCTGAATTTTGTTGGTTCACAATGGTGTTGGCTATTTCCATTTTGAATTTCTGTAATCCCATAATCTTCTCCTCTAACGTATCCTTTGTAATCAATCTGTAAACATTAACAACCTTCTTCTGTCCTAATCTATGCGTTCTATCCATAGCTTGTAGATCATTCATTGGATTCCAATCATGTTCAACAAAGATAACGGTATCTGCACTAGTTAAATTCAACCCCAATCCTCCAACTTTAGTGGTTAATAACATTAAATCAATAGATGGGTCATTGTTAAATTTCTTAACTAATTCTTGTCTAAACCTTGGATCTGTTGCCCCATCCATTCTTAAATATGTAACTTTTGGCATATGTTTCTTTAATAGTTCATTTTCAACAATATCCATCATATCCTTCATTTGAAAAAAAATTAAAACTCTATGTTGTGCAATAACATTCAAATCATCTCCACTTAATCCAATCCCACATTCTTTTAATAATGTCTTTAATGCCATTAATTTTGGTGCATTCTCAATATCATTTAATGATTTATTATACTTCTTTAAATGTTGTGTAACTTCATTATATTGTGGATGCTTTGACGTCAAAACTAATGATGGATGATTACATAACTTCCTCATATATTGTAAAACTTGGAAGACATGTTGTTTACCATTACCAGATTCTCCATCTACCGCTGATGATGATGTTGTTTCATTTTGTTGTTGTTGTTGTTGCTGTTCTTCAATATCCTTGGCAATCGATCCCTTTTGCTTCTTAATGAAATCCTTATATAATTGCTTTTGTAAATTGGATAACTCACAATAATAATCTTGAATAATCTTAGGTGGTAAATCTGATAAAACATCTTCCTTTAATCTCCTTAACATAAATGGTAATACCTGTTTATGTAAACTTTCTAATGCTAATGCACCTCTTTCTTGTTCCCTTTTACCCTTACTAGTCCTAGATTGGGCAATAGGCTTGGCAAATCTCTCTTGGAATTGTTTCTCTGTACCTAAAAATCCTGGCATTAAGAAATCAAATAATGACCATAATTCCAATACATTATTCTGAATTGGAGTACCAGATAAAACTAATCGATGTTCTGCTTTGATACATTTAACAACTTTTGTTAACCTAGTGGCTGAATTCTTAATAATATGTCCTTCATCTAAAACACAATAATTGTAATTAAATGCCGTAAGAAAATCTGAATCATTTCTTAAAACATCATATGAAGTTACAATAACATCAATACCAAGTGAATCCCTATTCTCAACTTCCTTTTTTAATGCTGACCTAACTGATGGTGGTCCAGCATAAACTAAAACTTTCATAAATGGTGAATATTCATTAATTTCTTGTTCCCAATGCCCTGTTAAAGAAGGTGGACAAACAATTAATGTTGATAACCTTTTTGATTCAATTGATCCAGTTTCCTTAAATTTTTTAGCTCTCAAATGATGATCACTGGCAATTATACAAATTGTTTGTAATGTTTTACCTAACCCCATATCATCACATAAAATCCCATGTAAATGGTATTCATTTAAGAAATGTAACCAATTAACACCTTCCTGTTGATACTTCCTTAATGTTGCCTTTATTGCAACAGGTAATTCAAATGATTTAATCTTAGTTGGATCCATCATTTGTTGTAAAAATTCCCTTTCTTGTTCCCTTTCAGCTAATAAATCTTCAGACATATCAACAGGGTCTGGGATACCGGCTTCTAAAGGAACTAATTTAATAATTTGTGCAAATGTTGTTGTAGCTATTAATCTAATATCTTGAATTGAATCACTCATTCTACCAAGAACAGGAACAATTAAAAAAACCACATATGGTAAAATTGTTGCGCCCATTTCTTGAACAACATGATAAATTGCTTCAATTGCACCCTCCCTAAAACTTTTATTATTAGAATTTTGTAATAATGGTAAAACATTTTTAACTAATAATTGAAATCCAATTGATGGTGATGTCTTAACCATACTGGCAAAACATTTGGATGCAGAGAACCTCCAAACTGAAGTTGAAGATTTTAATCCTAATAAAATCAAATCAATTTTATCAAATATATCATGTGTTAATGAACTATTCAATTTTGGTAAAATACATTTAATTAATTCAAATGAATCAATTATATTCTGTCCAGATTTATCATCAACTTCTGTTTCAATTTTTAAAACTTCTAATGGATCAATCATTAATGATTTCAAATTTTTTAATTCCTTAAATATATTAACACCAAATTTTTCAATCAATTTCTCCAAAACGAGTTTACCACCACGTCTTTTAACAATTGCATATTTAATATCATGATCTTCTAAAACATCATTAACTTCAATACCTGCAGCTTCTAATGAATCTTCATTTCTACCATCCTTTTTCAAAGTCATAATACCATCATAATCTTTATTTGGTAAATATTCAGGGACTTCAACAGGATCAACACAAAGGAATCCACATAAATTCTTAACCATTTTATCAACAATATTATGTTTATCATTTTTAATTAATTGATCAATTAAATATGTTACATTATCACCTGAATGGTTTTGTAAATTAAAACTTTTAACACTTTTAACTGAATCCATAACAGCTCTAATAAATGGATTTAATTTTTTTGGTAATTGATTATCATTTGATAACAATATTGAACAAATATATGTTGTTGCCGAAGAACTTATTAATACATGTTCCCTATCATTAATTTCATCTTTAACTTCATCTAATTGTAATTGAATTTGTGATTTTAATGTATTTAAATTTGTTGAATGTTCAATCCTTGAAACTGATGGTAAATTCTTAAATGTAGTATCAAACCAATCCCCTATTAATAATTCTGCATCTTTTATAGTAAATGCACCAGGTCCAGCTTCTCTTTCACCTGACACTAATATTGCCAATGATTTTAATTTAGATGATGGAACTTTAGCGGATTGAAATCCTGCTAATAATTGTGAACATTGTGATCTTAATGATCTTAATAATGGTACAGATTCCCTAAAAAAAGGTAAATTTTCAGGATTTGTTGTAATTGATAATAATTTAGGCATAAAAATTTGAACAATTTCATCATATTTATCAGGTTTATTAATTTTGGTTAATGAAAGATTCTTGAATAATTCTGTTAATATAATTGTAATAATTGTCCTATGAGTTGAAAATGGTGAATCAAGACAAACTTCAAAATATTTTAAATGTCTTTTTAAAATATCAAAATTTTCATATTGTGATAATACAAACCCCATTGATTTTGCACCTTGTAACTTTGTAAGCCAAATATTTTCTAATCCAACAAGTGATATATCACCATTAATTACTGGTGCATCAATATTAACATATAAATCATATTCTGAATCAGGAATCCCTGAATCAGCTGCAGATGAATGACTATTATTATTTTCCAAATTAATTGCCTTTCTCTTTCTTTTACCTCCTCTTTTATTTAAAACTTCATCAACTATTGGAGATCCTTCTTTATCATTTTTATTACTATCATTTTGGATTCCATGTTCTATAAGGTAAATAATTGATGAATCTGAATTGAAATTCTTTATGTTTATACCCGATAGTGATATATCATTTTTATTTAAGAAACTACCACTTGGTTTCATTATATTTGAAGGATCCATTGAATAACCAAATCTTGGTAAACCAACAGGGGTTGTTAATAAATCTAACAATGGTAAAAAATGTCCACCAAAAACATTTTCAACAGATTTAATTTTAGCAGCTTCAGTAATTAATCTTTCAAATAATTTTGAATTTAATTCCCTAACTTCTAAATTTTGTTCAAATAGTATATTTTGAAAAATTAATCTAATTAATAAACCATTTGAATTTAAAATCCAACATCTCATTTCCATATCTTTAATTTCTGAAAATGCCAATAATGTTCTTAAAACAGCTTTCCTAACAGATGATATACTATGCCTTAAGAATGGGTATAACCTTGGAACTAAATTTGAAAAATCCCAATTTTTATTATTAATATTTTGATCATCATCATTTTGATCATCATTATTATAATCTAAATCCATATCTTGATCAATTTTAATTGACTCAGATTTTATATTGAATGACATTTCCTTCATAACATTTAAAATTTCTTGATGTTGACATAATTTTGCTAATAAATCCATAATTGCACCAGTTGCTGCACTTAAATCATCACGACCATCACCAAGGACAGTCCAAAGAATTTCAACTAATTCTTTTAATAATAATTTTGAACTTTGTTCAACAATTGCTCCAGTGATTGGTACTAAAGTTGCAGCGGCAACTGTTTGAACATCATCATCACCACGAGAACATAAACATGATAAGACAATTTGTGATGTTTTATTTAGTATATCCTTATTTGAAAGTAATAAATCAGTTTTTATTGAAACGAAATATCGTAAACCTAATAAACCACCATGTTTAGCTTCCCAAATTGTGATTGGTTTATTATTGGAAGAAGGTTTAATACCTTTAATTTCATTAATCATTTCCTTTTTAATTTGTAATTCATTTTGTTTTGGTTGTTCAATTAAATCACATAATGATTTATAAGTTTCCAATGTCAATTCATCATCTAAATATTTCAACAATGCAGCTAAAACTTGTGCTGTATTTTCTCTAACTGGGGCAACAACAGTATCACTTACATAATCACCAAATCTATCCATTGCAAAAACAGATAATAATCTAACAGTTAAATCTTCTAATGTCCTTTTATTTCTATAATCATTTTCAGATTTTGTTTTATTATAAACACGTCCAGCACCAATGGCTTGATGTTTAATGATTTCTCTTAAACCTAAAGAAGCTCCATGTCTAACTTCCCAAGCTGGATCAAATAAATTTTTAAGGAATAATTCATAAGTACCTTGTAATATCCAAACTTTATCTTGATATTTAGCATGATCAGCTAAAATATTTGAATCTATTGAACCCTTTTTTTGTTCAACTACTAATTTAGAACCATTATGCTGTGAAGTTACATCAAATTGGGTGTTATCAGATGATTTTGAGTTTGAATTAGTGTTAGAAGAAGAAAAGGTACTTTCCTTTTTAGATAAACTATTTGATACAGTTGATTGTGAAAGATCAACTGGTGAATTTGATTTTGTACTTTTATCAGATTTTGCTTTACGTTTAGCCAATGCTTTCATTCTAGCTGATAATTTTTTAGGTTGTTGTTGTTGTTGTTGTTGTTGTTGTTGTTGTTGATCATTTTGATCTTTTTCAATATTGGAATTAATTTCTGATTTTATGTTTAAATTGATTTCTACAGCCTCTTCCTGTTTTAATTGAGGTTTATGTAGACCAAGTTTTTGAGTGAATTCAGTTTTTTGACGTTTATTTGCATTATCCTTTTGATAATTTGGGTTATTTTTGAACATGATATATTGATCCCCTGAATTTGCCAAGAGGACATGTTGAGATTCAATTATATCATTCAAAGACCAATCATTGAATGATATTAAATGTGATAAATATTGTGAATCATTTAAGAGTTCATCATCGTCCAATGGTTCATCTTTAACTGGGGATTTTTCCAACTGGTCATCCCCATGTGGGTCCCATTGGGGGATATTATCAATAATTGCCCCAAGTGCGCGTGCAGCTGCTACACGGGTTTCCCAATTGGTTGATAGGACATGAGGGTAAACTCTGGACAAAAGAGCTGGGATTTCGTCGTGGTGAGCCCGGGCCAAATCGCCCAATTGCTGTGCCGCAGTGCCCCGAACGTATGAAGTAGACCCAGTGTCCAAAATTGCCACCAATCTGTCCAATCTCGACATTTAAACAAATCAAATAGTTGAATTTAACGCGTTGTTTATAAATGTTGAAAAAAGTGGGAAAATCACTTCTTTTATACACTTTTTAAGGAAATTGAAATGGTGAAAATTGACATTGTTGCCGTTCTCAGTTTACAAGATGCTTCGATTTGGTACTGGTATTGTTTAAAAGAGGATGCACCACCACGGGGGTATTTTCAACGTCTTTTCCCCGATTTTTCAGCTGCTAATCCTATTTTGAAACTTGATAAAGACTGGGAAATGTCTTGGAAGAGGTTTGATGAAATGGTTGTGGTAACAATTGGCCATGTGGAACCCAATTTAATGGAAATTGTATCAGATAATGAAGATTCAGAAGAAGAAGATTCAGAAGAAGATGATGTTAATGAACCATTACAAAAACAATCAAATTCATATTCATTATCAAATTATTCAAACCCAGTACAGAATCTTGTTTTCCTTTCTATATTTATTGATGCAATCAAAACTTTCATTAATTCTGAATCATTATCTAAACATAAAATTATTTTAAATTCACATAAAATAACAATGATTTTACAAGAAATGATAGATGCAGGTATCCCATTTATAATTGATATTAATCAATTAAGGGAACATATTCCTTCAGATTCAATATTAAATGCTATATTATCAACAACAAAACAAATTCAAAATACAGCAACAAATTCAATTGCTAATTTTAAACAAGGTGGTATTAGTGCAATTAGTTCAAATTTTCAATCAATTGGGTTTAACACAGGTGGTGAATCCAATTATCCAATAATTTTAGATAAATCAGGTTGTCAAACTCCATGGAGGGCTGAAAGTATTATACATAATGAAAATGAATTATTTGTTGATTTAACAGAAACAATTGATTTAATTGTATTTTCATCATCATCTTCTTTACCATCATCATCATATTCATTTTCTAATTTTAATTATGGATTTGATCATTTACAATATTCAAAGGCAACAATTAATGGATCATTAGATTTAAGATCATCATTAAATGGTAAACCAATAGTTACAATTAATTTGGATTCCCCTATATTAAAATCATTTGATTCTATTGGGAAAGAAGCAAATAATTTATTTGATTCATCTGTTATATTACATAAATGTGTTAATAAAGAAATTTGGAAAAATCAATTTAATTTAAAACAAATTCAATGTACCCCACCAGATGGTAAATCAAATTTATTAAAATATTCAATTGATATAATTGAATTAGAAAAATTATCAAATAAATTAAATAATTCAAAAGGTGGAAGTTATTTTAATAAAAATAAATATTTAGGTTTAATTGAAGTTGAATTAAAAACTGGTTTATGTAATCCAATTTCAAATAATTTAAATAATTATGAAAAAAATGAATTTGAGATAACTTTAAAAACTGGTGGTAGTGGTTTAATTGATTCTGTTAAAGAAATTGATAATTTATCAATTTTTATTGATTTACCAAATGGATTCGATTTAAAAATAATTAGATCTTCAAATGGTTCAATAATGAAATCAATTGATGGTAAATGGAAATGGGAATTAGAATCCCCTGTTGTATTAAATGGTACATTTATTTTAAGATGTTCAATTATATCAACTTTCTCTAATAATAATAATGGTTTAAATAATATTATTCAAACATCAGTTATTAAACAAGTTGATAATAAATTAAATGAAATGAATTATATGACAGATTCTCAATTAGATTTATCAAATAAAAATCAAATATCAATAACAACAAATGAATTAATAGATGATAATAATAATAATAATGATATTTTAAAACCAAATTTTTTAAATGTTAAATTTTCCTATAAAGGAGCATTATTTACAAATACAAAAGTTCAAAATATTGATATATTCGATGATGGAGAAACAAATAAATTTAAACCTTTTAAAGGTGTAAAATATTTATCAAAATCAGATGATTTTATAGTTAGATAAATAATTTAAATCCTTTTTTTTTTTTTTTATTCTAATAATTTTTATCAAAATCTAAACCAATTGATTCAAAAATATCCATATATTCTTTATCTTGAAATAAATTTTCCATATAATCCCATGGTAATAAACATTCAATTTGAGAATTTGAATTATTATTAATATTATTTAAATCATCATTATCAATATATGATCTAAATTTTGCTTCATCAATCATAATTTTCCATTCATTAATTGAAATTTTCCATGGTTTATTTGGATTTAAATTAATCCATTTAAATTTATGTTCATTAATTGTTTTTAATAATAAACATAATGATAATAAAAATTTAAATTGTTTATTTAAAATTGAACTACCATCTAAATCATGATTTTTTGTACCTAAATTATAAAGTGACATTATTAAATTTAATAATGAATCAAAATCATTAAATATATCGAATAAATTATTTAAAATTTTATTATTTTTAACATCAACTTCATTTAATGGTTTAAATAAATTTGATTCAATTGTTAAAATTGATGTTGAATTTAAAATTTCAATTTTATTATCTTTATATGATTTATCAAATGATTGAATATTTTTAAATTTATTTGTTAAATTCATTGAAGTTAAATGAGAAATTAAATAATTATATGAATTTGAAATAAATGATGAAAATATAACCCTTAAAATTAATAATGGTCTAAAAAATTCATTTGAATTATTTAAATTTTCTTTAACTAAATTATTCATTAATTTAAAAGATAATATAATTGAACAAATAATTTGAAAATCACATTTTTCAATTAATTTATCAATTAAAATTAATTCATTATTATTTAAATTAAATTCATTAAAATTTAATTTTAATTGTTCACATGATTGTTTAATTTTAAATAAAATTTTTTGAAATACTGTAATAAGTAAATTTTTTGATAATTTTGACCAAGCTGTTAAACCATTACTTTTTAAAATATTTAAATCATTATTATTAAAAGAAGTAAATTTTTTAGTATAATCACTAACAGTATCTAAAGCACAAATCATATCTGTTAAACTAATTGTTTTAAAATTATTAAAAATTTCAGAGAAGAATCTAAATATAATAACGAAATTTTTAAAACTTTCTGTTAACCTTGGAATACAATAATCATAATCAATTATTGGTCTTTTACAATTAAATGATGCAAAAATAGCATCAAGTAATTGAACCCAATTCCAAATAATTATAATTGAATCTTCTGGTATACCTTCATCAATAAATGTATCACATTGGGTATGTATTCCTAAAGAATAAATTAAATTAATTAATTCTATTAATAAAGAATAACCATCAATTTTTAAAGAAATTGAACCATTTGCATATTCAGCTAAAAATATATTATTTCTTAAAGCTAATAAAGCAAATAAAGCACCACAATTTGGGTATTTTTTATAATTTGAATAAGATAATGATTTTGTTGCTAATTCATGTAAATAAATTGAATCATTATCATTATCATTAAAATTAAATTTAAAATAATTTTTTGATTTTGAAAAAATTAAAGTTGATTTAACTAATGAAGCAAATGTTGAAATCCAAGCATATTGAGATTTATTATCAGGTGGATTAAAAATAATTGAACCATTATTATTATTAATTGTAAAAAATGAATTAAATTTTTTTAAAATTGTTTCAAATGGTAATGAATTAAAATAAAATAATTCTGATAGTTTATCATTAAAGAATAATAATCTTTCTTTAAAACCATTAAAATTAGATATAATAACATTATCAATTAATGATAATATATCATTAATATCAATTGATAAATTTTGAATTTGGAATAAAATTGGAGTAATTTTTAAATTTAAATCTTGACCATCAGGTGAAATATCAATTGAATTTTCTAATAATTTAGCAAATTTTCTATAATTTGGGTTACTATTAAATATTGCATATTCAGTAAAAGATGGATGATAACTTGCAATTGAAGAACCATCTGATAAACGAATTTTTTCAATTAATGGTTTTTTATATAATAATAATTTTAAATTGAATGGGCTTTGATTAAAATTTGTTGAAATAATTGAAGAATTATTAATTAATGGTAGATTATAATTATTTAATAAAGTAATTGATTGATTATTATTATTATTATTGGTATTATTATTATTATTATTATTAATTTGTAAATCATCATTTAAAATTTCATTTAAATATTTACATGAATCCCCTTTATCAATTTTAACACAACTAGAACAAGGTCTTAATCTATCACATTTAACCTTTCTTTTATTACAAGTTTGACAAGTTAATTTTGGTCTTTTTAAATTTATTTTTTTATCTTTCATTTAACAGAAAAAAAAAAAAAAAAAAAATAAGAATAAGAATAAGAAGAAGAAATAAATGTTATATAATTGTTATTGGCAATATTTCAATTCCTGAATTTAAAAGATTGATTAAATTAGTTAAATCATCAATTATTAAATCAATTGGCATATGATCAGGGACTTTATCATTACCATGTTGATTATGTTTAATTAAAACAATCCCACAACCAGCATTTTTACCTGCTTGCATATCATCAATTGAATCACCAATCATTAAAACTTCATTTGGGAGCACTTTAACACCTAAATTTTTACTAAATTGATCAATTATATGTAATATTGGTTCAGGTGATGGTTTCGGAGGTTGAAATTCCCTTGTTACGATAATACCATCCCACACAAATTGGGGTTCAAAATTTAAATATGAATCGGTGTTAACAACATTTGTTAAGAAATGATCAACTGGTTTTGGTACATTCCTAGTACAAATACCTAATTGAATACCTAATGATTGTAATTTATAAAGTGTTGATTTAACACCAATTGTTGGTAATTGTTTAATCATTGCTTTTGATTCAATATATTGTAATCTCCGTTCCGCTTCTTCCATTGATATTGGTTTTGAATCGAATTTTATATCAATATTTGGGTCATAACTTCGAGGTTGTGATCCGTCCTTTGGGAGCGTTGCTACAAAGTCTAATATATCTAAACCTGGATTTATATTCAAGGCATCTTTCATTTCTGAAAACATCCAAGCCTGTGGTTGAGTCAGTGTTCCGTCCATATCGAAGATGACCCCTTTCAGTTGTTTAATAGATTGGTCAGTCTTTGAAAGCCCCAGTTTGTATGAAACTGTCATATTGTTGTTGTTGATGATGAAAACGAAAATGACGTTGTTGATAATGACGTTATTGATATCTTTGATGTGACACCCCCCAATTGGGAAAGACGCTCATGAGGGAGTGGCCCCGACAGTTATAATATATATAAATATATATATATATTATAAATATAACGTGTTCTTCTTCTTCTTCTTCTTATTAGTTAATCAAATCACACACACACACACACACACTATGGGTATTGTTGAAAAGATCAAGAACCACTTGGAAACCTCACCAGAATACGAAAGGGAGAACCGGATGATGGACACAGAGTCAAACAGAGACCAACTGGAAACCGACAACGCCCCTCGCAACAGGATGATGGATACAATTTCAAACGCACAGTTAAGTGAAGGCCTGAGTGGGCCTATTGATGAGTCCAAAGACGAGTTCCAGGGGAAGTATTCCCTGACACATACCATGTCTAATAAACAGACAGAAGAACGTTTGTTAGGATCATCTGGTAAGTCTGAACTGGTTAATAATATGATTGACACAAGGGCTAATAAATTAGGTGATATTGAAAACCTTTATTCTCAAACAGGTGAAGATGAAACAACATTAAATAATGACAGAATTCAATAATTTTAATGTAAATGGGTATGTTATTTAATAATATATACATTTTACTATTACTATTATTATTAATATTATTATTATTATTATTATTATAATCATCATCATCATCATCATCATTATTTCCTTATTTTTAATTTAACTTTTTTTTTTATAATTTAATATATCATATCATCATTATATCATCATTATATCAAATATCAAATATCAAATATCAAATTAAAAATTTGAATTCCAACCATTTAATCCATCAATTGAAATTTCTGAAGTCCAAAAATCATTTACTAATCTAATCCAATTTAATAAAATAATTTCTTTAACAATTTTACCACCTGATGAAACTTTTTTAATTGAAATTTCCATTGGGTTTGAAATTATTGATTTAATTGATTTTATAATTGATTCATTTGGTACCCTTATATTTAAACATCTATTCAAATTTAAATTAATTGATTCTTCAAATTTTTTAAATTTAAATGATGGATTAATTGGATCATTTAAATTTTTTGTATCAATATCAATTAAAATATTTAATTGAATTATACTTTTAACAAATATATTTAAATTCCTTAAAATTTTTGAACATTTAATAATTATAATTGAAACTAATGGATTATTAAAATACATTTCTAAATCATCAATTTGTTCATCAATTATATTATTTAATTTTTTAACAAATTTTGAAATATTTAATTCCATTGTTAATATAAATTCAATTATAATATCATCATCTGAATTAAATTGATTTAATCCATTATTTAATCCATTACAAAAATACATTAATTCATTATTAAAATTTAAAATTTGTAAAAATTTAAAATCTAATCCATTCATCTTTAATTTTAATAAATTTTCAATTGAATTAACATTTTGTAATTGATTCCCATAAATTAATAAATTCATTGAAATTTTTAAAAATTCATTATTAACATTTGGTAAATTTGTTAAAATACCATTTTCAAAAAAATTAATTGCAAATTTATAATCAATTGAAAAACAAATTGTTGAACCCCTTGGTGTACCAAAAAATAATGAGAATAAATTATCTAATAAAACAATATTAATTAAATTATTAAAATTTAAATTATCAACAGGTTCATTAAAAATAAGCCAATCCCTAAAATATGCAAATGAAATTGAAAAACCAAATGAATATTTATAACCTGATAATAAAACACATAAATTTAAAATTGATAAACATGTTGTAAAAATTTCAATTGCAAATTTATTCGATTTTATAAATTCACTTGAAAGGTAAAATGTTGAAATTAATTCAAAACAATTATGAATTTCTAAAATTGAATATTCATCACTATTAACTAAAATTGATAATGATGTTTCTAATAATTCAAAAATTTTTAAATGTTCTTCATGATCCATTTTAAAACATGAATTCATAATTATATCCTTTGATGCCATAATTGGGTATTGATAATGAAATTTTGAATAATATAAATCCATTAATCCATTTATATTATTCCAAATTTCTTGCCATTGTCTCTTTGAACCATTTAAATTAATTGATTGAATTGAATTCCTATTTGAAGAAATTTGTGATTGTGATCTTGATTGGGATTTTACAACTGCTTTTGATTGTTGTGACATTAAATTTTGAAATCCTCTATTAATTGATCCTAAACTATTAGTATTTGAAAATGATGATTTATTAATTGAATTCCTTGGACTTGAACTTGTTGAAAAATTTCTATTTGCTGTAACTGCAGCAAATTGTTGTTGATCTAATGGTATTTGAAATGGCCTATTTAATTTCTTTGGGTTTTGAAATTCTTCATCAGAATCTGAATAATCAGATGATTGATAAATTAATGATGATCTACTATTCCTTTTTCTACCAAATGAAAAATTTGAATCAATTGAAAGTCTCCTATTTGGTGGTGGTGATGTTATTGATGAATTAATTGGTAAATCAGTTGGTGGTGCTTTCCAAAACATTGTTTGTTGTGACATTATACCATTATTTGAATTTGAATTTGAATTTGAACTTGTTGGTCTTTGAATATTGAAAACTGGTGGTTGTGGTGGAAGTGGTGGAGGTTGTGATTGAACTTGTTGTTGGACTTGTTGTTGTTGAGATGTTGGGGATGTAAATGTATTAATAGGTGGTAATATAACAGGTGAATAACTATTTGGATTCAATGGTAATTTAATTTGCCTTTCAGTTAAATTAATATCATCAGTAACACCACCACCACCACTACTACCATTATTATTATTATTGTTACTTTCAATATTTGTATCATCAATTGAAGAATTTTGATTACTTTTTCTTTTATTATAACCTTTAACAGGCCCACGTTTTAAAGGTATCCTTGTAAATTGACATATATCATTATTCTTAGAACAATTAGAACATTTATTATCAACTTTATTTGTCTCTAAATTGAAAATGGCATCACATTTTATCTTTTTCTTTCTACAACTATCACAAGCACGGGATACTTTTGATCTTTTTTTAATTGTTGATGAAGGTGGTGTATTAGGAGAAGGGTTTAATATTGAATCAAGGCTATTTGGGAGGGTATTTGACATTTTCCTTTTGTTCACTTGGAAGAAATACAATAAGGAGTTGTTCCGATATATTCGATGGCTGTTTTTTTTTAAATTCGGGGATTGGCATCCCGGGGGAAATTAACAAAAAACCCAATATTTTTTTTTTTGGGGCGTGTTTGTGTGGGGGTGATTATAATAGCCCAAATTTTAAATTTATTAAATTATTTTAAATTATTTTAATTTTCTCCGGGCAGCGCTGAGCAAAATCATTATTGCTGACGTAATAATAATTCGCTTAACTCCGGATTACGTAATCGTCGTTTCTTTTTTCAAGCGCATTTCGGTATTTGTTTGTTTACATATGCACCACGGGGAATTTCCCTCTAAAAAGAAACTACACTGTCCTTTCTTTCTTAAAATATTGCAAAAAAAACCCTTGGGGAAATGATTCAACCTCCGTTGCCAAGTCACGGACAACACCAAGAATATCAACCGGTTTATGATCCAATTCAGGATTTCCCTAAAAGGGTAAAGAAAAAGAGAAGAACACCTTTGTCTTGTGTTAAATGTAGGGAACGTAAGATAAAGTGTGATAGGACAAGACCTGTTTGTCTTCGTTGTATTAAATCAAAGCTTAATTGTTATTATGATTTACCAGATCCGAAATTATCACAAACTTCTCAATCTGAACAACAACAGGAAGTTCAACAACAACAACAATATCATTCAGTTATACCACCACCACCAATTCATCCAAATTTAAATAATCATATTAATCCAACAGGTGCATATGATTTTCAACCTTTACCAGGTATACAACAGCAGTCACAACAGCCGTCACAACAACAACAACAAGTTCAACAACAACAACAAATTCAACAACAACAACAAATTCAACAAATTCAACATATTCAACAACAACAACAACAACAACAAATTCAACAACAACAAATTCAACAAGTTCAACAACAATCATTACATCATAGGCCATCAATATTTTCATTAGGTTTAACACCAACTTCAACATCAAATAATAATTATTTTTCACCAACTTATGCAGGATTTAATGAAATTAGAAGGTATTCAGCAACAAATCCAACAAATCCAACAACAACATTACCATTAACACAAAATCAAAATTCACCACCATTTACAAAAGGTAGTTTTATAATACCTAGTAATCCAAATGAACAAAGGCCATCATTTAGTTTTTTATCATTAGATTTTACAAATCCACCAACACCAAATTCAAATTCAAATTTAAATTCAAATATAAATTCAAATGAACAAACACAATTACCAACAACATCAATATTACCACAACCATTACCATTACCACAACCACAAAATTTACCATTACAAATATCAAATAGGATTCAATCAATTAATAATAATAATAATAATAACAATAATAATAATATAAATTTAAATAAAAGGTTAAATGAAATACCAATGGAAACATTAAATCATCATTATATTTTATTAAAACAAGAATTAAATGATTTATTAATTGAAATGAATAAAAGATGTGACCAATTTTCACTTGTTATTAATGAAGAAGGTGAAAATGTAATTAAATTTAAAGAAAATTTAATTTGTAATGGTACATTTATTAGGATAAATTATTGGAATAGGGATCAATTAATGTGTTTAATATTAGAAAATTTTAGGAAGATAAATGAACTTTATGACCCAAATTTAATTAAACCAATTTCAATGAGATTTGAAAATAATTCATCAAATGGTAAAGAAAATTTATTTAAAGATTTAAATACACAAATTTCAATTATTAATAATAATAAATTTATTAATTTTAATTTAACAATTAATCAAATTTTAAATTTATTACCACCAAGGGAAATTATATTTTTTCATTTAGATAAATTTTTTAAATTAATTTATCCATTTTTACCAATTTTAGATGAAAAAATTTTTAAAACGAATTTATTAAATATATTAAATTTAAAATGTGAATTTAATAATAGGTTAATTTTAATTAATTTATCAATTTTAATTATAATTTTAAGGTTAAGTTATTCAATTACATTATTAAATATAAATTTAGGTAATGAAACAATTAATAATAAAATTTTAACATACCCAATTAATTCAGATTATATTTTAATTGTTAAAAAAATAATTTTTGAACCAAATTTATTAAAAAATTCAAATTTAACATTTATTCAATTATTAATTATTTATAGATTTTATCAAATTAATTCACCTGAAAATGGTGATGGAGAATCTGGTAATAAAGGATTTTTAATAAATGATTTATTAATTTCAAGTGTTAAATCATTAAATTTAAATAGGAATTTAGATAATTTTAGTAATGATAGGAAATTTCATCAATTATTAAGAAAAATTTGGTTAACATGTGGTACATTAGATTTAGATTATTCAATGAATTTTGGTAAAATACCAACATTTAATTTAAAATTATCAGATTCATTAGAACCATTATTTGATCCATTTTCATCAAATTTACAAAATGTTGAATTAGAAAAATTTTCAATTATTGATTTCATTGAAAAATTTATTTATTTATCAAAGGAAGTTAATGAATTATTAAAAAAATTACATAATTTAAAAAAACAAACATCAAGTGAAATAATTGAAATTCAATTAAATGATTTAAATAAATTAATTAGTGAATCATGTGATAATACAAATGCATTATATAGAGGTAAAATGTTTAAATATACATCAATTGAGAATGATATTTTAAATCAAGTTGATAATTTTCGTGTTATAATGATGACATTTTCAATGAAATCAATAATTGAATATTATTTATTAATTCATTATGAAAGGACGAATAATGTTTTTAAATTTGTTGAAATGTTTCAAAAATATTTTAATTCATGGATTTTATATATTCATAAAATTCAATTAATTATAAAATCAATGGAGAATAATTTATCACAATATAGAATTTTATTAGGTCATTTAATTGTTGAATCAATTTTTAAAATTATAAATATTTTAATACCAATTTTAATTAGGTTAAAAATGGTTAAATATCAAATTGAAATTTATTGTAAATCAATTAATGTTATACCAAATATACCAAAACCAATTAATTATAATCCATATGCACATCCAGATCCAAATCCATTAAATAAAGAAAAATTACCAATTTTAATTGAATTTTCATGTAAATTAATTAAATTTTTAAGGGATCAATTAATAATTTTAAAAAATTTAAGTATTTGGATTTATAAAGGTAGGAGGTATTATGCACAAAGTAAATGTATAATTGATTTAATTGAAAAGGGTGATATATTAACATTTGAAAAAATAATACCTGGTACATTAAATTGGAATAATAATTTATTAATGTCAATTGATGGTCAAGTTTTAAATTCAATGATTAATATAAATAATTGGAATATTGAATTACCTAATGATTATGAATTTTTTGAGGATGATTTTGGTATTGATATTTGGACATGGGGTAAAGTTGATTTAGATTCTGATAATGATATTGATGAAGATGAATTTGAATCAATTTTATAAACTATATACATATTTATTTATATTTATATTTTTATTTATAAAATAACAATAACAATAAAAATAACATCATTATTATTCACCTTTTATTTGGTAATGATAATTCATTATTTGAATTATAATTACCTGAAATAATTGAAAGTTCTAAAAGTTTTCTTCTTCTTTCATCTTCTTCAGCCCTAATTTTATTCTCAAATGCAATTACTTCAGTTTCTGCATGAAAAGCAGCTGCACTTGCAATCCAAATTGTATGATAAAATACTCTAATTCTAAAACCGAAAGCTCTATAAAGTGGTGATCTCCAACGAATTAATAATTCAGATGGGATTGAAATTAAAGCACCATATAAACCACCAATTAAAGTTGATTTTATAATAACATTATTTAATCTATTAATATGATCATTTGAAGTATGATGAAGTCTATTCCTGAAACCGGAATTGAATTGTAAATCGTTTTTAGATTCCACTTTGGTATTTTCTTCTTTGGACATGGTAATGTTTATAAAATTCAATTCTCACTTACAAATGAATAAACATATAAACAAACAAACAAAAGATATTATATATATATTATATATTATATATATTATATATATATATATTATATATTATACATATATATTAAAAATAACACACCACTATAATTCAAACCCCATCAAACCCCTCGAACCTATAATTATTAAACTATAACACCTCCAAGTGACTTTACAGCCAATTCCCTCACACGCCTTTCGTAACCAACTGGGTCCTCACGCAGTTCCCTGGCCGCTTCAACATTGGCAGGGGACTCCCCATTTGGATCTGCCAGCATCGAAGCAACAGATAATAAAACCTTGTCAACACTCTGCAATGGCCCCCAACGTTCGTCTGCCGCTTCGTATTGTAAAGGGTCGTCACCGGGTTGGTGGAGAATAGAAATGCACACACGCCCATCTGGGTATATATTAGGGTGCCACATCTCTGTTGAGAACCGCAGTTGTGGTGGGGACATTGGATAGTCCCGTGGGAACCTCATTGTACCCTGGTAGACACCAAATTCATATGGTGTGTCAATGGGGCCTGCAATACAACAGTCCCAAGTGAACAAATCGGCCCCATCTAATTGTGGTGAGGCTATTATACCTTCAACGGCTCCTTTACCAGCAATATGTTGTAGTTCCCTAGCAAGTCTCTTGTGTGCCGTTGTCATTGCCAGGAAGAGTTTGTTACTTGTATAATTGTTTCTTTTCATCATGATTGTTGTTGATGGCGAGAAATACGCCTGTGAGCGTTGCATACGGGGCCACAGGTCTTCTACATGTCGACACATTGAAAGAGCTTTGGTCCTGGTGCGTTCGAGGGGTCGGCCATTAACAGACTCTTCACAGCGTATTGCTATCCATGCAGAAAAGCCTGAATGTTGTTGCAGTAGTGGTAATAGTAGTGGTAATAGTAGTGGTAGTGGTAAGTGTAAATGTACATCCAATACAACCAAAGGATCTGTTATTGTACTCAAAGCTTCAAAGAGACAGGTGTTTAACGTCAATAAAGATTCTCTTAAATTGCTTGACCCAGTAGTGGAAGTCACCAGTGTAGAAAAGGGTCTTGAAGTAATGAACAGACAGAAAAGTAACCCCCCTTTATTAGAAACAACAACAACAACTACTACCACTAACAACCAATCTAATAACAACAACAACAACAACAACTCAAATTTTATTCAATTCAAAGTACCAATACCCACAACTCAACATTCACCACTGCCAGAAGTGGGACTCAACGGTGCTGGACAATTATTCGATATGTACTATGCAGATTCATGTGTTGTACCAGGTTCTTGTTTATGTGACCCTGAAAATTGCCTTTGTGAAAGATGTATTGAACATCATCTAACTTCCCCTAATAAAAACCAATCAATTCAAGAAATGTTTAATGATTTCCCATTTGCAACAACTTCCTCACTTGGACATATTGAATTAAAAAGAGAAGATGAATTAACTTCACTTTGTTTATGCCCTGATGATAATTGCTCATGTTTTAATTGTGATTTACATGGGATTTCAAATGGTGTTAAAATCCCAAAGGATCAATTACTTAATCAAATTTGGGATAATTACAATTTACAAAATGATATAAATAAATCAACTTGTTGTTCAAAAACCTCAAAATTAAAAGTAACTGCAACTGAATTCCCAATTAATTTTAATGATCCAATAATTGGTTCTAAAAGGAAAAAATCAATAACAAATTCTCAATCTTCATGTTGTAAATCTTCTGATTTAACAAGTAATATAAAAAAAGAAAAAGACTGTTGTTCTTCAATTTCAAAGAAATCAAAATTAAAATTTGAAAATGATTCAAATAACCCCTTCTCAAAGACAATAACAACAACATTAACACCACCAAATTTTGATATAAGGAATTGTATATCCCCTGATGATTCATGTATTTGTTCAAATTGTTTTAATAGAAAATTCACAAATATTCAATAAACTACTAGCTCTCTCTACTTAACTAACTTAATATAAATTTTATATACATTGTATACTTTTTTCACTTATAATATAATTGAAAAATTATTCCTATTTGACCCCGTTCTTATTTGTTCTTTTTTAAAATGAAATTTATCACCATTCTTAATTTCACCACCATCCCATTCAAATAAAACATAATGTAATTTATGTGTATCCTTTTCCTTTATTGGTTTAAACCCTTGTGTTTTAAAAATTTTATATAAATTTTCCTTGCAAATATATCGTGAATTTTCAATACATGGTAATGGTAAAACAATGAATAAAAAATCACCTTTTGATTTAAGGAATTTTGAAAATAATTTAATCATTAATCCACGATCTTCTGCATTTGGTACAAAATTAATTACCAATGAACAACTTATTAAATTAAATTTTTCAATTGGTACCGGTACCTCCATTTTTAAAAAATCTTGTTTTAAAATCATTGAATCAACACTATTTAAATCAATTCTTATTATATCTTTAAAAATACCTGATGTTGAAATAAAATTTTTACAACTTAAACTACCAATTTCTAATGCTTTATTTAAATTTTTAATATTTAATTCTTTAAACCATTCAATTAATTGTTTTGAACTATCACCACCTCTTTTACCATCTTGACCTAATTTACTTGCCCTTTGATAAGTTTCAATTCCACCCCTTTTTTCAATTTCTCCATCAATTGAACCTAAACTCATAACAATTTCAATTTCATTCCCAAATTTAAATCTTTCATCACAATTTGGTGTTTTATTAACCTCTAAAATTTCAATTATATTTTTAAATGAATTATTATATTGATTTTCCAATCCAGCTTGTTTAATTTCTTTTAAATATGTCTCCTCTTTAAACCCTAATTTATTAATTAATTGTGATTTATATTTAATTAATGTATGAAATCTTCGTATAACTTGTCTTGCTCTTAATGGTTTTAAACTTTTTGGTGATTTCCCCTGTTTAATAATAGATTTGTTATTTTTTGAATTTAATAAAGAACTTTTCCCAATCTTTTTACTCTTTGTCTTCCCCATAAATTATTTAAATATTTAAATGAAATAAAATGAAATAAAATGAAAAATAAAACGGTTTTCTTCTTCTTCTTCTTTTTTTTCAAGGCTGTGCTGGAAATATTCAAAAAAAAAAAAAAAAAATTTAAATTTAAATTTTTCATTTTATTTCATTTTATTTCATTTTATTTCATTCTTAATTAACTTCTTAATTCATTTCCTTTTAAAAAAATGGCTCCGAAACTTTTTAAAAAGAAATTACAAAAAGTCCAAAGGAAAAAACCAATTGGTAAATTTATTAAACCAAATTTTGTTTCTCAAACCCCTGTTCAAGTTCATGAAAATACACTTAAATGGAAACCAGTTGAAATTCCTGATACTTTAGGTGATTATGAAGGATTTTATGGTTTAGAAGAAATTGATGGTGTTGATGTTAAAATTATTGATGGTAAAGCAACTTTTTCTGTTAATGATGCTGACCTTTATTCAAAAACAATGGATAAAGAAGAAATTAAAATTAAGGAAAAGGAAATCCCAAAAGGTGATTTTGAATTAGATGATGATGATGATTCAAAAATTGTTAATGTTGAAACTGAAGATAAAACTGAAGATAAAACTAAAACTAATGTTCCTTCAACAACTGAACAAATTGAAAATAAAAATGATTTGAAAAAACAACAAAAAAAGGAAAAACCAAAAGTTACAGATATTAAACCTTCAAAGGATACAAATGATGAATTAAATGTCCCAAAATTACCAAAACATGAAAATGAACATTTAACAAAAAAAATTAAAAACAAAAAATCTAAAAAAATTGATGAATTAGATTCAACTCCATTTACATCAATTAATGAAGATTCTTTACCAACAACAAATGTTGATTTACCAAATTGGAAATTACCAAATGTTGACCTTTCAAGTTATATATTAAATGCACTTGCTAAAAATGAAATGTTAAATCCAACTGATATCCAAAAGGAAACTTTACCTTTAATTTTTCAAGGTGAAAATGTTATTGGTAAAGCAGTTACTGGTTCTGGTAAAACTTTAGCTTATGGTATTGCAATTGTTGAAAATGCACTTGAATCAATTGAAAATGGTCCTTCAGGTATTATATTTACACCAACAAGGGAATTAGCTTCACAAGTTACAAATCATTTAAAAGTTTTAATTGAAAATTCACCAATTCATAATAAAACAATTTGTTCTTTAACAGGTGGTCTTTCAATTGAAAAACAAGAAAGGAATTTATCATATGACCCAAAAATTATTATTGCAACACCTGGTAGATTTCTTGAATTATTAGAAAAATCAACAAATTTAGCAAAACAAATGTCAAAAACAAAATTTATTGTTATGGATGAAGCTGATAGATTATTATTAGATGGTCAATTTGATGAATTAGGAAAAATTATGAATATTTTATCAAATCATAGATCTTCTTCAAATGGTATAAAACATACTTGGCAAACATTAATTTTTTCAGCAACTTTTTCAAAGGCTTTATTCACAAAATTAGAATCAAAGAAAAAACCAATTAGTAATGAAAAAGGTGAAATGCCACATGATGAATTAATTAAAATGTTAACAGAAAAAGTAAATTTTAATAAAAAACCAATTATAATTGATTCAAACCCAAATTCATTTTTATCAAATAAAATTATTGAAGCAATGATACCATCAACAAGTTTAGATAGGGATTTAATGCTTTACTATTTTTTAACAATTTACCCAGGTTCAACATTAGTTTTTACAAATTCAATTGATGCAGTTAAAAGATTAGCACCAACTTTAAATATGTTAGGTATACCAACTGTTTCACTTCATTCAAATATGATGCAAAAGCAAAGATTAAAACATTTTGAACAATTTCAAGAAAATATTAATTCTGCTAATGGTAAAGCAACTGTTATGATTGCATCTGATGTTGCAGCAAGAGGTTTAGATATTAAAGGTATTCAACATGTTGTTCATTATCATTTACCAAGAACTGCTGATACATATGTTCATAGATCTGGTAGAACTGGTAGAGCTGGTACTGAAGGTGTATCTGTTGTTTTATGTGATCCAAAAGAAGCAAGTGGTCCATTAAAAAGGTTAAGAAGTGTTGTTAGTGAAAAGAAAGGTGGTGATAAATTTAGTAATGATTTAAGAATAATTGAACCTGATACACATATTTTAAATCAATTAAGGGATAGAATGAGATTAGCTGGTAAAATTGCACAAGCAGAAGTTACAAATCAAAATGTTAATAAAGAAAAAGCTTGGATGTCTGAAGCAATGGATGATTTAGGTGTTGAAGATTTAGATGATTTTGAAGATGATTTTCTTAAAAAGGATAGATTAAAAAGGAATAAAAAATTAATTGATAAAGATACATTAAAAATTATGAAAAAGGAATTAGCATATGAATTAAAACAACCAATTAGGGGTACAATGAGAAGAAGTTATATAACTGGTGGTTTAGATAATGTTGCACATAAATTATTAAATGAATCAAAAAAGAGGAAAACAACTGAAGGTGTTGCTGGATGGTTACAAAAAGATGCATTAAATGAATTAAAAGGTCCAAAACGTAAAAAGAATTAATTTATAATTAACTTAACTTAATTTTTAGATATATATAATTTTTTTAAATTAAATTTATTAAACATAAATTTTAATCAGAATAAAATTCATCTTCATCATCTGACATTAATTGTTCAAAATTAACTTTATATCTTAATAATGCACCGATCCCACCAAAACCTTTAACGAATTGAGCACCTTCAGAAGATCTATCAGTAACAAATTCAACAGTTGCACCATAATTTTTATAATTTTCAGCTAACCATTCAAGGAATGGTTTATCAGAAACAATTTCTAATTCTGAACCATCTTTATCAATTAAAAATTCTTCTTTTGGGGTACCAACTTTAACAATTTTAATAACTTCACCACCTTCAATATTTTTTAAAGTATATCTAATATCTTCTAAACCTTCCCAACAAATAACTGTTTCACATGCACCTAAATCAAGTGCTTTAAGTGTATCATCAATACCATAACAAAATTTACCTGTATCCATTGAAATTTCATCAAAATATTGAGTAATTAATTTTTTTTCTTTAATAAATTTAACATTTGATAAAGCTTCAGCTGATAATTCAATTGCTTGATTAAAACCATTTTCACCACCATATGAAATATCAACAATTTTAACAATAATATTTTGTAATCTAATATCGAATAATTCAGATTTTGATAATTCAGTTTTAAAATCAGCTGAACCTGCCATAATTAAACCTTTTACATTTGGTTTATCATTTGTAATAAAATTTTGAACTGCAGTTTCAGCAACTTTCCTAACATAATTATGTCTCTTTTCATCTCTTAATCTTGAAAAACGTAAAGCGGATTGACCACCTCTACCATGCTTTTTTGGTAAATCAACAGTAAATTTATGTAAAATTTCCCTTGTATTACCAGATAAAGCACCAAATAATGCACCATTACCATCCATAACGATAAAACCGAATCTATCATCAGATTCTAATAATTCAGAAAGTGCTTCAACATGAAATTTATTATCACACATATAAAGTGAAGTATTAATTGGTTTAAAAGGTTCAAATGCAATTGTTAATTTCTTTTCTTTACCTTCATCAGTTAAAACTTCACCACAATAAACTAAAAGACCATTTTTTGGTATATTTGAAAATAATTTTAATTTTTGTTGAGTTGATGTAATTGCTGAAAGTACAGATAATCTATTAACACGAGATTTAATATTTGATGCTGTACCATATTCATCAACAAGCATTTTTTGAACTAATGAAATTTGACCTTTTGGTGGAATAACTAATGAAATCATTGATGTACCATTACCCTTTGCCATTTGTAATGATTTAATCAATTTCTTCATTTTCCACATTTCAACGTTTTTATCAGCATCCTCTTGTGAATTCATCTTTTTAAAAGTTAATGAAAAGGTTAAGTTGATGATGTTGATGATGAAAATTTTTTTAATTTTTTTTTTTTTTTTGACAATATTTTAATAATTTCATCAATATATTAAACTTTAAAATGGCTCCTGAATTGACAAATAAACAACTAAAGGAATTAAAAAAACAAGAAAAAGCTGCAAAGAGAGCTGCTGCAAAAGGTGGTGAACAAATTAATGAAAATTCTCATTTAAAAACACCAATTATTATACAAAAGACAACATCTCAATTAAAAAAGCAACTTAATAATGCAAAAATTCCAATTAAAAGTATTAAAAAGCCACCAATGTTTGGACATTTAGAAAATAATGATCAACGTGTTGCAGGTACAACAAAAATTGCATCAATTGTTCATCCTTCAATTCTTTCATTAACATTAAAAATTTCAACTTATAAAATTGTTGGATCAATTGAACGTTGTAAATCAATGATGGAAGCTTTTAAAGATGTTATTAAACATTATGAAACACCAGATGGTAATTCACTTCAAAGGCATTTAACAACACATTTAAGTTATCATATTGAATATTTAAAAACTGGTAGACCATTATCATTATCAATGGGTAATGCAATTAGATGGTTAAAACAAAGAATTTCAATTATACCAATTACAACAAGTGATGAAGAAGCAAAAATTCATTTAATTGACGAAATTGATAATTTTATAATGGAAAAAATTTTAATTGCAGATAAAGTAATTGTTCAATATGCAAATAAACATATAACGAATGGTTCAAAAATTATAACATTTGGACATTCAAATGTACTTTATCAATTATTTGAATATTGTTCAATTGAACAAGGTAAAAATTTTGAAATTTTTATTATTGATTCAAAACCATTATTCGAAGGTAAAAAAATGGCAAAGAAGATTAGTAAATTAAATAATATTAAATGTCATTATAATATTGTTAATTCACTTTCAAATGTTTTAGCAACAAGTAATATTGATTTTTGTTTCCTTGGTGCTCATTCAATGCTTTCAAATGGTAGATTATATTCAAGGGTTGGTACAGCATTAGTTGCAATGGCATGTAAAAATAAAACAATTCCTGTTTTAGTTTGTTGTGAATCACTTAAATTTAGTGATAAAGTCCAATTAGATTCAGTTACACAAAATGAATTAGGTGATCCAAATGATTTAATTAATACAAATCCAACAATTGGATTTAATTTACAAAAATATCTTGAAGGGTTAAAAATTAATAATAATAACAAATCAACAACGAATAATAATAATAATAATAATAATAATAAAAAACAACAACAACAACAACAACAACAAATAACAACAAAATTAGCTGATGATGATTTATCAAATTGGAATGATTTCTCAACTTTAAATATATTAAATATATTATATGATTTAACACCACCTGAATATATTCAAAAAATTATAACAGAATTTGGTGCATTACCATCATCATCAGTTCCAGTTGTTTTAAGAGAATATAAAAATACAAATTGAAATTAAAATTCTTATTTTTTTTTTTTATATATTTATATTTATATTTATTATATATAAAAAAATTAATTTATATATATTAAAATAAATTTCAATTTATTTGATTTCAACATTAGGGATTGAATCACCCTTTTTTAATTCATCAACATAAATTTTTAATTTATCCCAATGATCATCCCTAATTTTTTTCCTTTCAATATCATCTTTTAATTGTTGTTCATATAAAACGAAACAACGATCATAAACAATTGGGTTTGTATCAATAAATATTTTTAATGCATTAAATGCAATTGTTGAAATTGTCCTATTCCAACTTGGTTGATCTAAATCAATATCATCATCATTTATATTATCATCTAATAAATCCATTTCAGGTTGAGCTAATTCATACATTGAAGGGAATATAATTGGTAAAATATTTTCAGCATTTTCTGTAACTAATGAAACAAAATATTCATTATTAAAATAACATAAAACTTTTTCACTAACTTGAAAATGTGGTGATGAAATACATTTTGATAATTGTGCGAATAAAGGGATTTGAATTTTATTAAATTCATTTGGATCAATTATTTCGAATATATCTTCAATTTCATTAAGGAACATTAATTCCTTTGGTGAATTTATTTTTGGCCAATACCTTAATAAACCCATTATAACTTCTTCTGTTAAATTTGAATCTTTTTCTAAAAATTGTAAAATACAATAAGCTAATTGTGGATGATAAAGTGAAAGACATCTTGGTTTATGCAATGGTATTAAAACTCTAATTAAAAAAATTTTATGTTCTTCTTTTAATGGTAATGCAAAACCATTTATAATTGAACCCATAATTTCTAATAATTCTGATGTACCATTAAAATGACCTGTATCATAAGTGAATGTTAAAAATATATTATTAATTGATTTCCTAATGAATGATCTTAAACTTAAGAATTTACCATAAATTCTATGTAAAGTTGTTTTTAAACAATCCCTTTCCCTATTATCTTCACTATCGAATAAATCTAATAATGTTATAACAAATTTTTGATCAATGAATGGTTTTGCAATTGTATTATTAAAATCAGGTGATTCAACAAATCTTAAAAAAAATTCATAAACTAATTGCATATGAGTCCAAGCTAATTCATAAACTGGTTCATCTTCATCTGGGTCAAAAATTTCTCCAATTGGATTAACAGGTGGTGGAATTGGTCTAAATATATTACATTTAAACATATCAACAACTGATCTATACATATCTTCAGTAAATGTTAACCTTGTTGTTGAAATAAAAACTGTTAATTCATGTAATGTAATCCTTTTTAATTCTTTACCTTGAATATTTGAAGATGGATCAAAAAAATCAAACATTATATTACATTGATCAACTTTTTGTAAAAATAAATCAACATGGTATTGTGGGTCAACTTCATCAAATGGTGGTGATCTTTCAAAAGTTTTTTGATCAATTGAAATTTCAAATCTTGAACTTGAATGTCTTTGAGGTGTTTTAGGTTTTAATTCCAGGTCATCTTTGGGTACTTTATCAAATGGTGATTGAGAAGCATGAAATTTATGATAATCAATTTCTGATGTTGGTGTTGGATCAGCAGCTGGTAAATATTGTGGTTCTTCTAATTTTTGTTGTTGTGGTAATTCCATTTGATTGGTAATTGATCCACTACCACTATTACCACTACCACTAATTTTTGAATTGATACTTGAATTTGATATATTGGGGGATGGAGTTGTTGTTGAATCCTGTTTTGTATTTGTTGAGTTATGTTTTTGATTGGGGGTTTGTTGGTCTTTGGTATGTTTTTGGTCTTTTGGATTTGAATGGTTTGATCCATCAGACTCCTTTTCGCGTTTCTGGCCAGTTCTGGAACGAAATCTATTCTTAAAGCCTCTCATCATCTTCTGTTTCAGATTTAATTGAAATGGAAAGATGGCGGAATTTATAAATGGAATAATATTTTTTGTAAATATTAAATATTAAATATTAAATATTAAATATTAAATATTAAATATTAAATATAGGTGATAAATTTGTTATTTGTAGTTGTGTTATTAATTGAATTCACTTCCCCTTAATTTAAGCATTATAATGATATTTAAAAAAAAATACTGATTAATTTGGTTTATATAAAAGGTTAAATATGGATAGAGAGGGCTCATGGAATAGCTTCTAATGAATGTCTATTCTTCCAGGACAGATAACAATTCCATCCAATTGAAGCAATGTTTACAGCCAAGAGTCTATTTTGAACTGGTATTAATGTAAAGTTCACAAACTGGAACAATGGCCACACTTGCCAATTTGTTATCAAGACATTCCAATAAACATGATTTAATTTTGTCTTGATGTCTTTAAATGGCCGGTTTTCCATAACGGATATTGCAGAAAGGTACAATGCAACACCAATTGGTGACCAAACCAATTGATCCACTGCAACACGGGTTATTGTATTAGCCTTTGACGATTTAAACGGGTTAATCATGTTTAAAGCAGGGTATAATCTATGACCAATTGGACCAAATACACACAAACCGTAAGCCCCATTTCTCAAAGTTGAGGCTGGATTGTAAGTTTGTGAAGAGTCAAGTAATTGTGAGAGGACATCACCAGTGGCACAGAGTGCTCCCGTTGTTAAACAATTGCGTAACATTAAAGAGATTATATTAAATTAGTTAAGGGACAAGAGAGACAGACATAGAGAGGGATATGACAAAAATTAGTGAAAAATTGGTATTCTCAATTACCAGTGTTGTCATTAATGGTATCATTGTGTAGATATAATCTGGTATATTCCAGTGATGTTGATAGATCTGACACTGGTGGTTTTCAAACTGGTTAAATGCAATTTTTTACAAAATGTGACCAAAAGCATGGACCAAAGTTTGAATAACTTCACAACTAAAGGACCAGTCCATACAATTCTGGTACCGTTGTAATCGTTAAATTTGGTACAATCGAGTGGTGGGGAGAGTGGTGTTTTCTCAATTTGGCAATGGGGATTTCCCCTTTTCGGACGTGGCTGGTTATCTTAAAAACAATAAGGCAATGACAAAATTATGGCAAAATGGCACATTCTTCTTCTTCTTCTTCTTCTTCTTCTTCTCTTACAATTCACAATTAAATGCACAGAACATATTCATTGAGACAAGGTAGAGCCCCAACAGCTTCTGATATGCAAAACCCAGTGGCAGTTCCAGTTTCTTCAACAAAGAACAACAGATTCTTCGGTCCTGGCGGTTTGGCAAATTCATTCAGAAGGTCAACAGCTGGTGGATTCGGTCCTGAATTATCAAGGAAACTTACCCAACTTGTTAAAATGGAAAAGAACGTTATGCGTGCAATTGAAGTCACTTACAGAGAAAGAAAAGATGCTGCTAGACAATTGTCTGCTTGGGGTGCTGATAATGAAGATGATGTTTCTGATATTACAGACAAACTTGGTGTTTTAATCTTTGAAATTGGGGAATTGGAAGACCAATTCATTGACAGATATGACCAATACAGAATTACCATTAAATCTATAAGAGATATTGAAGGTTCTGTTCAACCAAGCAGAGATCGTAAACATAAAATTACTGATCAAATTGCCTATTTAAAATATAAAGATCCACAATCACCAAAAATTACAATCTTGGAACAAGAATTAGTTAGAGCTGAAGCTGAATCACTTGTTGCTGAAGCACAATTATCAAATATTACAAGAGAGAAATTAAAAGCTGCATTCTCATACCAATTTGATTCTATTAGAGAATTAACTGAAAAAACTGCTTTAATTTCAGGTTATGGTAAAGCCCTTTTGGAATTATTGGATGATTCTCCAGTTACTCCTGGTGAAACAAGACCTTCATATGATGGTTATGAAGCTTCAAAGCAAATCATCATTGATGCAGAAAATGCACTTGCTTCTTGGACTTTTGAAAATGCTGCTGTTAAACCAACTTTATCATTCAAAACTGGTGATTATGAAGATGATGAAGATGATGATTTAGCTGAAGGTGTTGACCACTTGGATGTTGATGATGATGAAGAAGTTGAAGAGGAACAATATGCTGCTGCTTAAGTTTTAAAGTTTTTGATTTTTTATTATTATTATTATTATTGTTGTTATTGTATCATTATCTAACACACTACTTAACAAAACACTATATCTTTTCAATAAGAATCATTGTTAAAGTATTTGGTATAACCCTTTTACTAATATTCCCCTGTGTTATTAAATTTATTTCACCCCACGGGTTAAACTCAGTATTTAACAATTCTCGTAATTCATTAATTTGATCCCATGATGAAATTAATTGTAATTTCCAATTTGGTGAAGTAATGAGGATTTCACCACAATTTGGATATCTAAGTGAATCTAATTCTTTTTCCCCTAATTCAAAAAGAATTTGTGAAAGTTTCTGTTTAATATCAACATCTTCATAAATACTTTTCAAATCATCATTTGATAAAATTATCCGTTTAATAGGATTAAATTTAAGTGTCTTACCGCCATTATTATCAATTTCTATATTTCTCTTTAAATTCCCATTAATGTTAACAAATGTACGTATTGTTAAAACCCTATTAAACCCTAAATCAATATAAACTAAACTTGGTGACATTTTTAGTTAATAATAATAATAATAATAATAAAATTGTATTGGATATTATTATTTCATTTTTATAAAAATAAATAAAATGCAACCATTCATTCACAAAGAAGGGGCTTTAAATGCAAATAAATTCGCCCAGTTGGTTGAATCAAGTGGATTAAAAGAAATGTTTAATGATGATCCAATGAAAAGTATTGAAATATTCAAATTATACAATAAATTCAATTGGATTGACCCAGATAATTCAAATGAAGATGCCAAATTATATGCAAATTTAATAAGAATGTGTATCCATTTTGAAATTGAAACTATTTCATTTATGCAAGTAATGGGTATTAACCCAAATGAAATGTTTTGTAAAACAGTTGATAAATTTATGGGTCAAAATACTGTTGATTCACTTAAAGTTAAATTCACTACAATCCCAACAAGTCAATTCCGTTTATTATCCAGGGAAATTTCAAAGGATGTTTATAATTATATTAGAAATGATTTACAATTACCAAATCTTAATTGGACATTCTAATCTTATTATTATTATTCTTTAACTTCTTCTTTCTTTCTTTTATATACATTTATACAAATAACTATTTTATGGACAATACAGAAGGTTTTGAACCAATAACAGCATTATTCTATTCAGTTTTTCATCCTCATGAAGGTACTAAAGTAATTCATCAAGTCCCAAATGGTTCAATAACTGGTAATTCAAATAATGAACAACAATTATTCGATTTTGATGTAATAAAAAATTATGTTATACCAAAACCAAGTTTATGTAATAAACTGGTAACATTTAAAATTGGATCATATAGAATATTAGGATTCCCAGTTAATATTTATGCACCACATTATGCTAGAAATAGTTTCAATTTTAATTTTTGTTTTGTATTCCCATATGATAGTGATACAACTCCATATGAAGGTAATGTTAAAAGAATTGGTAAAATGTTTAGAGCTTTAGAAGAACAAAGTCAATTACTTTCAAAAAGTTTATTCGATTCACCAGTTTATTTTAATAATAATTTTACTTCAATTTATAATGATAATGATTCATTAGATTCAAATAATAAATATTTAAAAGTTGCTAAAGATTGGGATAATGATCAAATGGTTTTAAATAAAGAAGCCCCTGGTTGGGATAATGTTCAAGAACCAAAATTAAGTTCAATTGAATCTTTAATTGAACAAATTTATCAAGATTTAAATAATTATTCTGAATGTATGATACCAATTGATATTGCAAATTCAGTTGATTTAAAATTATTCCCAATTGCTCCACCTCCACCACATGTACATTCATTTGATGTTCCACTTGCATTAGTAAATTTAGAACCAATGATTGACCCAATGTGGGATCCAACATTATTAAAAATTGTACCATTTATAAATGGTATTAATTCAGTTGGGGTAATTTCAGAATTATCAAATTCTGATTATCATTTAACAAAACAATGTATTCAACATTTATTTCATTATAAAGCAATTGTAATATTAGATATTTTTCAATTTAATAATCGTTATGCAGTTACTTGTGATATTGGTTCATTAATTTCTGATTTATCATTAGGTGAACAATGTCAAGAATTTGTTATATCTTCAATTGGTACATTTGATGATTTACCAATTTTTAATAAATCAAGGTTAAGTGATTCTGGTTCAAGTTATCATGATTTTAATAATAATAATTCAATTAAAAAGAGACCAACACCAATTGGTTTACATCAATTAAATTCTGCTTCAACTACAAATGTATTAAATAAATTATCAAATAATAATAAAAATTTGAAATTACCTTTAGCTTCAATATCATTATTATTTACATTATATTCATCATTAAATCAATATATAACACTTAAACAATGGGTTATTGAAAATTCAAAAGATTTAATTCATATTGATGTACGTAAATTTATTATATTTGGAGTTATAAAAGGAATTATTTATAGGGTTAGATCATATCCTTTAATGCCTAAATTATTAGGGGAAATACCAATAGATATAGAAAATGATATGATCCCAATGATGTCCAATTTAAATATGATAACAGAAAATTCAGATACAATTGAATATCGAGATTCTAAAAAGTTAAAAATCGAGCAAATGATGGAATTAAAATTACGAAATTTAGTTATTAAAGGTTATAATATGGATGCAATTTGTACAACATTGAGAGTTTCACCTTTAAAAGTTAAAGAAATGCTCTCAAAAATTGGTGATTGGGATCATTTATATTGTTAAATAAAGAACGCGTTTTTTCATATTTATTTATTTATTTATTTATTTATTTATTTACTTATTTACTTTTGTTTATTTTTTATAAACAATTTAATTCTTTTTTAAAAGAAAGAAAATGTCTCATGATGAAGCAATAAACGTTGTTTTACGTTGTCGTGGTCGTATAGAAAGGGAAAATATCTTAGTTAGTCCTAATATAGTTTTTTTAGATTCAAAAGACCCAAAATTGACAATTTCAATCCCAGAATCAAATTCAAATTCAAATTCAAATTCAAATATTGAATCTTCACGTTCTTCAATTGTTTTAAATCAAGTTAGTAATATTAATAAAACTTATAAATTCGATCAAATGTTCGGTGCTGGTGCTGATCAAATTTCAATATTTGATAAAGTCGCTTTAGATATGTGTGATGATTTCCTTAAAGGTTATAATTGTACAATATTTGCATATGGTCAAACAGGTAGTGGGAAAACTTATACAATGTTTGGTGAAAATGATGGAAATATAACACAAAAATCAGGAATTATCCCAAGATGTTTAAATAAATTATTTGAAAAAGTTAAAAATGAAACAATATTAAAATGTTCATTTATTGAAATTTATAATGAAGAATTAAGAGATTTATTAAACCCAAGTGAAAATGATAAAAATTTAAAAATTTATGAACAAAAAACTGGTGATATTAAATTAATTAAAATTAAAGGTCTTGAAGAATTTATAATAAAAGATCAAATACAAGGTTTTAAATATCTTAAATTAGGTTTAAATAAAAGGGAAACTCAATCAACAAAAATGAATTTAAATTCTTCAAGATCACATACAATTTTTACAATTCATATGATTAAAAAAATTGATGGTAAAGATTATCAATTGGCAAAATTTAATTTAGTTGATTTAGCAGGTTCTGAAAATATTAGGAAAGCAGGTTCAATAAATCAAAGGGCAAAAGAAGCAGGTTCAATTAATCAAAGTTTATTAACATTAGGTAAAGTTATAAATGCTTTATCAGATAAATCAAAATTTATACCATATAGAGAATCAAAATTAACAAGGATTTTAAAAGATTCACTTGGTGGTGATACAAAAACAACATTAATAGCAACAATATCACCAACTTTATTAGATTTACATTCAACAATTTCAACATTAGATTATGCAGCAAAGGCAAAAAATATTCAAAATAATGTTCAACTTGGTTCAATTATAAAAGATCAAATAATAATGAGTGATTTAATAGATGAAAATCGAAGGTTACAAATGGATTTAATGGCAACAAGGAAAAAGGAAGGTCATATATATTTAGATGTTGATAATTATACAGAATCAATTTTATCAAATAAGATACTTAAATCACAAGTTGATGAATTAAAATTAAAGAATGATACATTAGAATTAAGGTTTAATGAAATTAATGAATTAAAATTAAAGGAAGTTAATGAATTAAATCAAAATTTATTAAAAATGGAACAAACAATTGTAAATTTAAATAATGAACTTAGTTTTCAATTAAAAAATGGTGATAAATTAAAAGAAATTAATTATAAAATTGGTAATGAATTAATTGATAATATTGAAGAAATTCAAAAAGATGAAATTTTAGTTGATTTAAGTCATTTTGAAACAACTAATAATTGTTTAGATTCAATAAGGAATAAATTAGGTGAATTAATGCCTGAAAATGATGATGATGATGATGAAAAGAGAGGGAATAAAAATGGGTTTGAAAGTATTTTAAATCAATTAGATTATATTAAAAAAAATGAATTAAAACTTTTTGATTATATTAAAAATCTCAATACTGAATTGAATAAATTTAAGAAAATTAATTTAAATGAAAGGAGCAATGAACTTGATAATATAGTTAGATTAATTCATGAAAATACTGATGATTTAAGGGGATCAAATTTAAAAAATGATCCAACAGAATTTAAAGAAGAAATTGAAGGATCAATTTTACCAACAATTGAAAATTTTAAAAATTCAATTATGGAATCTGTTAGTAAATTTAGTGATAAAATATTCAATGAAACTTTAAAATCAACACGAAAAATATATTTTGAACCAATTTCTGAATCTTATATTAAAAGTCAAAATTTTAATAATGATATATCTAAATTATTATTTAATCATAAAGATGGATTAATTAAAATAGGAAAACAAGTTTCAAATAATGATATTGTTGTTAATGATAGTAAAGATATTATTTTTAATGTTCTTGATAATTATGGTGATGATTTTGAAAATTTGAAAATCCCAATAGGACAAACAATTGATGAAATTAATCAATTAAATGAATCTTCAAATATAAAATTTAATGAAGATAAAAAAATTTATCAATCAATAATTTTTAATATTGATGAAGTTTTTGAAGGTTTAAAATCACAACATTATTTTGATGAAGATTATGATAAATTATCCCAATTAAAAAAGAGGATAATTAATATTTTAATTAATAAAAATAAAAATTGTTCATTAGAGGAGGAAACACCATCATCACCAAAAAAATCAACAACAAAATTTTCTATGATTACTATGAGATCACCAAATAAACGTCAAAAAAGAGAATAATGATGATAGTTAAATATAAGTATGTATTATTAGATAAAAAGGTGGTTGTGGTGATGTGGATGTAGATGTGTATTTAAATAAAATAAAATAAAATAAAATAAAATAAAATAAAATAAAATAAAAACTTATATAACATAATATATATTACCTCCTTTCACTTGTAAAGGAAGCATTATCTGTATTTGTTATTGAAGATGGTGAATCACCATTATTACTAATACTTTTTCTGAAAACTTCTAAACTACTGTTTGTTTTTAAACTTGCAGTCCCAGATGAAGATCTCCTTCTTTGTTTTCTTGCAATTGTTGGATTAACATGATTCTTACCTAATGTCCTTGCATAAAGGAAAAGAATATCAGTTAATGATAAAACACCAACAAGAGTACCTGAATTTCTATCATCATCAGAAGAAGAAAATGAATTATGATGATGATGATGATGATGATGATGATGATGTGGATGATGACTATCTTGTGGGTTTGAAGAATTTGAAGAATTTGAATTTGTTTCAGGGTTAACAATCCATAATCTATGAGATTTTGTTGCAACTAATTTTGCCAATGCCCTACCTAATGAAGTATGATTCGTTATATGAAAAATTGGGAATGAATCTTTACCATTTTCTAAACCCCTTGAATTAAGGATAACAGAAATGAAATGTAAACATGATTTATATAATAAATCAGATTTTGATGTTGTTGAAACTAATCTAACATCAGTTACTGATATATTCCCTAATAAATGATAATTTCTATCAACAACTGCTAAACTTGACATTTTTAAATCATGCATTTTAGTTAAAGCCTCAATTAAAAATTGATCACCAAAAATTGATATTGGGTTTGGAGAACCAATATTTAATGATCTAATTGATGATTGAAATAATGGTTCCATTGAAGGAAATCTCCTTGCATTTTCCCAAAGGTATTTAACTAACCTTCTTTGAGATAAAATCCCTGTTAATTTATTATTATTTGTAATAGCAACTCTATGAACACCTGTACCTAAGATTTCAACAACTGTTGAAATTGTATCTAATTCAGTTAATTTAATAAAAGGATTTTTTGTTGTTAATCTAATAACAAATGAAACAGGCACTTGTTCACCAGTTTGAGCTTTTTGAACCATTTCTTGTACACCTAATGGATCATAATCCATATTTAACAATTCATCTGATTTTATCTTATTTAAAACCAATAATAAATATGCATTTAAATCAGTATAATCAAAAGTTAAACAGTTTAAATCATTTTGAAAATCTTCAACTGGTACTGATGTGAGACCGTTGTTAACTAAAGTTTGAAATGCTTCTTCAACACTTATATTTGAATTTATAGTAATTAATTTATTAGTTTCCACTAAATCACTTAATTTAATATCTTGCCATTCAATTGAAGCCCCGGAAAGGAATTGGGAGGTGTTTGAAGAAATTGATGGATTTCTGGAAAGGTTTATAGCTGAGTCTGTTCCCTTTGATTGCATAAGGGATGACATTGACGAAGAAGTTGATAAATCGATGGCGGAAGGTTCGTCTAGCATTGGTGGGGACGACAACATTTCCACAATTGATGTCTGTCTGGAAGGCGGAAGAGGCGAGTTAGGAACCCCGCGAAAATTAGGAGACATTGGATGTTTCCTTGACATTTTTAATTGTTTAACAAGAAGAAAGGCTTATTGGTTAAGATGATTCATTTTAATTGTAAGGTTTTTCTAAATTTTTTTTTCTAATTTTTTTTTTATTTTAAAAATGAAATAGTTTTTTTTTTTTTTTTTTTTCTCCACTCAGCCGATTTCGCGATTTTGTTAAAAGAGTTGGTTATATGTTAAAACTGGTTGCTGGTGGAAAGAATTGGACGTTAGTGAGAGATAGTACGAAATATTGGCTTCAAAATGATACTAAACATGAAAAAATTGTTAAAATACACATTATTTTTTAATTCTTGCCGTTTTCTTGGCAAAAAGGGTTCTAGACTTGGCATTGAAGACCCTGTAAGGCAATAAAACATTGGAAATATCTTGGTAAAACAAAGCGGGGAGCAACTAGAAACATTCCCTGGGGTATATTAAACACCCTGAAATTATACCACTTGCCCCCCAGATACTGGAATAGTCAAAAAATCCCAATATCCTGTTTTATCGGCTTACTAAAATAGCCTTTGAAAAAGAAAAGAGGAAACCCTGATTTTAAATTAATTAATTATTGGACAACGTTCTTCTTCTTTTCCCCTCATTGTATCAACTTGTTAAACAAGAAGAGGACACACTTAACAGACAATGAACGATTCATTTCAACAATATCATTTTATGAACCAGCCACAAAGCAATCAAAACCATCAACAAAGACAACAACAACAACAACGATTGTCCTTGGCATCAGCCCCTTCTTCTCTTGGCAATATTTTAAATGAAAACAATTCCCCATATGAGACCCCAAATTTGAAATCTAATTACCAATTACCTTCACTTAATACTTTACTCTCTTCAATTCAAACAATTCATACCCCATTATCAAGGACATTGCCATACCCACAAAACCAACAAGTAAATTATTACTTGCCACCAACGCATTTCCCTGAATCATTCACCACATCAACACTTCCACAATTATCCAAAACTCCAAAGTCACTAATTGGGCAAAGACAACAACAACAAGTCCAACAACCACTTGGTGCTGATGTTGAATATTATACCCCATCTGGTAACCCACGTAAACATATTTGCAAAACTTGTGAAAAGGGATTCACAACAAGTGGTCATTTAGCAAGACATAATAGAATTCATACAGGTATTAAAAATCATGTTTGTTCATTCCCTGGATGTGAAGCTCGATTTTCACGTCATGATAATTGTATGCAACATTATAAAACACATTTAAAATCTAAAAAAGGTCAAAGAAAGGTAAGACTTTAAATACTTTAAATAAATCATTCATTCATATCCATGTTAATCTTAACAAACATATATATCTTTTATAACAAACACTGTTCTTTATATTTCTTTTTTTTTTAATTATTGAATTACGACATGATTTTTTGTTGTTGTTGGTTTTTGTTATTTTCGGAAATTTTTAATAATAATAATAAAAAAGAAAAAATCTAACCACTTTTCAAAACTTATTTAAACGATATTTCGTTCCTTTTAAAGGACAGTTTAAAATTCAATAACAATCCCTTTTTTTGTTTCTTTTCTAACTAACTAACTAATTATTTTTAATAAATGCAAAGTGTATTAAATGAAAACGAACCTATAAAGGTTCAAATGGAACGTCTAATCCGTCAAAAACAAATTGAAATTACAAAAGGTTTAGAAACTTTAGAACCAAATAAGAAATTTCATGCTGATGAATGGGAAAGACCAAATAATGGTGGTGGTGGTAAATCAATGGTTTTAGCTGATGGTGAAACATTTGAAAAGGCAGGTGTTAATATTTCAGTTGTTCATGGTATTTTACCACCTGGTGCAATTGAAAGAATGAAAAATGATCATCAAGATATTAAAACTTCTGATGATGGTAGTGTTAAATTTTTTGCTTGTGGACTGTCAATGGTTATTCATCCAATTAATCCACATGCACCAACAATGCATTTAAATTATAGATATTTTGAAATTACAAACCCTGATGATTCTGTTCAAACTTGGTGGTTTGGTGGTGGTGCTGATCTTACACCTTCTTATTTATATGAAGAAGATGCAATTCATTTTCATCAAATGCATAAAAATGCACTTGACCCATTTGGTAAAGAATTATACCCAGAATTTAAAGCTTGGTGTGATAAATATTTTTTTATTACACATCGTAATGAAACTCGTGGTGTTGGTGGAATTTTTTATGATGATTTTAACAAATTTGATCCACAAACTTGTTTAAAAATGTCAGAATCTTGTTTTAATGCAATGTTACCTTCTTATGTTCCAATTATTGCAAAACGTAAAGATATGAAATTTACTAATGAAGAAAGAGAATGGCAACAAATTCGTCGTGGGCGTTATGTTGAATTTAATTTAGTTTATGATAGAGGTACTAAATTCGGTTTACAAACCCCTGGGTCAAGAATTGAAAGTATTTTAATGTCAATGCCAAAAACTGCAACTTGGCTTTACAATAATGAACCTGAAATTGGTTCAAGAGAAGCTGCTCTTTTACAAGTTACTAGAAATCCAAGAGAATGGCTCTAATAACTTTAATTTGTAACTTTCTACATAACTTTGTTATATATATATATATAATATAACTGTTGATGATAATGATTAAAAAATTAATGTTTCTAAAACCTTATATATATTTATCTCTTTTTTCACCTTTTTAAAAATGGAACCCCCAAATCAACATAGGCGAAGAGCTAGTCAATCAGTTAATACAACACCTGATGATAATGAAATGGATATTCCAATAGTTTTAGAATCAAAATCAAAATCTTCCTCTTCCTCCTCTTCCTCCACTTGGTTTTCAAAGATTCTGGAAGTTTACCCCAATTTCTATAAAACAACATTAGCTATTTTATCATGGTATTTTTGTTCAACTATTATTTCCTTATATAACAAATGGATGTTCTCTGGTGATAAATTGGGGTTTTCATTCCCTATTATAATAACAGGATTTCATCAATTGATTTTAACTTTATTGTCAATTTTAACATTATTCTTTATTCCATCTTTAAGATTGAATCCACCATATCAAAAATTATCATCACAACAAATAGAAATTTCAAATGATCAACAACAACAACAACAACAACAACAATTAGAGGAAAAGTTAGAATATAAAATGCCATTTATAGAATATTTAAAAACAATTTTCCCATGTTCTATTTCATCAGCTTTAGATATTGGATTAGGGAATACAGCAATTAGATTTATCCCATTATCTATTTTTACAATGGTTAAAACATCATCATTAATATTTGTATTATTTTGGGGGGTTTTATTAAAATTAGAGAAATTAACTTCAAGAATTGTTATAATTGTTATTATTATGACATTTGGTGTTATTCTTATGATGTGGGGACAAACAGGTGGTATTTTACCTAAAAAAATTGAAAATGTACATTTATTATTTATTAGAATTATTGAAAATAATAATAATAATCAATTAATTACACTTGGTATTATTCTTGTATTTGCATCTGCTTGTATGTCAGGTTTAAGATGGGCATTAACACAAATTTTATTAAAAAAGAATAAAAGAACAAAAAATCCAATATTAACAATTATTTACCTTTCACCAGGAATGGCATTTGCACTTTTTTCACTTGGTTTATTCGTTGAAGGTTTTGATGAATTTATTAAATCACCAATTTGGGAAATTAAAGGTAAATTTTTAACAATTGGATTAATTATAATTCCTGGGTTATTAGCATTTTTAATGACAATTTCTGAATTTATACTTTTACAAAATGCATCATTATTAACATTATCAATTGCAGGTATATTTAAAGAATTATTAACAATTTTCTTATCTTGGTTAATATTTAATGATGAATTAAATATTGTTAATATAATTGGTTTAATAATTACAATTTTAGGTATTGTATGGTATAATCAATATAGATTTAATGAAAATTTAATTGATGAACCATTTGTTGATTTAGAAATGGATAATATAATATTATCACAACAAACACCTTCTTCTTCTTCTTCTTCTTCTTCTCCTTCTTCTCCTTCCACCACCTCCTCACATATATGAAGAAATTTTTTATTTTTTTTTTTTTTTTCAATTTAATTATATTATATTTATATTTATTTAATAAACACACACGCTTTAAAAAAAAAAAGAGGATGTCTTTATACGTTTTAGGTGCTGGAGGAATTGGTACACTTGTTGGATGTTCATTAACAAATAAATTTAATGTTAATTTCATTGCAAGAAATTCAAAAAAGATTAAATTCATGAAAGCTAATAACAATTCAATTACAATTAAACAATTATTTAATAAAGATAATGAAGTTAAATATCGAATTAATGATATTATTAAAATTGAAGATATAAAAGATGAATTTATTCCAATGTTAGTAATTTGTGTTAAAACATTTGATACAATTAATTCACTGAAACCATTATTACCAAAAATTACAAATAAAAGTAAGATTTTACTAATTCAAAATGGTATGGGAGTTATTGAAGAACTTTATAGTAAAATTTGGCCAAATATTAATGATAGGCCATTAATTTATCAAGGTGTTATTGCACATGGGGTTTGGCAAGATCCATTAAAATCAAATTCATATGATTATAATCATGCAGGTTATTCAAATATGAAATTTTGTAAATTACCAAAAGATTTATCAAACCCAATTGAACCATTTGAAACAAATGAATTTACAAATGCATTAATTAAAATGGATTTAGATGTCAGTTTTGAAACATATGAAAATTTATTAATTTTTCAAATTCAAAAATTAATGGTTAATTGTTGTATGAATTCAGTTACATCAATTATTGATTGTATTAATGGTGAATTAAAAGATATAAATTCAAATAAATTATTATTTCTTTCAATTATAAAAGAAGGAATTAAAACAATGAAAAAATCTTATCCAATTTTACCTAATATACCATCTCTGGAACCTGAATCATTATTAAAATTAGTTGAAAATATGGGGTTTATTATAAATGGTAAAAATTCATCTTCAATGAGACAAGATGTATTAAATTTAAGGGATGTTGAAATTGATTATATTAATGGATTCATTGTTAAAAAGGCAAAAGATTTAGGTTTTGAAGCCCCAGTTAATGAAGTCATTAAAAATTTAGTTTTAACAAGGCTTTCAATTAACAGGAAACGTGAATTATGAATTATATATTTATTAATCATTCTTTCTTGGACTTTCCTAATTGGGTAATGTCCATTCAACTTTCTCCAACTTCTTGTGTAGATACTTAAATAAATATATATATATATAGATAAACACAACAATAATTATGGCACGTACAAGTAAATCATATGGGGTTTCAAGACCTTCGAAGAAGAATTCAAAGGTCTTGGATTATAGTTATGGGGAAACACCCAAAGTTGTTGAACCAGTTGTTAAAAACGGACAAAATGATGTTGATGATGAAAGAGAAGATAATGATGAAGATGATCTAATTGTAGGGTCAAGGACTTCTACAAAGACAAAAAGACAAAAGGATGATGATTTTATGGAAAGGGTACAAGAAAGGGAGGCTAAGAGACTTGCCAATTCCAAGTATCTTGGATACAATGATTTTACAAATGGTGGTAATAATACAACAACAACAAGTGAAAAAGATTCAATTAAAACATGGAATAGGTTTATTGGTTATGTCCTTATTAGAATTGTCTCACCTTTTATCTTAATTGGCCACTGTTTGTTCATGGGGTACAATTTATGGCAAGTTTACAAATTCAATTTTGGACATGAAGATTTAACTAAACAGTTCATTATGCCAATTGTAGTTGGTGTTATTTCATTGCATTCCGTAATTGTCCATTTTATCAACAAATCATTATTTAAGGACAATTACTATAAGAAGCGGGTCTAATATGACGTCATATTAAATTAAATAGTACACATCCCAATTGATTTTTGCTTAGCATATAAATTATATTGGATTTCCCACTTATCAAAACAACGTTTTATCTTGCAAGTCCCTTTCCTTTTCCCCCTCTTCTAAATCAATAGTTAAATATATTAATAATCAAATGATAAATAAAGAATCATATTTAAATAGTAATGATGATGAAATTAATGGTTTCACACCAAAACCAGTTGACGATAAAGTTTCATGTATTTCCTTATCTGATCAATGGGATGCAAGTTTATCAAATTCAAATTTAAAATCTATTCAATACCCAATAAGTCCAACATCAACTTTTAAATTAACAGATTTAAATTTAAATGATAATCAAATTAATAAACAAAGAAAGGATAATATTGATCATCCAAGGATTGCAAATTATGCATTCGCTTTTGATATTGATGGTGTTTTAATTAGAGGTCCAAATACAATCCCATATGGTATTGAAGCAATTAATTACCTTAATGGTGAAAATCCATATAATATTCAAGTACCATATATATTTGTTACAAATGGTGGTGGTAAACATGAAAGTGTTAGAGCTGATGATCTTTCAGAAAGGTTAAAAACTGATATTTCATGTGATCAAATTGTTCAAGGTCATACACCAATGAAAGATTTAAGTTCAAATTTTAAAAATGTACTTGTTGTTGGTGGTGTTGGTGAAATTTGTCGTAAAGTTGCTGAAAGTTATGGATATCAATATGTTTATACACCAATGGATATAATGAATTGGGATCCTTCTGTTACACCATATTATGATTTAACAGATGAAGATAAAAAAAATATTAAAGATAATATTGATTTTTCAAAAATTAAAATTGAAGCTATTTTAGTATTTGCAGATTCAAGAAATTGGGCAGCTGATCAACAAATTATTTTAGAATTATTAATGTCAAAAGGTGGTTATATGGGTACAATTTCAGAAACTTTTGATGATGGACCAAGTATTTATTTTGCACATTCTGATTTTGTTTGGTCAACTAATTATAAATTAGTTAGATATGGTATGGGTGCTTTACAAGTTTCAATTGCTGCTTTATATAGAGAACATACTGGTAAAGAAATGAAAGTTATTAGATTTGGTAAACCACAAAGGGGTACTTTTAAATATGCTGATAAAATTTTGAATAATTGGAGAAGGGATGTTTTACAAGATCATAATTCAACAAAATCTTCAACACTTTCATCAAATAATTTATTTGATGTATTAGATAATAATAATAATGATGATGTTGTTATTGAAAGTCAATCTGATGATGATGATGATGATGATGATGATGATGATGATGATGATAATTTGGGTTTAACATTACAAAATTTATCAAAATTGAAATTGACAACTTATAATAGTCAACGTAAATTATCATTTAATATTGATGATTTACCACCACCTTCAATGGTTTATTTTGTTGGTGATACACCAGAATCAGATATAAGATTTGCAAATTCATTTGATGAATCATGGTTTTCAATTTTAGTTAAAACAGGTGTTTATCAAGATGAAACAACACCAAAATTTATGCCAAAACATTTAACTGATAATGTTTTTGAAGCTGTTAAATTTGCTGTTGAACGTGAACATGAAAAGGAATTAAATGAATGGAATTCAAATTTATAATAATTCTTTGATAATAAATAATTAGGGTGGGGTTTGGGTTAGGTTAGGTTTGATAATGATGATTTTATGATATTCTTTGGGGGGGTGGTTATTGGTTCTTTTACTTTTTTTAATTTGTATTTTAATTTTAATTTTCATTATTTTTTTAATTCTCTTATACAGCAGTTATTAATGTTAATTAATTAATTCATTGTTGTGGTTGTTGTTGTTTTAAACTACTTTTACCAGCTTTTAATAATTCATCACATAATAATAAATTACTTGCAATACCAGTAGCACTTGAAATTGCATTCCTTAAAACTCTATAAGAATCCCAAATACCATCAATTGTTGGATCGAATGGTTCACCAGAATTTAAATCAATACCAACAACTAAACCATCTTGAATTTCATCTTGTGCTTCACCAATTGAATCTAAAGTATCTAAACCAGCATTTTTACAAAGAGTCTTTGGTATAACTAATAAAGAATCTGAAAATGCTTTAACACCAGGTTTTAATTTACCTTTATTAATTTCTTTATTTTCAACAATAAATTTTGAACATGATAAAAAAAATGCGCCAGCACCAGGGATTAATGCACCATCTTTAATTGAATTTGAAACAGCTCTTAAACCATCTCTAATTGCATCTTTTGTTTGTTGAATAACATGATTATGTGCACCTTTAATTAAAATTGTACAAGATTTTGGGTTTAAATTTTCTGTAACATAAGTAAATTTTTCTTCACCAATTGAAGTTTCATAAACTAAACCTGAAAAACCTAAAACATCAGTTGATAAATCATCAACAGAATTTTGTGCTTCACCACCACAAACTAATTGTAACCTTTCCATATTTCTCCTTTTAGCCCTCCTTAAAGCTAAAATATTATTTTTAGCTAAAATATCTAATGACATTGGATCAATACCTTTTTGATTAATTATAACGAATCCATCACCATTTGAACAAACTTTATTTTTTAAATCAATAATTTTCTTTAATTTTTCATCAATAAATTTTCTTTCACTTTGAATTAATTGTTCCCTTTGTTTTGCATTTGAATAAAAGAAACTTGAATTAACTTCAGTTTTTTCATATTCTAATGAAACATTTAAGATTAACATATGTGCATTTTTAACTTTTTTTGGCATATCAGGATGTCTTGAACCATGATCTAAAACAAGACCTTTAATAAATTCTGTATCAGATGATGTTTGATGCATCATTGCCATAATTTCAATCATATGTAAATCAATTTCTTTTGAATTTTTAATATTTAAAACTTGTAAAACTGCATCTGTTACAATTGGTGTTAAAATTTCAACAACTTCAGGTTGAACTTTTGTAATTAAACTTGATCTCGCAATTTGTAATAATAATTCCCTATTTATTAAATCACCATTTAATTCATCCCTTTTATCAATAACGAAATCATTAAGAAATTTTAAAGTTGATTCTTTTGCAACATCAAAACCATCAACAATTACCCTTGGGTGAATACCTTCATTTAAATAAATTTCAGCTTGTCTTAATAATTCACCAACTAATAAAACAACAGATGTTGTACCATCACCAGTTATTTCATCTTGTGCTGTTGCAGCACGTGCAATTAACATAGCAGTTGGTGATTGAATTTGCATTTCAGTTAATAAAACTTTACCATCTTTTGTTATTTTAATACCACCTGCACCATCAACTAACATTTTAAGTGTACCCTTTGGTCCTAAATTTGATGCTAAAACATCTTGAAGTCCTACAGCTGCATTAATATTAACTTGTAATGCTTGTTGACGACGAATAGATTCTGCCTTTGGATTCAATAATTGAATTGCACTTGACATGGACGACAATAAATTAATAAGAAAAGAGAGAGTTGTTGTGTTGAAAAAAAAAAAAACTTTTTTTCGATATATTTATTTATTTTAATAATTTATAAATTATAAATTCATTGACATTGAAATTGAAATATCTTCATTAATTGATGAAGAATTTTTAATATATTGAATATTTGGAATATTTCCTGCTATTTTAAATATATGAAATTTAATCCCATTTAAATTAAATAAATTTTGTTGATTTAATTCAAATTCTATAAATTTATAATTTTTTTTTGCATATAATGGGATAAATGGTTTACAAGTTTCTATTTCAATTATATTTTCATTATTATAATTATTATTATCATTATTATTATTATTATTATTATAATTCTCTAAATTTAATGATGATTTTATATCAATTGAAACTTTTGGGTAATTATTTAATTTAATTTCAGGTAATTTTAAATTTGATTTAATTAAATTATTATTTAAAGTTATTATTTCACCTAAATTTGTAATATAACAATTAAATGAATTTGAAATTGGGTTAAAATTAATAAATTTTGAATTTGATAAAAATAATAATAATTCACCATTTATTAAATCATATGACCTAATTGAATTTGAACCCATTGTTTTTATTAAAACATTTTTATTTTTAAACCATTTAATTGAATCAATTATACCATTTGTTTTACCCCTTTTCCATTTATCCTTTAAAATTATTTGTTTTGAAAAATTTGTAAAATCCCAAAATGATATATCATCACCCCTTTTTGAAACAGTTATTAAATTTAAATCATTTGGAGATAAAGAAATTTTTGAACATTTATCCCTTAATTGAAATTGACATAAAAGACTTGGTGAAGAAGTTGATAAATCAAATATAACTGGGTAATCACAATTATTTGAAATTGAATTAAACCAATTTGAAATTAATTCAGAATATGTTAACAAAGGTTTTGTTGTTGTTGTTGTTGTTGTATCATTTGAATTTTCTTCATTTTTAATTATTTGATGGTTATAAAATTGATTTATCTTATTTTGGGATAATTGAGAAATTGATAAAAATGAATCCAATGTTGTTTTACCTAATGAATTTAATAATTTATTTAAAAGTTTATTGTTATTATTATTTATAACAATTTTAGTTAAATTTAATTTATTATTTAATAAAAATGTAATCCAATCACCTTTTAAATCAAAAACTGCTTTAAAATTTGATATTTTTGTTTTAAATTCCATTGAAAGTTTTAATGTTTTAGTTTTAAATATATTTAAATCACCTGATAAATTATCAGCAATGGCAATCCATTTATTATTAGCAATTATTGATATATTTGAATGTGAAGGGATGATATAATTAATTTTTTCTATTTTGTCTTTATTATCAATTAAATAAAGTTGTTCAATTTCATATTCTTCTTCTTCTTCTTCTTCTTTGTCTCCTTTTTGTACAATTGATTTAACAATTAATTGATAATAATTTGAATCCCTATTACAATTTAAAAACCAAATTTTAGATATTTTAAAATCCAATATTATACCACCAACTAAATGAAGATAATCATTTAATTCAATTTGATTATTTGATTTCCCATGTGGTTCCCAATCCCAAATTTCTATAATTGAACCATTTAAAACATTTATAACTTCACCATTTAAACCAAAAGTTTTAAAATTTTCTTGTTTTCCTTGTTGTTGTTGTTGTTGTTGTTGGACATTAATTTTTTTTACAATATATTTAATATTTCCCTTTAAAGACAATTGATTTAATTTGAATTGATCAATTGAATTAAATTCATAAGAAATTGGCCATTTTTCCATTTTAGATAAGAAAAAAATAATAAAAATTAAATATATTTTAAAAAAAGTTATAAAAAATTTGTTTTTAATATTATTTATATTGAATTGAATAGAATGGCAGAAAAGGTCCATGTGACCATTTCACAATTAGAACAAAACCATTTCCCTATTTTAGGACCTCCTTTACCATTAAAATATACAAATAGTGAAAAACCTCATTTAAAAATACCCATTGTGAGATTAGATTCACCATTACCATTAAAATATCAAATAAGGTCAATTTCAGATCCACCAATGAGTTCACAACAACATCAAAGGGTTCATAGTAGAAGTCAAATAAGTTCAGTTTCTTTTGGTGATCCTTTACCATTAGAATATCTTTCAAAAAGTTCACAAAACCAAAATGAAAGGCCGCAAAAGCAACAAACACATATAAAACAACAACAACAACAACAACAACATAAAGATGGTGGTAGTATACGACGAGAAGATGTTGAATTAAGACAGAGGGTAAAAGAGAAACTTCAACATTCTAATTACAAACGACATTTGCTTGAAGATTTGAAGCATTTAGAAGAACACTATGAGGGGGAGGAGGGGGAGGATGATGATGATGATGTAATTATAGGGTTAAAACCATCCATAGCAAATGTTGAAACAGTGCATGGGGTTGAAGAAGGTGTTAAAATAGTTAATAGTATAGAAGAACGAATAGAAGAGTTAGAAACACGGGTTTTTTCATTAGAACAAGAGAAGCCTTTTTATTTTAAGATCCAATGGATATCAATGACGATTATAATATTAATTGTTATTAGTTTATTGATAGCTGATTAGATATTGTGTATTTATATTGTTTATTTATTTATTTATTTATTTATTTTTTTTTTGTACTTAGTGGCGATAACTAATTTAACAACAACAAGATAAATGAAATCGCAATTTAAAGAAGATCATTCATTTGAAAAGAGAAAGGAAGAAGCATTGAGAATTCGTACAAAATTCTCTGATAGGATTCCCGTTATCTGTGAACGTGTTGAAGATTCAGACATTTCTGAAATTGATAAGAGAAAATATCTTGTCCCAAGTGATTTAACAGTTGGTCAATTTGTTTATGTTATTAGAAGGAGAATTCATTTACCAAGTGAAAAGGCAATTTTTATATTTGTCAATGATGTTTTACCACCAACTGGTGCTTTAATGTCATCAATTTATAATCAGTATAAAGATGATGATGGATTCCTTTATGTTTTATACAGTGGTGAGAATACATTTGGTGAAGAATTTATTTGAATTATCAGGGTTAGTTTTTTTATTATTATTATTATTGGCTATAATGTATATACAAAGATATATATATATATATGTAAGAGGAAGGTTTATTTTTTTGAAGTTCATTGTTTTTTTTCTAAATAAGATTTAATTATTAATTTAAATTTATCAGGTTTAACAGAACCATTTGATTGTTTCATACATTGACCAATAAGGTAATTCATTTTTCCTTCTTTACCATTTAAAATTTGATTAATTATAATTTTATTATTTGAAATTACATTTAAAACAATCAATTCTAAATCATTTTTTGATAAATCAATTGAAATTAAATTAAATTCATTTGCTAAATTTAAAATATCCCTTTCTTGATCATTTTTATTATTAATTAAATGAAGTAATAATAATTTACCATTAGATTTTGAAATTTTATTATCAATAATTGATTCAATTAAAGAAACAAAAATTTTTGGTTTAATTGTTTCATTTAATTTAAATTTAAGTGAAGATTTTTTTAATGAACCAATTAATTCATGAACAACCCAATTTATAACACTTGATTTTGATTTTTTATTTGCTAATTTATAACAATTTTGATAAAATTTTAAAAGGGATGAATCATTATCATTATTATCATTACCATCATTATTTAATAAAATTTTAACATCCCTTAAATTTAAATTATATTCATTTATAATTTGATCAATTTTATCACCATATGATATTGGTAAATTAATTTTTGGAATTAAATCATTTACATTTAATTTAATTAATGGTAATTCCATATCTTTAATATACCTATAATCAATTTGTGATTCTTTAAAACGTAAATGAATTGTTTCTTTACCATTCCAACCCCTTGTTTCAATTGAATTACCAAATTTATTAATTTTAATTAAATCTTCTTGTCTTTTTTGTTCAAATCTAATTGCATTAACAATTGATGAAATTGTTGGTAAATTTTTAATTTCTACACGTTTATAATTATCAACTGATACATTAACATCAACTCTAATTGAACCAGATTCTAAATCACCTGTTGAAATATTTAAATCTTTAATTGATTTTATAAAAACTTGTAAAAAAGCTCTAACTTGATCAACATTTTTAAAATCTGGTCCAGTTACCATTTCAACAAGTGGTATATTACCTCTATTAAAATCAATTAATGAAATATTTTTATTAATTGATTTATAAATTGATCTACCAGTATCTTGTTCTAATTGTAATTGTTGAATTGAAATATTTAAATCTTCATTTAATCTTTCATAATGTCTTTTAAGCATTTTAAAATGGCCATTTTTAGCAATTGGGTTAAAATGTTGTGTTAATTGATACCCCAATGGTTGATCACCATAAAAATAATGTTTCCTATCAAAACCCGAAACAGCCGGGATTTCGCATTCAAGGAACTTCCCCAGTTTCAAAGCTAAATAAATACATTCGGGGTTAACCTTTGGCATTGAACCAGGGATTGCTACATCGAATAGAGCTGTCATTTTATTAGGTTTTGTTATTCCCTGTTGGTTTGTTATTATTGATGGATTCGTTGATAAGGACATGAGCTTAAAGCTCGTCTTCAACTGGGTGTGGATTTCTAACCCCACTTTCAGTGCCATTAGGGCGAGATGATAATCAACGGAAACAATAAATTTTCAATTTAGAGAGTGTTTTTTTTAAAATTTAAAAAAAGAGGGGGTTTAAATGACGTGACGAGCGGGGGTGTCAATTGGGGGTATTTAAACCCCACAAAATAATCCAATCTAACTAACTTTAAATGTATATAACATAACATAACATAAGATAAGATAAGAAATGTTAAGAACATTCATCAAACAACAATCTAAAATTTCAACAACTGCTAAAACCCTCCATTTAAGAGGAATGGCAACAATCCCACAACAACAAAAGGCAATTATCTTTTATGAAAATGGAGGGGAATTACAATACAAGGATATCCCAGTTCCAACACCAAAGGATAATGAAATTTTAATTAATGTTAAATATTCAGGTGTTTGTCATACAGATTTACATGCTTGGAAAGGTGATTGGCCATTAGCAACAAAATTACCATTAGTTGGTGGTCATGAAGGTGCTGGTGTTGTTGTTGGTAAAGGTAAAGCAGTTAAAAATTTTGAAATTGGTGATTTAGCTGGTATTAAATGGCTTAATGGTTCTTGTATGGGATGTGAATTTTGTCAACAAGGTGCTGAACCAAATTGTCCTGATGCAGATTTATCAGGTTATACACATGATGGTTCATTCCAACAATATGCAACTGCTGATGCAGTTCAAGCTGCAAAAATTCCACCAGGTACAGATTTAGCTGGTGTTGCACCAATTTTATGTGCTGGTGTTACAGTTTATAAAGCTTTAAAAACTGCTGAATTAAGACCTGGTCAATGGGTTGCAATTTCAGGTGCTGGTGGTGGATTAGGTTCTTTAGCTGTTCAATATGCAAAGGCAATGGGTTTAAGAGTTTTAGGTATTGATGGTGGTGATGATAAAAAAGCTTTAGCAACTGAACTTGGTTGTGAAACATTTATTGATTTTACAAAGACTAAGGATATGGTTAAAGCAATTCAAGAAGCAACAAATGGTGGACCACATGGTGTTATTAATGTTTCAGTTTCTCCAAAGGCAATTAGTCAATCAACTCAATATGTTAGATCACTTGGTAAAGTTGTACTTGTTGGTTTACCAGCTGATGCAGTTTGTGAATCTGATGTTTTCTCTCATGTTGTTAAATCAATTCAAATTAGAGGTTCTTATGTTGGTAATAGAGAAGATACAGCTGAAGCTTTAGATTTCTTTACAAGAGGTTTAGTTCATTCACCAATTAAAGTTGTTGGTTTAAGTGAATTACCAGAAGTTTATGAATTAATGGAACAAGGTAAAATTTTAGGTAGATATGTTGTTGATACTGCTAAATAATTTTTGGCATGATGGGGGATGATGGGATGATTGAAATGAAATGAAATGATAAGAGAGGAAAGAAAAAAAACAAAAAAAAAAAAGGTGATGACGTTTTTATATTATTAACAAGTGTTATATATATTTATATATATATATAACTACAATTATTATTATTATTATTATTACAACTATAAACTATAACTATAAAACATAAAATATAAACTAATTTAACGTATTGTTTGTTATTATTATTGGTGATTTATTAATATCATCCAATTGCTTTTTACCCTTTGTTGTAAGCATCCAATCAGTTTTTAATTGGGCCGTGTTATTCAAAACAGCCTGTGATGTCTCCCTGACATGATTGGAAAGCACTTGCAACCGCTGTGAATCCGCGGCATTCTTTAGTACACTGTCACCATTTATTGAATTCCCCACCGCAAGTTCCAGCTGATTAAGAAGCCCCTCAATGTCCATCACTGTTTCCCGGAGAACACGCAATTTCACTGATGGCCGAGAAAAAGTATTTAAACGGAGCTTTTCTCCCATTTTAAAAATTTTTTATTAGGGGAAGGGATTTGTGACAATTTATCTTGTTGTAAATTTTAAACATCAATAATAAATAATTAATTAATTAAAAAAATATGGAATTCTTATCTAGAAAAACAGGTGTTATCACAGGTGACGACGTCAAAGCTTTGTTCGATTATGCTCATCAAAAGGGTTTTGCAATTCCAGCTATTAATGTAACTTCTTCTTCAACTGCTGTTGCTGCTTTAGAAGCTGCTAGAGATAACAAATCACCAATTATTTTACAAACTTCAAATGGTGGTGCTGCATTCTTTGCTGGTAAAGGTGTTTCAAATGAAAATCAAAAAGCTTCAATTGCAGGTGCTGTTGCAGCTGGTCATTATATTAGATCAATTGCTCCAACTTATGGTATCCCAGTTATTTTACATTCTGATCATTGTGCTGAAAAATTACTTCCATGGTTTGATGGTATGTTAGAAGCTGATGAAGAATATTTTAAAATTCATGGTGAACCATTATTCTCAAGTCATATGCTTGATTTATCAGAAGAGAATGATGAAGATAATATTGCCACTTGTGTTAAATATTTTAAAAGAATGTCAAAAATGAATCAATGGCTTGAAATGGAAATTGGTATTACAGGTGGTGAAGAAGATGGTGTTAATAATGAACATATTCATAAAGATTTACTTTATACTCAACCTGAAACTGTTTTTAAAGTTCATGAAGCTTTAGCACCAATTTCACCAAATTTTTCAATTGCTGCTGCATTTGGTAATGTTCATGGTGTTTATAAACCAGGTAATGTTGTTTTACGCCCTGAAATTTTAGGTGATCACCAAAAATTTGCAAAGGAACAATTAAAATCAAAATCTGATAAACCTTTATACCTTGTTTTTCATGGTGGTTCAGGTTCAAGTCAAGCTGAATTTGATGAAGGTATTAAAAATGGTGTTGTTAAAGTTAATATCGATACAGATACTCAATATGCTTACCTTATTGGTATTAGAGATTACGTTTTAAATAAAAAGGATTATATCATGTCAATGGTTGGTAACCCAGATGGTGCTGATAAACCAAATAAAAAATATTTTGATCCAAGAGTTTGGGTTAGAGAAGGTGAAAAAACAATGAACAAGAGAGTTACTGAAGCACTTGTTATTTTCCATACTCAAAATAAATTATAATAATGTTATATAAATTGAAGACGACGACTAACAACAATTTTTGAAAAAAAAAAAAATTTTGTTAGTTTATAGTTTATATATTTATTATATATAGTATATATAATATAATATAATAATTTTATCAACTATATATATATCTTATACATTTAATACTCAATTTTTTTCAAAAAAGTTAAATTAATTTTTAAAATTAAATTAATTATTATTTTTTTGTGAAAGTTTAATTTCATTGGAGAAAATGAAAAAATTTTATCGACGTCCATTTACTTTCATTTATTCTTTTAAAAATTTATATAACAAAAGAAATGTCCACGACGAAGGGAGGGATTAAAATTTCATCACAGCTTAAGCGTAAAATCGATACTTTACTAGAAATCATCCCAGATTGGTCATTTGATGATTTCGTTGCTATTAAAGAAGACATTGAAACTTTAGAAACTGATGAATTAGCAGAGAAATTATTAACAGGTCAAATCCAAAAATGGGATAACCCTGCAAATCATAAAAAGGAAAGAGAAGAAAGACGTAAGCTTCAAGCTCAACAACAACTTATAAATGATCAAAATCAAAAATTACAACAACAACAAATTATACAACAACAACAACAAATAGATGAACAAAAGAGACAACAACAACAACAACAACAACAAGCTGCTTCAAAGAAAGTCCCAACTATTTCAAAATCAAAACAACAGCCTCAGCGTAAATCAGTTAAAAAACATATTGAACCTGTTTTACCTTCATCATCACCTGCAACAACTAAAAAACCAGAAGCTAAAACTTGGGCTTCAATGTTAAGACCTGAACCAAAACCAAAAGTTATGCCTAAATTAGAACAAAAGAAATCAATTGAAAAAAAAATTGCAACTCCTTCTAATACTACAGTTGAAAATACTGAAGTTGAATCATCATCAACAAAATTAAATGATCAAACAACCCCTGTTGATGATGCTAATGAAATTACAAAGAATTTAAATGAACTTAATGTTAATGAACAAAAAGAAACTGTTACTGTTATTGAAAATCCATCAGAGGAATCAACTTCTGTTGTCATTATTGAAGAAAAGAAAACTGAATTAGATGTTCCTTCTACTTCTTCTGCTACTGCTACTGCTGCTAATGTTGCTCAAACTGCCTCTACTATTGCACCTGTTTTTAATGCTCCTGCTGTTGTTGAAGAAATTCAATCAATTCCACAACAACAACAACAACAACCACAACAGCAACAACAACTTTCCCAACAAGAACAGTACCAACAATACCAACAACAACAACAACGTCAACAACAACAACAACAACAACAACAACCATTCTATAATGATATTCAACAATTCTCAGGATCATATGGATCAACAGATTCAATGATGAACCCAATGGTTCCACATCCAATGTATATGAATATGATGTACCCATGGGGTGGTCAACAACAAAATTACAATTCTATGTACTCTCAATATGGTCAACCACAATCTACAACCCCTGTTACAGCAGCAACAGCAACAGCTTCTTCAACAGCATCTGCAGGTCAATTTAATTCACAAACTGGTGGTGATTTAAATGATGAACAAATTCAAGCACAAAATGCCCTTTATCAACAACAATTGATGCAACAACAACAACAATATGCTAAATATTATCAACAATATTATGCACAACAATTTCAACAACAACAAATGCAACAACAACCACAACAACAACAACAACAACAACAAAATCCATTAATGAACAATAACTATTCATCTTCTGGTTTTGATCAATTTGGTAATCAACAACAACCACAACAATCACAACAATCACAACAACAATCTCAAAATGGTTCAACTTCTGTTAATGCTAATAGTGAAGGTTCCCCACAACAAAGTGGTCAACAAAATTACAATAACCATAACCAATCAGGTCATTATAATTACAATCAATATTCTCAAAGTAACAATGGCTGGTATGGGCAAATGTAAAAGAAATTAGTAGCATTATCATTTTATCTCTTGTTATATTTAAAATGTATATTTTGATTAATTAAATTAAAACTTCTTTCTTTTGAATATTAAATTACCCAATTGGGAAATTTAAACGTTTTATAAATTTTCTATTTTCTATTTTCTTTTTTTTTTTCCAGTTTCCCTATTAAAGGAAAAAAAAATTTTTTATTTCAATTTCAAACTTTTACTTATTTAATGTACAAATCAATTTTTCAAATGTCTGAAAAACGTCCATTTTCTGAACTTTCTAAATCTACTAATCTTATAAAGAGGAAAAGAGCAACTCATAGAAAACCACCAAAAACTTCAAATGATTCAACTTCTCCAATTGGTGTTTTAACATCATTTGAAATCCCAAAACTTTTATTGGATAATCAACAATTATTAAAAGAAAAATTTCAAATTTTAACACCAATTAATTTAAAACAAGTTGAAAACCCAATGAGGGATATTGTTAATGATTTAGCTATAAAATTAGCTTTTAATAATAGAATAATTAAAAATGTTAAAATTTTAGAATTATCTTCAAAAGGTGATGGTATTGCATTTATTCCATGTCCAACAATTGAAGAAATTCATGAAAAACAAAGAGAAACAACTGAACTTCAATTATTAGAAGGTATGCAAAAACAAGGTTCTCAAGAAATAATTGATGGATTAAAACAAAAAATTGATAGATCAAAATCAATTCATAGGAGGACAATTAATAAAGAAATTTTACCATTAATTCAAATTGTTTTAATCCCATTTGCTTTACCAGGTGATATTTTAACAATTAAATTAAATTTAACAAATCAATTTTATGTTGATGGTGAAATTATTAGTATTCAAGAAAAATCAAAAATGAGATTAAATGAAGAACCAAAATGTTCATATTTTGGAATTTGTTCAGGTTGTCAATATCAAACAATTTCATATGATGATCAATTAAAACAAAAAATGAATGTTATTAAAGGTGCATTTGAATTTTTTTGTTCAAATATTAAAAATCATTGGGATGGTAAAATTCAATCAACTGTTGGTTCACCATTACAATTTAGATATAGGACAAAATTAACTCCACATTATGATGTACCAAGATCTGTTTCAAAAAAGGGATTTGTTGATTTAAATCAAATTCCAAGATTAGGTTATTCATTAAAGGGTAAAGGTGAATACCTTGGATTAAATTTTAAAAGGTATAATCCAAATAATGATTATACAAATGAAGTTAATGAATTTAAATATGATGAATTCCCAAAACTTATTAATAATGATCAAATTGAATTACCTGATTCTCATCCAATTAATGGAAGAAATATTATTAGGAATAGATCAATTAGAGCATACCCTGGTGATGTTATTGATATTGAAGATTGTTTAATTGGTACAGATATTGTTAGACGTGGATTTTTAAATGAAAGGAATAGATTAGAAAAAGATTGGAATAATAATAAAAGGTCAAAAAAAGGTGTTACAATACTTTTACGTGAACATTCAACAACAAATGATGAAGAAGAAGTTTTAATTGGTTCAATTAACCCAATTAATGAAAAAATTACAAAAATTAAAGAATCTGAATTAATTAAAACATGTGTTACAAACCCACAAGAAGTTATTTCAGATTATGTTAATACAGGTCTTGGATCAAAATTAAGATTTGATTTTATTGCAAATGAATTCTTTCAAAATAATAATTCAATTTTACCACTTATTATTAAATATGTTTATGATGAATTATTCATTGATTCAAAAAATAAATTTTTAGTTGATGCATATTGTGGATCAGGTTTATTTTCAATTTCAATTGCATCATCAGAAAAACTTGGAGTTTCAAAAGTTTTAGGTGTTGAAATTAGTGAAAGGGCTGTTAAATTTGCAATTAAAAATGCAGAATTAAATAATATACCAAAGAGTAAATGTGATTTTATTTGTGGTAAAGCTGAACAATTATTTGAATCAATTGATTTCCCAAAGGATCAAACTGGTGTTATTTTAGACCCACCTAGGAAAGGATGTGATTCAATATTTTTAAATCAATTAAGTGAATTTGAACCAAATAGAATTGTTTATGTTAGTTGTAATGTTCATTCACAAGCAAGGGATATTAATTTCTTTTTAAATGAAACAGTTAATGGATCAAAATATAAAATTAAAAGTATTAAAGGTTTTGATTTTTTCCCACAAACACATCATGTTGAAAGTGTTGCTGTTTTAATTAAGGATCAATAATAACAATATTCTCTTTTCTTATACATAAATATAATAGTTTACAATAATAATAAAATTACTTTACTCTTTATCTTCTTGAAAATCAACTTCCTTCTTCTTCATGTATTCAGCCTTTTCTTGTTCATATCTCTTCTTATCTTGAGCGGCTTTTTCATCATAAGGTTTCTTCTTTTCAACATCCATTTCCTTCCATTTAGCACCTAAAAGTTTACCAATTTCACCAAATGCAATACCTGGGTTATCAGCACGCACTTTGTCTCTTTCATCATTGGCAAAGAACATGTAAGAGGACATTGCTCTCTTTGGTGCATTTGGATCCTTCTTTCTCTTTTCCTTCTTTAAACTAGCTTCTCTTCTTGGTGGCATTCAATTGAATTCGATTTAATCAAAAGGAGGGTGTGTTCACTTTTAAAGTGGCGCTAATAATTTCATTATGGAAAACAACAATTCCCAAACAAATTGCAACAAATTACTTTCGCGCTTTAATTAAAATTTATTAAAATGTATACATTACGTTAAATAAATCAATTATTTGACTATCACAAACCTTTTAAACAGTATATTTTACCCAATTGTAAAAATTTAAATCAATTCTCTAAGAGGGTTTTTTTTTATTTTTTATTTTTTATTATTTTTATTTTATTTATTTTTAAATTAAATTAAATTATATTTATATATATATAAATTTACAAAATAACACATCTTCTATTCTTCTTTGACTTATTCTTACCATTTTGTTTCTTCTCTTGTTGTTTTATCTTTGATTGTTTATTCCCAGTTTGTTGCTTTTGTGTCTGGTTTTGATTTTGATTTTGATTTTGATTTTGTAATTGTGTTTGTTGAGTTTTCCCTGATATAATCTTGGCTCTATTATAAACAGCATTGAAAACACAATCAAATACACCATTTATATTATCACCCATTAAACTAGAACATTGAATATGACCAATTGCACCAATTTCTCTAGCAACTCTTTCAGCTTCTAATGGATTAACATTCCATTCCATATCAGATTTTAAACCAACTAATAAAATTAAAGAACCTGGTGAATAAGTTAATGTTTCAATTGCCCAAACATCAGGAATATTACTTAATGAATCTGATGAATTTATATTATATGCAATTATAACTAAATCTGCATCTTGATATGATAACCTTCTTAATCTTTCATATTCTTCTTGTCCTGCTGTATCCCATAAATCAGCTGATATTATATCACCATTTTCCCTTTGAACAAATGATCTATGATTTTCAAATATTGTTGGTTCATATTCACGTGGGAATGAACCTCTAATATATGAATTAAAAAGTGATGTTTTACCACAACCTGAATCTCCAACAATTACTATTTTAAATTGAAGATCCATAGGAGCAATTGCATCTGTTGTTAATATTTTATAATGTCCTCCCGAGGCAATCTTATCAATGTATAAACCTTCTCCTTTGAACATCCGCTTTATCTCTTTCTCAAATGGAAGAAGAAGAAATTGTAAAAGTGGGAAATAAACATCTATGAAAAAAAGATGGAAATATTCCTCATTGGGAAGAAAATATCAATAAAATTTAAACTAATGAATGGCTTTAATAACGGACTTGAGTTAAATTATAAACTTTTTATCTTGTTCATCACCTTCTTTTAATTTAACTAATACTCCTGGCTTTTCAATTAGGGTCTAATACCCATTTTTTAAGATACAAAACCTTATGGTTTTAATTAATTGCCACCAGATAACAAAATTAATATTATCAATCATTTCTTGTGAAAGTACTTTGTCTACTACATATAAATTTTCCTTTTTATCAAGTTTAAATTCAGAGAATCATTCAATACTATTCAACTATCCATTTTCACCAATTTCTCAATAAAAAAGTTTATAAGTTTTACATAAACCAAAAACACGTGATTGGCAAAGGATTTAGTTCAGTGGTAAGATGTTTATTTTTTTTTATATTAAATTAAAACAAAGGTTCGAACCCCAAGAAATTTTGTTAATTTATAATAACTGGTTACTAAATTAATTTATTTCCCCTCTAACTATTATTACATCTATCAAATACAAAAACCTATTAAGGAAACAGTTAGACATTAAAATGTGCAATTTTATATGCTTTATAATTAATAATGAATAATACGTTTATTAAAAAAAATAAAAAATTCTATACATCTCAAAAATTTGACTTGCTTTTTCTATTCAAAAGCAATGAAAACACAATTCGAGTTCAATTTAAGGGGATTATTCTTCAAATTTAAACGCTCTATTTTATTCATTGTCCTACTTGTTTTTATATTACATTTCATACCAAATGGGGATTATGAAATGTCACAATTCCCAATAGGATTTAAATTAGATCCAATTGTTAATGAAATTCAATATTCACAAATTAATCAATATTCAAATAAAATTCATTCAATTCCATTACAAACAAAATGTTATGATTATTTTAAATTATTAAAACAATCTGAATTTAATTTTAATGTTAAATTAGGTGATGAATTTAATCATGAAAATGTAAATATGATTAAACATTTAAAATCAATTGTTATTTATAATAATTGTTTTATTGAAAATGAAATTCCTCCTTTAATTGATGAAGATTCAAATTTATTAGAAGAAGAAATTTATCCTTTCCTCTCTTTTAAATACCCCATTTTTGAACATTGGGATGGTGAAATTTATGAAATTTCAAAACCTAATAAAGGTGAATCATTTTTAGTTAATTTTAAAAATCATATTAAAGGTGATGGGATTGTTATATCTATATCTGATGATTTTATTGATGAAGTCAGTCAATTGATTAAAAATTTAAGAATTTTAGGAAATGAATTACCAATTCAATTAATGTACAGAAATGATTTAAATAAAAAGAACAAACAATTAATTCTTGATTTAGCAAGGGGTGAGATTAATCATTTAAAAAATATCAAATTTGAAGTTTCTTCAAATAAATTTTATTCAAAAACATTCCCAAAACAAGATATTTGGTTTGTTAATATCCATCAAAGTATTTCAACAAAATATGAAAATGAATTTCAAAGGTATTTTCAAAAGGAATTAGCATATTTATTTAATACCTTTGAAAATATGATTTTAATGGATGCTGATGTAGTCCTTTTTAAACCCCCATTTGAATTATTTAAATCAAAACCATTTATTAAAACAGGGACATTATTTTTTAAGGATAGGAATACAAATATGAGAATGAGTGATAGATATGTTAATTTTATTAAAAATTCATCACCAACACCATTTGATTCAATTTTATATGATTTAAAACAATCAAATTTAGAAACAAATGAATATTTAAATGAAAGGTATTTTCATTATCAAGAATCAGGAATTGTTGTTGTTAATAGGAAAATTCATTTAACAAGTGTTTTATTAACTCCATATTTATCACAATTTCAATCAACTTTTATTGCAAGTTGGGGTGATAAAGAACATTTTTTTCTTGGATTTTTATTAAATGGGGATTCATTATTTGAATTTAATACCCATTGGGCCGGTGTAGTTGGAAAGGAAATGGAAGAAGATGATTTTTTAAATTCACCAAGGTTATGTTCAACACATCCTGCACATTTTGATCAAGAAGATAATTCATTAATTTGGATGAATTCAGGATTTAAAACTTGTCCATTGCCAAAGGATGAATATAATATTGAAGATTTATCATATTGGGAAGAGAGGGGTATTGTTTCTAATATGGAAGAAATGATAGAAATGTATTCACTCCCTGTTGATATTAAAATTGGGTTAATTCCAATTGTTGAATCAAATGTTAATGAACAGTTACCAATATGTGGGCTAAGAGTATGGTGTTCATATCAAAATATAGCTGGGAAATTAGGGAATGTGATTCAATTTTCACAAGATGATATTTCATGGTTTAAATATGTTATTAATTCAATGTTAAGTTCATGAGCATGTTTAGAAGTTTTGAAAAATACACAGCTTTTTCAATTGTTGTTGTTGACAACATTGTTTTTCTTTTTTTTTAAGTTTGTCAATTAAAGGAGAGAGAACATGAACGGTTTTGTTGCATTTGTTGTTTTACTGCTTGCAAATGTTTGTAGTGGGCATATTGCATTGTTGCCTCCAAGGGGGAAGGAATGTTTCTATGAGAATTTAAAGGCTAATGACGAGTTGTCTGTTACTTTCCAAGTGGGAGACAGAGACGTTGGTTCAACTGAACAACTCCATTGTGATTTTTGGATCTCAACCCCATCAGGGAGAGTCATTAAGACATTAAATGATGCTTCACATGCTGCCATTCAAATAAAGGCTGAAGAATCAGGTAAATATCAATATTGTTTCTCAAATGAAGATTCAACTTTAAAGACAAAGGATGTTTCCTTTAATGTTCATGGTGTTGTTTATGTTGATGTGAATGATAATTCTGAAAATAATTTAGAATCATCAATTCGTAAACTCCTGGAAATGGTTTATGATTTAAAAAACGAACAAAATTATATCATTGTTAGAGAAAGGACTCATAGAAACACTGCTGAATCAACTAATTCCAGAGTTAAATATTGGTCTGTTATTCAATTACTTGTTGTTGTTCTTAACTCTGTTTTTCAAGTCCTTTACTTAAAGAGATTCTTTGAAGTCCGTTCTGCCATTTAGGGGGTTTATAGCTATTAATTAATTAATTAAGTAAGTAAAGTCATAAAAATTACGTAATCTTTGTTCACAAAATGGAAATGGTGACTTTTTTTCTTCAACAAGGTGAAAATGTCAGAAGTTAAAACTTTCATTCCAAAGACTCCTGTGGAATTCTCTGCTGGTCTCATCTCTACACTTGATGCAAGTAATGATACCACCTTTTCTAGAATTCAAAAGAAGGATCAACTCGTTCAATTAGAGATTAACAAACAATTGTCAAAAATTCAAAATGATAAATCAAATTCACTTAAAGAAGAACTTAAATCAAAGATCTTACAACATGATGATGAATCTAAACTTTCCTCTTCAAAAGAATTAAATGAAAAATTAATCAAAATTACAAATGATTTAAATAAAATTAACTCTTCCAAACCTGAAAAGACCACTGCTTTAGTAGATGCCGAATTAAAATTAACTCAATGTTTAATTACAAATAAGACAAAACCACTTAACTGTTGGGATGAAATGTCAAATTTTAAATCTCTTGCAAAAGATTTCTAATTTATATCTTTTCATTCTGAAAACAAAACAAAACAATTCCTTCTTTCTTATTTATTATTTTTTATATATATTTAACGATTAACTATTTCTTATAATCCAACACCCTTATAAATTAAAACTAAAGCTGAATCACCTTCACTACCACCTGATAAACTCATAACTTTCTCCCTATCAATAACACTAACTTTATCATCATCAAATTTATACCATTTATCATTATCATCTTCATCCTTAATAAATGCTTGATAATGACCAGAATCAGCTGATGCACCTTTATGCCCAATTAAAGCAGTTAATTCATAAACACATGATGGATTTTCACCATTGGTTTTATATTCCTCTGGTAAAATTGAATCAATGTTCTCTTTCCATTTCTTTTTTAAATCATTCAATTCTTTAGTCCTTAACTCCATTTGATCTCTTGTTGTAAGTTCAACATTCAGTTTACGTTTTTTAAACTGATTAAAATCTTCATCATTAGATTTCTCAACTTTAAAAATCTCATCCCTAAATTTAGACTTTTCCTCCTTAATTGAATCATCTAATAAATCAAAAACATCCAATTGAAATGGAAATTGAACTTTCCTCATAATCTTTGCCTTTTTACCTGTATCCCTCTTCCAAAAAAATCTAACAAAATTAACATTTAAATACTTTGGTAATTTTGTAATCGTTTTATCAATTTCATAAATGGCATTTCTACCTAATTGTTCATTGTTCTTTTCTAATGTTTCCTTCATACTCTTTTTTAGTCCATCTTGAAGGAAATTAGTTGAACCTGAAATATGACAATTTAATTTCCCACCCTCTTCAAAATTCCAAACTGGTTCTTCATTTTCAACTTCTTTACATTTTGTCTCTGTCTTAAATTCAATCTTGAAATACTTTTCCATATCAGGAAATTTTGCTATAACCCTATTCAAAATTTGTGAATATGCTTCTTCGGCATCTTGTTGTTTATAAAACCCATGTTGTTGATCTTGTTCAGCAAATTGTGGAACAGCTCTTCTTAATGAAGTTAAAAAGTTCAATGGTGTAACAGCACCACCCCTTGAAGATAATTTAACAAACAGTTCCTTTAAATTCCAAATTAATTGATCATCTCTATTTTCTAATGATTTTAAATCATCCTTTAATTCATCAATTGTGAATAGGGTTTGTAAGGATGAATTTAAATAACATGTATTCCCTAAATTAGTTAACCCAGATGGTGATTCTAAATCACCCATTTTAATTAAATCACCCTTTTTTAAATCTTCAACAAATTTAATATCTTCCTTTTGATCCTTCTTGATAACATTTTCTAATGGTGTACCTAAAATCATAATTGTTTGACCTTGTTTCAAACCTAATTTGGAAACATCTGCATCATCCTTTAATGGACCACCTTTAACCAGAACCTTTTGCCTCTCTGGAGGGACATCAGTTAAGGATGATATTTGATACTTTAATGTTAATCCAGGCTCTTGAAGTTCCACTGTAATTGGGTATACTTTCCCCGCGTGTTTAATATTAACTATAAATTAATGTTAGTAAAATGATACTGTGAATAAGAAAGATATATAAAATTACTTACTGTCAATTGTATCAGACATTTGATTTGATTGAAAAGAAAGAAGGTGGCAAAAAGATCAACGAATCAGGAAATTAAAAAATGCTCATGATGATTCATTCCTCTTTGATTTCCTTTTCCTTTTCTTGAATTTCAACAAGACTGGAAATTGGCACTTTCCCAAATTCCTCAACGGCAACAACAGTTTCTATTGTAATCTCTGGTAAATTTGGTTCTGGACCCATTGGAATCCCATTTAAAGGTTGTTTGATCCCCAAGATACATCTTAATATAACAATTGCCCCGGATTTGGATAAAACAATCGAGTTTTCAGTACATTGAAATCCAGCACAACAATTAGGGCATCCATATTGACAATCACAAGTTTCAATTTCCTTTAATGCCTCCATTAAAACAATATCAAACATATCAAATACCTTTGAACTTAACCCACAACCAAATTTCCCACCTTTGTTATCAAATAGGATTATCCTAGAAGGCCTCTTCCTCTTAGATTCTCTTTGAGCAAATTCCTTTTCAGGGGCTTTACATTCACAATTAATTTCATCCTTTGATCCAATACTAATTGATTTAGGAATTATATTCATAATTGAATGTTGAACAGCATGTATAGAAGCTGGTAAATTTAATTTATGGTCTTTTATCAATTCAATAATTTCTCTATTTAAATCAACCCAAACTCCTTTTGAATTATATTTAATTGGTGGATTATTAACTTCAATTGCATCTAATATTTTCCCACTTGAATTCATCTTAAAGAATCCAAATACAACACTTGTCTTTAATATATTCCCAAAGTAAATATTTATCCCACTTTTTGATAAAACTTTAATCCTTTCAATTAAAATTGGATCAACATCTGTAAAATCTCTTTGACTTGTTGTCCAATCAACATTAGTTCTTTCAACAATTGCATAGTTATCATCTGTATTAACTTCCCTAACAATATATGGTAAACCCTGATGAATAAAAATCCCTCCTTCATATAATGTAAAAGTCATTCTTGAAGTTTCAACTTGCTCAATAATTTCTTGTCTTCCATTATTACCTGTTGTATCAACAACAGCATAAGATTCTTCTTCAATATTTCTAATTGATACAAACATTGGTGGATGTGGTAAATAAGAATCATTACAAGTCCATTTATTCCAATCTATATCCCATTTTAATTTCTCCCTTATAATCATTTCGAATATATCCCATTCAATAAAATTAAACCAATTTACCCATTCATCACCTAATTTATCATTACTAATTGGTAATTCCTTAAATGTACATTGTAATTGAGCTTCTAATACTAATAAATTTTTCAAATCAACACATAAATCATCCCATTGTTTATTATTAACTAATTGATCCATTTTATTAACATAAAATTGTGAAATTGGGTCATTCCCACTAACTAATAAACACATTGATTCTAATCCTCTTCTACCTGCTCTACCCATTTCTTGTTCAAATGAACTTAAACTAACAGGAAATCCACACATTAAAACAACATCTAATCCACCAATATCAATTCCAACTTCTAATGCATTTGTTGCAACAATACAATTTAATGAACCATTAAACATTTTATTTTCAATTTTTCTTCTATCTTTAGCACTATAACCACCTCTATATGACATAATTGTTTTAATTAATTCTGGTTCATGCTTTAATTTTAATCTAACATCTTTCATAACTAATTCAACTGTTTTTCTAACTGAACAAAAAACAATTGTCCTAACTTTCATTTTAACTAATTCAATTATGATTTTGGATGTATCACCAATCATTGACCCATTAGAAGAATCAGGACACCAACCAATAAGTGATCTTTGACCACATGGAGAACCATCATCTTTATCATTAATCCATTCAATTAATTCTTCTTCAATTCCAATCATCTTAGAAAAATGACTTTTAGCATCTTTTAATGTTGCTGATGATGATATAAATTGAATTGAATGATTCCCATAAATTGAACAAATTCTTCTTAACCTTCTTAAAATAATTGCAACATGAGCTCCAAATGTACCCCTATATGAATGCATTTCATCAATAATAACATATCTTAAATTTTTTAATATCCTAATCCATTTTTCATGTTGGGGTATAATTGAAACATGTAATGTATCAGGGTTTGTTAAAATAACATTTGAATTATCCCTTACCCATTGTCTTGATTCCTTTTCTGTATCTCCATCATAAGTTGAAATTAATTCACTTGAAAATGGTAATTCTTCAGAGAAATCTTTTAAAGTACGAAATTGATCTTGTGATAAAGCCTTTGTTGGAAATAACAAAATGGATGTAACATCAGGAGATTCTATAAGGGTATTTAAAATAGGTAATTGATAAATCAATGATTTACCAGAAGAAGTTGGAGTTGTTGAAATAACATGTTTACCATTAGCAAGACAATCTAAACCTTTTGATTGATGAGAATAAAGTTTTGTTATTCCATTAATATTTAAAAGTTTCCATATTTTATCATTTAATTCAAAATTAAATTCATTTAAATTACCAAATTTAACAACCTTTGGAGGGATTTTAAAAACATTTGATAATTGATTTTCATAAAAGCTTGTTTCCTTTATTTTTTTAATAATTTGATCCATTGGTTTATGATCAGAATTTAATATTTTATCATTCATTTCATCAATTGGATTAATAAGTTTAATTTCATTTGGTAAATAAATTTGAGATTCATCCTTTATTAAATCCCAAGCATCTAATGGATGTATTAATTTAAATTCTTGTAAAGCTTGTTGAAATCTTTGTTGTCTTTTAAGAATTAATTTTTTAACAGATTCTGGTGAATATTGTGGTAATTTCATATTTGAATTGAAACCAGTTGTCCCCTTTGATTTTTTATTAAGTTTCCCATCAACAAATTCAACAATTAAGATCTGATTATTTCCTATTTCTTGATCATTTAATTGGAACATATCTTGTTCCTTTTGTTTGAAACCATCCTTCCAAGAGAAATGTTTATCTTCTAAAATGAATTGATCTTTGTCAACATATTCAAAGTTTATATCCCATGGTGCAATAACTTTTAAATGTGCAATATCCTCATGTTTTAATTCTCTTCCAATTGATTTTTCAACAGGTGGTTTTAATAATTCAAAAGATGGTATAATATGTTTCCTAGTGGACAGGAATGTATAATAAGACATCATCTTTGAATAAATTAATTCTAATTCTTGTAAACGGTCAAGTTTAAATCTCTTACCCTTTTTTTGATCCATTTTAAAACCAAGTTCTATTTAATGTTATTATAAAACTTATAAAAAAAATAAAAATTATTCATCATCTTCATCACCATCACTTTCTTCATCATCACTTTCCAATTGATTTTCCATTTCCTTTCTTTCCAAAAGAGCTTGTAATTCAGCATCTTCTGTTGCAGTAACAGCCTTTGGAGCCATAACAACATCACAAACACCATCATATTTTTCAATAATTTGATTAATAACTTCAATTGATTTATTAAGCATTTGAATCCCAATATTTTTATCTAAACTTTGAGCGGTAAGAACATAACGTGGAGCAGCAACTAATTTAGCCTTAATTTGATTTTGTTCATCTGATAATGCTTCACCAGCTGATAAAGCTTCTTTAATTGCATCAATACCTTCATATGAAAAACATGAAACATCAATATCAGCACGACATTTAATTGCTTGAGGTGTTAACCTTCTATTAATATTTGATTTTAATTCTTCAATAACTTCAGGGGCAGGTAATTTAACATCAGGTGAATCAAAAATTGATGGGTTTGTAATAGAAATTCTAAATGCATCAAATGCATGACCATATTCTTTTGCTAATGGCCAAGCAACATCTTTATAAAGTGATTCTAATGGGATATTAAATTTATCAGCACATCTCCTTAAAATTGAATGAACAGCCTTTGATTTATTGTATCTTTCTTCACATTGAACAATTTCTTCACTTGAAACACGTCTTTTGGATAAATCAATATAACCTTTTTCTTTATCAACTCTTAAAACAACAACAACTTCATTTCTACCTACTCTAATCAATTTTTGAATGGATCTAATACGTCTTCTGGATAATTCAGATAGTAATACCATCCCTTCAATATCATCGTATTCTAAAAGTTTGACGTAAGCCCCCATTTCAGCAATTTGTTGAACATTAACCATAACAACATCGTCAACTTCAGGGTACTTGTTCTCATAGAATCTACAATGTGTTGTACTCATAATAGGATAAAATCTTAAAGAGAAAGAAGATGAAATTAATATATAAAATGTTGAAAAAGTATGGAAAATTTTCACTATATTAAAATATAATAGAATATATAACATTCATTTACACAAGTTGTTTACGGGATCCTTGGAAGAAGAACTTGACAACGGCAATTTGGAACAAAGCCATTCCTAACATAATCACCAAGTCAAATATACTAAACATTAAAATTCTAGACTCTGTTGACTTAACTGTTGATTGGTTACGGTTAATTCTAGTTTTGTAATAGTTCAATGTATTTGTTAAAGCAGCAATTTTATTTTCAATAGAATGAACAATAGTTTGCATTCCTTCTACTGATTTATTCCCCTTAGGGACATCTGGTAATTGTGCACGATGGGAATTATCATCTTTTAATTCGAAATCAATAACCTTTTCAGCAAATGTTGACATTTCATTGTCAAAACAGAATTCATATTCACCTTGTTGATTAGCATTAAAAACATAATCCCCTTGTCTTTGTTTGACTTCACTAACAATAATTTTCCCATCTGGGGCCTTAATTTGATAGTTTATGTCAAATGATCCACCACTTTGAACGGCAAAATAGTACCCCAAATTGGTGTTTATTTGTGTATTAAAAGTGTAGAAACATTCCTTTCCATTGGCTGGTAATTGAAAGGTGATTGCACTGGCCATTGAGAAAGCCAAAAGGGTGAATAGACCAAAATTCATTATTCTTCTTGTAATAAACAAGTTGTCAATAATTAATTATTTGGGTTTGGGGGAAAAAAATAGAAAATAAATCAAAACAATAAGAATTGAAAATTGGATATTTTTAATAGATCAACATTGGATTGGATTTTCAAATGTTTTAATAAGGGAATCGTTTTTAAAAAGGTTGGTTTTGTAGGAATTTTTAAAATCAGTATGGGTTTCCTACTGAAATTGAATGATTTTGGTACCATTATTGTAAATTAAAAATTTTACTGGGAAGGGAAAGATAAATAAATATCTGGTACACACAATAATAAAAGTAGATAATACTAAACAGTTGTAAACAAAACTAAACAACTAAGAAATCCAATTCAGGGTCATAATTCAAATTTTCAGGTTTTGTATATTTAACAACAGTTGCATCACCTTCTTGTCTTTCTAAAAAGATATTAACTAATTCTTTAAAAACCATATTCCAATCAGAAATACCCCAATTTTCATCAAGGGAATTTTTTAAATTAATAGAAACCAATTCTCTAGCTGATTGACTTGAAAGGTATTGAGTTTCTGGTAATTGTGGTAAACCGAATAATAATGATTCCTTTTCATTTCTACTTGAAATAAATTTATTTGGACGACCATATAATTCAAATGTATTCATTATTGGGATCATCATCCTTAACATTATTTCAACTGGTTTAATACCACCATGAGTTTCAGGAATGATATACATTAAATGAGTTTGAACAATATCTCTTTTAACTAATTTTTTTGGAGTTTTTGAATTAAATGAATTATTATCACTAATTTGAGTATCAACTGATTGAACACGACGATGTTGATTTAGTTTTGATGTATTAGATGAAGAAGATGTTGAATCATGAGATCTAAAAGAACCAATTGATAATCTCTTTGAAATTGAATTTCTCCTAATATTTGTTAAAGATTTATTATCAATTCCATCATTATTCAAAATTTTATTAAGGAGATCAACATCAATATAACAATCACCCCAAATTCTAATTAAAGAATTTTCTTTAATTGTATTTGTATGACCAGAATAAACACCATGAATTGTTTTACCATCAATTATAGTTGCTAATAAATGTTTCTTTGATTTATTTGCATTTAAATAAACTTCAATTTTTGTTGGTTTAATAACAACTAAACATCTAATCCATTTACCATTTAAATATGGGAATCTTAAAACACACCATTCTTCCTTTGAATGACGACGATTATTTGGATCTAATAAAGTCCTAATATCACTAAAATGAATTGCTTCACTTGAAAGTAATGCACCAGTGTAACCTTCTTGTAATTGAGTGTATTCAAATTTTGAGAGTAAAATTGCTGAATAAAAATCAATTAATTCATCTTCATTTTGAAATCTGAATACAACTTGTGAATGTTCAGTTATAATAACATAAACTTCTAATTCATCACCACTTAAATTTAATTCACAATCACAAATATTAATATATAATGGTTTAATTAAATTAATAATTGTTAAATTTGACCCTTTCAGTGAAATTTGAGTTTGTGTCCAATCCATAACGGATAAATCCTCTGATTGGTCAATATATTCTACATCACCAATATAATATTCCCTTTGTTGTTGATGACTCATTAGTGTAACAATTGGTAAAAGTTCATCTGAAACTTTTGGTTCTTTAACTTTATTTGAATTGATCCCCATTGGGGGGTTTGTAACATTTTTTGATGTTTGAAAAGCTGTAGATGAAGAGTTTTCAGCACTTGAATCCATTGAAGTGGGTTTACTTTTCTTCCTCTTAAGGAAACTTAATACACCCATTTTAATTTAAAATGAATATATTATAATGGTGATGGCATATATAAAAAGCCCCCCAAAATTTGTATATTATTATTATTATTATTTGAATTAATATTATAATGATTCAATCTGTTTTGATCTTTAATAACGATGGATTACCACGTCTTGTTAAATTCTATACTCCTATTGAAGTAGATCATCAAATGGCTCTTTTAAAACAAGTTCATAGCCTTGTTATTGATAGAACAGAATCACAATGTTCATTTTTAACAATTCCACCACTTTTACAACAATTGTATGATACAAATAAAGGTGATATTAAAGTAATTTATAGACATTATGCAACACTTTATTTTGTATTTATTGTTGATGGTGGGGAATCAGAATTAGGGATATTGGACCTTATTCAAGTATTCGTTCAAGTTTTAAATAGATGTTTTCGTGATGTTTGTGAATTAGATTTAGTTTTTCATTGGCAAGTATTACAAATTGCTTTAGAAGAAATGATTCAAGGTGGTATGGTTATTGAAACAAGTATTTTAAAAATATTTAAAGCTATTGATGATATGAATGATGATAATAATAATAATAGTTATAATAGTGGATTAAATAATAATAATAATGGATTAAATATACAAAGAGATTCACCTCGTCGTGGGTTATTCACACATTGGCCATTAACGAGATAATTGTTCTTGTTCTTCTTTAGCCTTTTCTAATTCACTTTTAACTTTAACATCAGCAGTTTCCTTTTCATAATTAATTTTATCAACAAGTAATTTATTACCTGTACCTTCCCAAGGGTTGTATAATTCACCAGTTTTCCAAATAGGGTCATTACTCTTAGATGTACGTTGTACAATTTCCATTAATTTCTTTTGTTCTTGTTGACGTAATTCCCTTTGAGATTCAACTTTAGCTCTAATTTCTGGTGACATTTTAGCTAATAATTCTTCATCAGTGGGGACAGTATATTTAAAAAGGACAACACCAAGACCAATTATCCCACCACCATAAATTAATGTATGTTTTAACATTGGATAAAGTGACATTATTTATTTATTTATTTAAGAATATATATATATATATATATATATGAATATGAAAAGGTTTTAAAAAGTAAAAAGTAAACTTTATGAATTTATAACGTAATCATCATCATCATTATTATTATTTGTAATATCAACCATTTCAAATTCATTTATATTTTCATCACCTAAATGTTCTAAATCCCTCCAGTGGACTCTTTTCTTCTTTTGTTGTGCCCCATTTTCACCATTAGAAAGAATTGAATAATTTTTATCTTTTAAAATGCATTTTACTAAATACCCCCCCAATGTTAAAAACACAAATAATAAAACAAACAATGAAATATAACGTTTTAAAATACTTGTTTCATTTAAATTATTCATTTCTTTATGAAATTGTCCAGTTATTAAAGTTTTATTTTGAATATCAATTTGATCATCTTCAATAATTAATAATTCTAATAAACCAATTGATCTTTCACTTAAATCATATGCAACCATATGACTTGCTTTATTAACTTTAATATAACTTAAATTTCCCCATATTGATGCTTCACCAGCAATTTCATCACCATGTTTCCAAATAAGTTCCATATCCATTGTTTCAATACCTCCTCTTTTATAATTTTCATCAATTTCACCATAATCATAATCATAATCATCATAATCATCATCTTTAATATTGGGGGATTTAATAAATTCACTTAAATGATGATTTAAAACCATTTCTGTTGAAAGGTAATTACATATAAGGTCATTAACACCACTAAAAAGTTGAATTTTAATACCATCTTGTAATAAATTTGTTAATAAATTAGCACTTAATTGATCATTTGATGGTTTAAAAGCTCTAAATATATTATTATTACATTCATTCCATTTTTTTTTATTTGAATTTTTAATATTTAAAGCATTTTGAACTTCTGGTATATTTAAATATTTAGTTACATCACCAATTGTTTCAGGCCAATTATTTCCACATGAAGGGTATGAATCAATTTTACTTATATCATAAACATTAATACATTTTTTTGGTTCTGGTCTAAAAACTGATAATAAATTTGATAAAATACCATCACATGTTTGATCAATAAATTCAATATCTTTATTATTATTTTGAATATTTTGACATTTATCTTGTTTTGTTAATAAATAAGCTAATTTTTCATTATCCTTTTCAGGATTAATTAATCCATTAATTATTGAAAATGGTATAAATGACAGTGATTGTAAATTTGGGTCAATCCATGCATTACCCATTGTAATTGCTTTAATTTTTTCTGAACCCCATTTTGAATTTTTAATTGATTTTGCTAAATGTGGTATATATTGACCAGCATATGATTCACCACCAATTATAATATCATTAAATTTTAAATTTGATGATGATGATGATTCAATCATATTAAAATATTTTTCTAAAAATGTCATTAAATTCTTTGTTGATAAATCTAAATCTGTTACAAGTGAATCATCATTATTTAAATGTGAAAACCCTGTTGCTAATGGTTGATCAATAAATAATAAATCTGCCAATTCAAACCAACCTTTATTAAATCTTAATAAATCATTTTCTATTCTAATTGGTCCAATTTCCATTAATGCACCATCCATTGATGAACAACCAGGTCCACCATTAAGCCAAATAACTAATGGTCTTCTTCTTTCATTAATTCTTTTTGGTGAAATAAAATCCCAAAAAAAGAGTGTTGAACCTGAATCAGTAATTGGAATTTCCCCTGCATGCATATCAAACAAACCTGTAATGTTAAATTCAAGCTTTGGAAGCCCCTCAACTTCAAATTCACTATAATCCATTAAATAATAATAATAATAATAATAATAAAAAGAAGAAAAATATGATATAATTAAACATTTAATATATAAAAGTTAAATGAATAACCCCCAGTCTTTCACTTTTATAGTAGAAATAAGCTTTTCAAAGATAGAATTTGCAACGGATTCATCTTCTACGTTTAAAGTCACCACTAAATCTGTTTGAGCCTTTAATAAATGGATAACTCCAATGTAAATTGTCAAATTATGGGGGTCTTTACCAAATTTCAGAACTTTTTCAGTCTGTTTTATGACCCCAACGGACCCATATTGAGACTTTAAAGTAATAGGGGATTCCCCAATGGGGTCTTCTACACCGTTTAAACTGTTTATCTCTTTGAAATGTGTCAAAACCCTTGTAATTGGATCATTTGCTTCAACAGCTTCTAACAAATCGAATATAATTGAAACTTGACCGTTGTTTTGTACAAACACTTCCTGAGTATCTGGGATTTCCCTGAACGTCGAAGCGTCGTCCATAAAGAATGGGAGTTCTACTAAAATGGCCCCTCCATACAATCCAACTTCCATTATATAAACAATGAGAAAGAGTGTATGTTTGTTTAAATAGTATTATTATTATTATTATTATTATTATTATTATTACAGCTCTCTCTCTCTCTCTCTCTTTCTATTTACCAGTGGAACCAAACCCACCAGCGCCTCTTTCAGTTTGCTGTAAATCGGCCCATTGGGAATCGTCCAAAACTTCCAAGCTTGGTGTCACAATCTGTTCCAAAACAAGCTGTGCAATTCGATCTCCTGGCAACACCTTGAAGTCACTCTCTCCGTGATTGAACAGGACAACTTTAACTTCCCCTCTGTAATCCGCGTCAACAACACCGGCACCAGTTGAAATCCCATGTTTAACTGCTAGCCCCGAACGTGGTGCAACTCTACCGTATGTACCCATTGGACAAACAATCGCAACCCCTGTTGAAACAAGGGCTTGTCCTCTAGCTGGCACAACAGTCTCTTCACTGGCATAAATATCATACCCAGCAGCAAGCTGTGACCCCCTTGATGGAGCACGCGCTTTATCGTTCAACAGAAACACCTTCAATGACATTCTTTATTAGATATTAGAAAGAAGAAGAAGAAGAAGAAGAAAAAGCAAATGGATTTCTTCATTTTCAATTTACGCGTCACTTAAAATAAAATAAAATAAAATAAAAATAAAAATAATTACGTAATCACAACAAAACCCATGTCGCAATGTGCCAAATACCTAAAATAGCCCATTTAACAACAAGCCATGTCTCAACGGCCAACCAAACACCCCAAAGCAATGCAATAACCCCCCTCTCCAACAATCTGGAACCAGTTTGCACAAAAAATGAACTTTCAGCACCATCATCTAATTCACTACTTCTTTCAATCAATGTCCTAATTTGCAATGTAATACTGGTATTTATATCACCACTGGTTCTATCACAATATCCAAGAAGTGCTTCTATCTTATTCTCCCTCTCCTCATTCATTAAATTCCGTTTGTTTAACTGCGATTCAATCTCATCTGCTTTACCATTTAAAATTCGACACTTGTTTTGACATTGTAATTCCAATTCCTGGAATTTCTTCATTTGATTTTGTAATTTTGTTGTTAATATCCCAACATTGGTATTCCCTTTATCTTTAGCAACATCTAATGTCATTCCCTTACCAATTATATTCTGTTGTGTTGTTCTTATTAAATTCATGAATTCTGCAATATCATCTTGATCTTCAGATCCTATACTTGGTGCAATACCCACTTTTGAATGCCAATCATCATCATCATCATCTTCTTCTTCTTCTTCTTCATCATCATCATCATCTTCTTCACTTCCTATGCTACTGGATGTACCTACCAGAGATACATTTTTACTATTTCCTGAACTGGTATCCTCCTTCTTAACAAGTGATATCCCACTTTGCATACTTGTATTCCCTATATCACCTTCCAATACTGGTATAATCTGAACTTTTCTACGTAAACTCCCATCTTCATTAAACCATAATTCATTATCACGATCCTTCAATTCAAACCAATGATCATGACGCCAATAAATATCACCTAAAATCTCATATAAATTCAACTGCCAAATATTTCTAGCTTTTGCATATTTACTGAAAACTCTACTTGCTAATTTCACCTTTTGCCAATCAAAATCACCAAAGTTAATGTCTTTAATCCCATCATAAATTCTATCATTTGATTTTAAATTAATTATATTAGAATTAATCTCTTTACTTCTTTGATCCCATTCTGAAACCATACTCTTCAATTGAAATCCATATTGTGCTCGTATTCTCCTATTTCTCATTATTTGTAATGGATTCCATGTTCCATTTAAAGGAATATAGCTATCTTCTTCACCATGAACGTTTTCATACTCCTCTAAAAATGCATAGTATGTCTTTAAATAACTCTTAACATGATGAACTTTCGTTTCTACACGTCGTCTTTGTCGTTCACTTAATTGGCTTACCATTTAATAAAGAAAAAAAATAAATGGTTATTATAATTATAATTGGTTAAATTAAAATTTCATAATTTCTTAACTTTTTAATCTCTCTTTATGTCTTATTACTTTACGATCCTTGGATCAACTGATACTCCCCTTTATGAACTCGATATAGGAACATATAAACAATCACAAGGTGATGGTAGTGTTTCTTTCCCAGTAGAAATTGATCAATTAAAACAATTTATAGTAAATGGATCATTAGATATACTTCAAGATGTACAATTTAAATCAAATCAAATCTTTTTTAAAAATTTAGATTCATTTTATGGTTATAATATACTAGCCTTTTTAACTCAAGGTAATGCTAAATTTATGATTTTAACAAATACAAAAGTTAATGATGAATCAATACGACAATTTTTTATTGAATTAAATGAATTATTCGTTAAAAAAATCCTTTCACCATTTTATAAAGTTAATTCACCAATAACTGATATACAATTTGATCAAAGGGTTAAACTTTTGGCTAAAAAATATTTATAATTAAAAAATTTCTTTATAACATCCTTAATAATTCAATTGGATCAATTTTACATTCATTCTTTAATTCAAAAGCTAATACTTCATTCCTTAATTCAATAACACGATTTGATAAATCTTCAATAATTCTTGATTGATTCATTAATTTTGATAATTTTTGTGTTCTTTCATCAATAATTTTTATAACTGATTGTTTTTCAAAATTACAAATTTCATCAAATTCTGGAACTTTTGGTATTTCTAATTCACCAATCCCATAATCATTATTATCTTTTAATTTAATTATTGTTTTTAATTCATTACTTAATTCTTCATTTTTCTCTTTTAAAAATTTTATCCTATCTTTTGTTTCATCATCAAGTTCAACCTCTTCTCCACCCCACCAATTAATATCCAATGTCCCCTCTTCAACATTTTTAAGTAATTCCTTAATTTTAACCTCATCTTTACATTTACCCTTACCTTTTGTACCTTTACTTAAAAGTTTTTTACAAATCCAAATTAATAAAGTTTTTAATTTATGTGGTGTTGGTAAATTTGGATCTAAATGATTATGATATTCATTAATTGGTATTTCATCATGTGGTAAAACTTCATTTCCTTTAATATTTGAAAGTCTCTTTCCTCTAAATGATAATGATAATCTACGTGGTTTTTTCTCCATATGTATAACATTCCCCCTATTGGATTTTTTAACAATATTATTATTATAATCATCATCATTAAGTGGAACTTGAATTGTTTCAACATGATCTGTGGGTATTTCATATATTGGGTAAGGAGATTTTAATATTTCATTAGTATAATTTGTTTCTTTATTTTGTTCTGTTATTTTATTAAATTTTTCTCTCTCTATTCGATTTACCTTTCCTATACCATTTGATGTATTCATGTTTATAGTTTTAATATTTCTGGAACTTTTTGAGGATTTATTCTTTGGTATTGATTTGAATTTCAATTCTTTTATATACTTCTTTGATTTATCATTTATAATTTGATCTTCTTGATTCACTAATTTTTCAACTAATTTCAATTTTGATTTTGGTTTTGTTGTTGATAAAGAAAATGTAAATTCATCTTCATCTTCATCTTCATCTTCAACATTTGAACTATTTTGATTATCAACATCTAGTATATCTAATAAGGAAATACTATCATCTGATTGTAATTGATTGTTTATTTTTATCTTTGGTTTAGATTTAGGAGGAACTTTACCTGTTGTTGTTGTTGCTTTTGTTGTTGTTTTTATCCTTGGTTTTACTTTATTTACAAATTGTTTTGACTTATCATCATTTTTTAAATCACTTTTAAATTTCCTCCTTTTTGAAAGATTTTGTTTTTCAATATCAATTTCAATATCAGGTAATTCATCATCTAATTTATCATATGATTTTAATTTTGAAACTTTTAATTTTGGTTTTAATTTTGGTTTTATTGGTATTTTATTTTGAATTTTTGAATTTAAATTTGATAATTTACCTAATTTTGACCTTTTTATAAGTTTTTCAATTTCTTCTTCATCCTCTTCAAAGAGACTACCACGTTTCCTTGTTAATTTAAACTTCTCAATTTGTACATTTTGATCCATTTTATTAAATTATTATAAAAAAGTGAAAATTATGTAAACAAACAATTATCTTGTTTTTATTTTAATAATAAAAAAAAACACGCTCATGACTTTTTAACAAATTGAATTTTATATTTAAAATCTAATATAATAAATAAATAAATAAATGATTAAATATAATATTTCTATATATTCTTTATTAATTCCATGCAAATAAAAGAGTATTCAAAACAATCCTAATTCAAACAAACCCCCCAATAAAAAAAGAACTGAAAATCAAAATGACCAAAAAAAAAAAAACAACCAAAAACTTCCATTTTATCAACTCAATCTTCAACTACATCACCATAAACAGCTGTATAATTACTTTTAATAATTAGTTTGTTATTGTTTCTGCTGCTGTTGCTGCTGTTGCTGCTGTTGTTGATGTTGTTGAAGTTTCTGTGAATGCTCTTGCAACTGGTTCATATTAAATACCCCATTCAATCTGGATCCAGGAATAACCCCAGGAGTTGGAATTAATCCCTGAGATAATGATAATGCATTCTTCCCACCTTGTTGAGGTAATTGTAAAATTGAACTTGAAGAAGGATTAATAATCTTCAATTGTTCAGTTAAAGTTTGTCTCCTCTTATCTAATCCGCTTACTCCTTCTGGTAATTGTAAATCAAAATGATCATCCTCTTCACTTTCTACTGGATGGTTTATAACAGGTAATGTAACAGGAACATGATTTGCAGATGTTGGTGTTACTTTACCAGTTGTATTTGATAAACTACCACTACTTGGTAATCTATTAACCCTTCTAAAGGAAAAATAATCTTGACCTCCTGTTATTTGTGGTGATATAGTAGATGGACTCATTGGTAAAATTCTTGGTGATAATGCTCCTCTATTTGAAGTTGCTCCTGGTACTACAGTAGTAGGTCTTACAGGTGATGAAGCACGTGAACTTTGTCTTGAATTAGATCTACTTATTCTACCACTTGATGGTTGTTTAATTGATTTGAATTGTATATTTGTTGATGATGGAAGCTTTGAAAAATAATTGTCCAATGAATGATCACTTGGAATTCTATAATTTGGAGTTGATCCAGCTGATGGTACACTAAAAATAGAATGATCACCACTTGCAACTGCAGGTTTTGATTCTATCTCACTTTGTAAACTTTGTGTATCATCTGAAATTTCAGAATCTTCCTCATCACCATCACCTTCATAAGAATTGTTTCTTTCAATTGGTGTATCAAAATCAGTTAAATCACTCAAATAATCAACCCATTTTTTACATGTATCATCATCGGGACATTTAAAAGTTAATTTAATTTTTGAATCATTGCTATTATCAATTTTTAAAATTCTTAAAATAAATTTTCTTGGTTCACCATCAATAACAGAAATTTTAATACCATCAATTGGATAAGAATTTAAAGGGGTAATTTCATTTAATCTATCAGTTGATTTAAATTCATGTAAATAATTTAATGTTAAAACATAATATAATTTTGAATAATTTTTTAAATATTTTGATTTCTTTTCTAAAAAATTTGATAATAAACAAGAAGAAATTGAACTTTTTCTAAATGGATAAATAATATCACTTGTCTTTCTAATTTTCTTTGATTTTAAAATTTCTTCACCAGTTAAATTTAAGAAATTTTTATTCTTATCATTTTTAATAAAAAAATCCCAATCCATTGTTGTAGAATTTTTTAAAAATCCATCCCTAAAAGGTTGTATCATATTATCTTTAACTGAATTCAATTCACTATCTATTAAATCAGTGTATGTACTAATACAATTTTGGATTTCTTCATATAAAATTTTCTCTAATTGAACAGCTTTCTTTTGCAAATCATAATACATATCCTTTAATTTTGCTTCTGTATATAATTGATCTTTTAATTGAAAATCCAATTTTATTTTTAATAAGTAAGGATCCTTTGGGAATTTAATATCATTTAATTTAATTGTTGTACCTAATCTTGTTTTAGTTTCACCATTTTTAAATAATTCAATATTATTCAAATAATCAGATAATATAGCACCAGTTTTAGCAATAGAAATTTTCAAATTTTTAGTTTTAAACCCCTGATTTGATTTTAATGAAGAAATTTGTTCAATAACGTTATTCAATTGATCTTTTAAATTTTCTAATTTTGGTATTAATTTATTAGTCAATTGTTGAAATGTCATTAATTCCTTTTCCTTTAAAGAATTATGAGATTCTAAAAATGTATTAGAAATAGATAATATTGAATGATCACCACAAGGTAAAAATGTTGATTGTAATAATTTATTTACAATTGATTGATCATTTAATTGATTTGGTATTGCTTCAAGGTCATCAAATGAAGAAATTGATTTTTTTAATCCTTTATTTGATTGTACTTTATTCTTTAATTTACCAGAATTTTGTTTATTTAAAACTTCTAAAGTTTCAATCATTGCCCTATTTGCAAGAAATGTTTGTTTTTTAAATATTGACATTTCCTTAAAGTAAAAGACAATTTGTTTAATGATCATCTTCCAGATGGTGAATCTATAAATTAATTGATCAATTGGTCTTGGGTCATCAATATTATTAAATGGTAAAAAGTATGGTGAATTTTCATTTGATGGTGGCAAAATCCTCTGATTTGCAAATTTGATAGAATCTTTATAAAAAGATTCTATGTTTATAAAAGAGGGAACGGATGATATGGTACTTGAATCAATTGACTCCATTAAATATTTATAAAAGATTAAGGAAAATTAAAAGGAGAGAGAGGAAGGGGACATAAAAAAAAGTTAAATACGGAAATTCATTTACATATCAACCGAAACTTTATTATTATCAAGTGATAATTGACATGTTTGTATTATTTGTAAAGAAAGTAATAGAAAATCCATTGTTAATACCATTGGTAATTTTTCCCTGTTTGATTCCCCAATCCATTGAGTTAAAATCCCATTATTTGTAAAATCTAATGGATTATCAACAAAATCAATAGAATCAAGCCAATGACCAAGGGAATTATTCATTGCTAATATAACAATGTATAGTCTTAATCCTAATTTAGCCAAATGTGGGGATTGTGGTAATTTTAAAAGGTGAATTTGAGTTAAAACTATTTGAATTATGGATGATGTAATCAAACGTATAATTGAATTATCCCTTGAATGAATGTAGAATATAATTATAAAAGCCAGTTGATTTAAAGTTGATTTAAATCCTTTACAATCAACATCATCTCTTTGAATGGAATTATAATCCATAACAGAATAGGGGGGGGGGGGAAATATGATGATAACAATTTCAGTAAAAGGAAATAATAATTATTGAAAAATATACAAAACTAATTAAATCATTGGAACAAAGCAGAGATATCACCTGGTAACTCTAAGATTTGAGTATTGTAAAACATTTCAATTTCTCTCATCTTAGCAACATCTTCGGAAGTTAATAAGTTAATAGCCACACCCTTTCTACCAAATCTACCACCTCTACCAATTCTATGAATGTAGTTTTCATAGTTATCTGGTAAATCGTAGTTAATAACCAAGGAAACTTGTTGGACATCAATACCTCTAGCTAATAAATCAGTAGCAATTAAAATTCTTGATGAACCAGTTCTGAATTCAGTCATAATCTTATCTCTATCTTGTTGGGACATATCAGAGTGAATGTATGAAACAGTGAAGTTGTTTTCAGTTAACTTTTCAGCTAATTCTTCAACCTTTCTTCTAGTGTTACAGAAGATAACAGCTTGAGTAACAGAAATGGAATCATACAAATCTGAAAGACAATCGAATTTCCATTGTTCTTCTTCAACATCAACATAAAATTGTTTAATACCTTCTAAAGTTAATTCATCCTTTTTAACAAGAATTTTAACAGGGTTTCTTAAGAAAGTAGTTGCAACAGTTAAAACTTCAGCTGGCATAGTAGCAGAAAGTAAAACTAATTGAGTTTCTTGAGGTAAATACTTTAAAACATTGTAAATTTGTTCCTTGAAACCAGCGGAAAGCATTTCATCAGCTTCATCCATAATGAACATTTTAACGTCCTTAACTTTGAAGAAACCTCTTTCAACCATATCGTAAACTCTACCTGGGGTACCAACAACAATTTGGGCACCTGCTTCAAGAGCTTTAATATCATCACCAACAGAGGTACCACCAATACAAGCGTGAACAGTGACATCCATGTGTAAAGCTAAAGATAAAACAACCTTTTGAATTTGCAAAGCCAATTCTCTAGTAGGGGCCATGATCAAAGCTTGAGTTTTCTTAAGTGTTTCATCAATTCTTTGCAAAGCAGAGATTGAGAAAGTGGCAGTCTTACCAGTACCTGATTGAGCTTGGGCTAAAACATCTCTACCATCAGTAATTGGTAAAATAGCTCTTTGTTGAATAGCGGAAGGTGCTTCGAAACCTAAACCGAAAATCCCCCTAAGGATTTCTGGCTTCAAGTTCAATTGGTCAAAGGTGGTGGCGACTTGGTCGTAGTTGGAGTCAATGACACCGTTTTCAGCGGAATGGGTTTCTGACATTTCTGGATGGCTGAAAGGAGAGAAAAAAGGAGACTTTAATGAAAAGACCAAAATTTTTCACGTTGGATAATAAAGATGAAAAAAAAAATAAAAATATGTCTTTATTAAGCCGGGTAACCTTTTTTAAAATAGCTAACTAATGAAAAAGGGCTTTTAAAAGACTACAAATTGAGTTGTTTGTAAGTAGAGGGGTAGTTGATACTAATTATGTTTGTACTTAGTCTATAAAGACACCCGCAAAGAAAAAATTTAACGGGAGTAGGTCCAGACGTTGGAAATCAAACCATCGGCTTGGGCCAATCTGTTGACAGCATCATCAGATTCAGCCTTTCTTCTTAATTCACCAGACAAAGCGTAGGTCTTAACAGCATCTGGGATCATCTTACCGGATTCATCGACTTCAGCAACTCTGAGTTGGACAGAGGCATGATCCTTGGCCTTGATGATTCTACCAGTGGCAGAACACTTTCTTGGGATGTATAATTCAACCTAGAAAAAGAGAGAGGGGGGGTTATGTTAGTAGCTGTGTTGAGAGTGTTTTGTTGGTAATAAAAGCTTCAATTCTTTAAACATACAAGTTCACCTTTATCGTTTTGCATTTTGCTTTTAGTTGATGGTTTCTTTCAAGAGAAGAGGAAAAATTGAAAATTCATTTTTTTTGCGTGAAAAATTTCTGTGAGAGTTAAAAAATAAAAGTTTTCGCTGCGGTTTTCGGGGTCTTCACGTGATACGAAATATTACGTAATTGTTGTTTTATGATTACGTAAGAAACACGTTTTTTTTTTATTTTTATTTTTAATCAATTAACAAAACATGGCAAAATACAGCACCATATAACCTGGCTGGAGATGTAGCGTGGTGTTGTTTTCACCAGTATTGGCTTGATCAATTCACAAATTTACTAAAACATGTTCAGTTTCTTACATGGACTGTAATATCTTCCTTTTAAGTTAGTCAGTTCCCAGAATAACTTTTCAACTTCAACACACACTACTGTAAAAATACCGCCATCTACCATACTTGCAATTACTTTATAACAACTTAAGTTTCTCATTTCATTGAAAATCAAACACGCTTGTTTTCTTCCGGTGGTCACCCGTTCTATTAACCTTCTTATCTATTGATATTTTAATATTCTGCCGCTTTTCAACCTTTTTCAATACACTTTTCTCTTTCTCCATTGGTATTTACTTAAATGTCCCTTCATCGACGAGTACGCTCCCTTTCTGATCCAATCACTCTTTCAGATACCCATCTAAAGGATACTGGGTTAAAACCAAACCTCTACTATTCTTCACAATTGAACCCAATAAATTCTGCTCTTAGATCAATATTTCTTCCTCTATTGAAACTAGAATTACCAATTATCAAATGGATTCAACATTTTCATTCCCCATGGCTTGATTTATACTTTCTTCATACTGCCAATCTAGGATCTCATACTTTTTATGTTTTGTGTTTACCAATTTTTGCCTGGTTTGGTTCAATTGATCTATTCAGGGACATTGTATTTGTTTTAGGATTCGGTATTTACGTCAGTGGGTTTGTTAAAGATTCTCTTTGTTTACCAAGACCTAAGTCTCCTCCTGTTAAAAGATTGACTTTATCAACTTATACTTCAAAAGAATATGGTTGTCCTTCAAGTCATACTGCAAATGCAACAGGTGCTTGCTTAATTTTCTTATATCACATATACAATGGGTCTTTAACATTTCCAGATTTCTTACCAACTTCATCAATCTTACTGATATTAGTTTGGTATTGGTTAAGTTTAGTTATTGGAAGAATATATTGTGGTATGCATGGTCTTGTTGATGTATCAACTGGTGCTATAATTGGTATCTTCGTCACTTTCATGAGAATTATATCTACTAAATATTGGGATCATTTTATTATATTTAGTTTCTCTCCTTATGTTCCAATTGTTTTATTTGTGGTTTATTATTCATATATTATAATTCACCCAGTTCCTGTTGATGATTGTCCATGTTTTGAAGATTCACTTGCATTTGTTGGTGTAATGTTTGGTCTTGATTTAGCTCATTACTTTGTTGCTAATACTCCATTGAGAAATCAAAACCCTCTTTACCCTGTAACTGTTGGTTTTGATTATAACCAATTAGGGTTGGGGTTAACAATTTTGAGAATTCTTGTTGGTGTTTTAATGGTTGTTTCTTGGAAGGAATTATCAAAACCAATAATTGTCATGTTATTACCATTGGATAAAACACAACCATGCTTTGCATTAAAGGGTAGGACATCAAATGATATTTGGGTTAAACTGATAGTCTATGCAGGGGTCCCAATTGCTGTTGTTGTCGGCACCAAGGTTGTATTCCCCCTTTTGGGTATCGATGTAGTTGTATAAATCATTTATCATTTACTTTTATTATGTACATTGGAAAGTATTATTCTTGTGTGTTTATTTCCGTATCCTAAAATAGGCATTAAGGTATTTGAAACGTTACGTCATTGTTGCTCATTCTACAAAATATTCTTAATTACATGATTCAAAATGTAATGCGTGTTAAATAGGTTTTCAAAAGGATCTGGATGTATAAAATAAGATCATATATATCTATATTTATTTATTTAAAATTTATTAATCAAACCATTTTGTTATTTATTGTAAAAATCTTTTCCTTTCATATGAACGAACTGCAAATAAAACTTTCGTCTACCAATCAGTCCCCCTTATATCATCTTTAAAAAAAAACAATGAATGAGCCCTTGCACAACTAATACACTCCCTTCAATACCCAGTTAGGCAATCAATTTTAAAAAATATTGTCTTATTTTTTTTTTTTGGGGAGGGATGCTGTTCCCGGTATCGGCTATTTCATATCATAATCTTCAAATGTAATAATAACCTTATTCATTTGTTGTTTTGAATAATAACATATCATTTCATAAACATCCTTTGAATGCTTTTATATGATTGATTGATTCCATTAGGAGAATAATTTTGAATGATAACAATTGTATCAGTTTTGTTAAGGAACCCCTTGTAAGCAAATTTTTTTTTAAATTTATCGTACCTTTTTTTCCTAACAAGCCGATCCGCTTTTTTCCTTCGGCATTTTTTTTCATGCAGCCAACCTAAATAGGAAATTTTTTTGGACAACAAAACTATAAAATGAGCATTTTACTATGTGAGTTGCTGGTATTCTTTTCACACTTTTCAATGGGGGTGTTTGCAGATAAATAATTGAGTCAAATAGCCTGTGGTTGTTTAATTAAACCAATTAATACAGCTGTGGGATTCAGAGTCTTACATTATGATTATTCTTTAATTGATCACAAATATACCAAACCTGAAATTTAATTAGAGTCAACTTCAGCTATTATAAAGAATAGTTCAACAGAGCTTGTTGTTTTGGTTCCAGCTACACTTATCATTGCAAATACTAGTATTGTTATACTGACATCAACTTCAATAGTTAAATATGTTTCCAAAAACATTATTGGATACAGAGTTTACATTGTTTCTTCTGCAACAACAGGTGTTGAAACAGCAAAAGTCAATACAAACATATCTGAAATGGCTGATACAAATTCATCTGTTATACCAACACCAAGACAACTACAAAGAGTGCCACATCAAGCAATTCATTTGCTGAAGTTGATATAATACACTTTAGATCTGTAATTAATAATTCTTTGGCGGTTTTATTGAGCAACTTTGTTGCCTCTTTGATTTATCAGTGATAATCAACTTTATCATCTTTTTATTTATTTTAACATTGGGCTTTTATTTTATCAAATGGCAATTGATGCATTAATCAGCTGCCATAAACTTGATACATCAAACAGTCAATAAATCTTTTTAATATGAAAAGTATCCTTTGGATATATTTCCTACAGACTAAGTGAATATACAATTCTTTATAATTTGCAATTGGAATTTTTCTAATCAATCATTGATAATATTTTTTTTTTCTTTGTTTATCAAATATGATCCGAAATGATGACCAAATAGTATTCGCTAAAAGGTTCCTTGTTATCAAGTTGAGTCAAATTAAATATATAACATTCCTCCTCTCTGGTATGGCTTCACTCTGGCCTTGGAACTGTTTTTTATCAGCCTCTAACTACTTTCAAGATAAATTCCAAACTTACCCAAACCTTTCTTCGAATTATACTTCAATTATGATGACAGTATCAACTTTAACATCCACTTTGTTTAATTATTATTTATCACAAAGGCAAATTAATGTTAATTACTTGACAAGGCTAAAAAATGGGAACTTTATTCAAATATTCATTTTCATTTTAATGGCATTATCAGTTTCATTACCAAATTCATGGACAATTTTCTATTTTACATTTACAATGATAAATGTATGTTTAACATCTATTGGTTCATGTCTTACGCAAGTTGGATTAATGGCTTTAGTTAATACACAATCAAGTGTTTATGCAAATGGTACAGTTATTGGAAATGCAATTTCCGGGGTTATGCCACCAATTTCAATGCTTGTTTCAATTTATTTAAATAATTCTTTGAAGGATAGATCAGGAGAGGCATTGAAATATTTTTTAACCAGTGTTTTAGTTACAACTTTATCACAATGTTGTATTTGGGTTATGGAATCATCTGAATTGAAAGTCGTCCAACCTGAAATATTTCAAGAAATTGATACTCAAGTAGATGATGATGTAGAAGAAAATGAAGAGATTGTTGAACAAGTAGAAAATGTTACATTTGGACAACTTTGGTCGAAATTAAAATTAGTTGAAATAACTATTCTTTTAACATTTTCAATTACTTTAATATTTCCAGTGTTTGCTTCAAATGTTGTTTCCCCAAGCATTGATTCTAAGATTTTCACACCTTTTGTGTTTCTTATTTGGAACATTGGAGATTTGGCTGGTAGAATTCTCTGTTCAATTCCAATATTTGCTATTAAATCAAATTATATCCTTTTGATTTACTCCCTCCTGAGGATATCTTTTATCCCTTTATTCTTAATGTGTAATTTGCCAAACAGGGAGAATTATCTTATTGGGGATGTGGGATATTTGCTGCTTCAATTCTTATTTGGGTTAACAAATGGACAATTGTTTAGTTGTGCTTATGTTAGAATTGGTGAGGTTTTGGACAATGTTAATGAACAAAAAGCAGCATCTGCATTTACAGCATTGATAATAAACATTTCCCTTTTAATTGGAGCTGTTTTTTCTTTCTTTATGATGATTTTATCTTCATGAGCTAATTTTCTATTCCGTTTTTAGGATTCAAATCTTTTTGTCATCACGTCCTTCTCTTTAAATTAATATTTATATTGAATAATCACGAAAATGTTGAATATCTTTAGGAAATCTATAAGAATCACACCAAGTATAAGATTACAATCTACCGTTTCCACAGTTGTGGGGGCTACTGAGAAGAAATTTACTAAATCGTCATTGCCTAATTTAGATGATTTCCAAATGACAAAGGCAGAGAATATCCAAATGTCAAGCCACAACAATTTACCTTTGAATCTTGCATTGACCCAATCTGCTGTAAGGAAACTGAATGTGTTACGGGAGGGAGACCCAAACTTGGCTTTAAAATTAAACGTTTCTTCTGGGGGCTGTCATGGATTCCAATATAATTTAGATACAACGGATGTTAAATCATTTAACCCAGAGAATAATGAAACTATGTTTATTAGAGATGGTGCTAAGTTGATAGCAGATAAGGAAACATTGGAAATTTTAAGAGATTCAAAAGTTGATTATGTCAAAGAATTGATTGGAGAATCATTCAAAGTTGTTGAATCACCTTTTACTAAATCATCGTGTGGTTGCGGGAGTAGTTTTGATATTGATTTTGAAAAATTAGATAAAGAGTCACCTTCAACAGGGGCTGTGTGAATTTAAAATTTACAAATTATTAATCAATTTATCCACATAGAACCAAATTGATACTATCCTCTCATTCTCGCCATCGTTCTTTTCCAGCGACATTAATTCACTGAAGTTTATTCTACCATGATATGAGATTCAAAATTGTAAACATTTTTCAACTTTGATCAATTTCAAATCATTAAATGAAACTTTTGTCTCTTACTAAGTTATCAAATATTTGGATTTATCACTCTCCTTTTTATTATAACTATCATCACTATTTTTGTGGGGTTTAAAATGTCTCTTGCGTATATTTTTTAACACATTTTCACCTATATTTATAATTATACTACCTAGATTACCAATTATTTCTAATTTCCCAAACCATAATTCTACTCTAACTAAAAATTCTTGTAAATGGTTATAAATCAAGTTATTTCCATAAAACATTATAACCAATTTCTTCCAATGAGGAGCTTTTGTTTTAGCTTGAATTAATATCATGATTTGTAGAGTTAACACTGTGTATCTCCATCTTCATCAATCTTAACTTTGTATTCAATCGAGTAAAATACACTTTTCCAATTGGACCGTTCTATTAAAAGTATCGATGATTTTGCTGGTATCAGATCCTTATTAACAACTTCATCTTTCCCTTTATATAGACTATTGGTTATAATGACTTTAGAAACACCTTTTAAAACCATCGCCGTTGATTCCTGACAAAGGACATCAATTGGATCAGTCATTTCATCAAGTACACAAACCTTTAAGCTACTATAAGTTTTACCAAAAAAAGAATATTTGACATTTCTTCAATATTTAGATATAATAAATTTAATTAAACAAACATCGAAGAAGCACACTGATGTATTGATTATCATCATTAAAGTCATCGGAAGGCCATCAGATGTCATTATAGGACAATAATAAGGACTCTATCAATAGTGGTGGTGTTTCCTTTATTAAAAGGATTGAAAGGGGGAACTATGACGTTTTTCAGGGCCGGGTACGGTGCCGTTAAATCACACAATAACAAGAAACGAGGCGAAACATTAAATGTCAACGGCAATGACAACAACAAATGCAAGACGTATATGCAAACCACAAGATAAAAATTTTCCGGCCACCTTCTCAAATTTGATTGAATTATTCGAATCCATACCACCAACTCCAGCCAGGAAGAAATCAACAACTACTGGACCCTGAGCAACCTGAACAGGCACATTCAATATTATATTGACCAACAAGGCTTTTTTGTCACTTCAATGAGCAACATGCCCAGCTGATACGTTTGGGGAGGGTCTCTGTTGTCGGATCATCTGCAAATCAGATATACTCCCTATAATATATTTTTGGAAAGTACATTACATTGAACAAATATCATTTGCATTCCCTTACATAATTGATATCATTATGAGATTATTTTTATGTGATAAGTAGTATATCAGTCCCTTAAAGGGACTTTTTAAGAAAGTTGACCAATGAATTTTATGCATCTCGCTCGGCGTTCGCTCTTTTCATCCGGCAATTCCCAACATGTGATGGAAATTCTATTTGTAGCTAAGGAAATTCCCCCCCCTGCGTATACTATTTAAACTACGGGATCCCCCCCTAAGAGTCAGATGAATGATAAGATTTTGAAACTAGGAAGAGATCAACTAAAAAATGAACATTCTATCATTTAATCTCTTGGTGCTGTTCTTCACACTCTTCAATAGAGTATTTGCAGCAACAACATTAAATCAAATAGTCAATGGTTGTTCAATTAACCCAATTAATACAGATGCGGGATTCAGAGTCCTGTATTATAATTATCCAATTCATGATCACAAATATACCCAATCTGCTTATATGGCTTCGGGTTATCAATCAGAACAATTTTATGGCTCATTCACTGCTACAACTGCTTCATTTAGTATGATGAACTTACCACGTAATGATGATCATTCAATTACCTATTCCGGTTTCACATTTTACCACAATCATTTCCTTTTTGAATATACTTCATACTTTAAGCCTCTCACATCAGGTTTGTATTCATTTGTGCTTCTTAATGTCGATGATGCTGTCTCAGTTTTCTTAGGTAATGGTGCTTTCAATTGTTGTGCAGGTTCTGCTACAGGAAATATCCCAGCAGGTGCCGATTCTCAAGCTCTCTTATATGCCGGATTTGTTAGTAGCAATACACCTGCTAGTGGCAGAAGTGGTTATGTTTACCTTCAAAAGGGCCTTTATTTCCCATTGAGAATTATTTTTATTAACAATGATGGTGTTACCCAATTTAAATTTAACATTGTTGATCCATCTGGGGCTACATTAGATGATTTAAGTGCTTACATGATAGTCCCTAATTCATTTGCTGATTGTGGTGCCACTACTATTACTCAACAGACTGCTTTTACAATTACAAGTGGAACTGGCAATACTCCATATACTTCAACAAGTATTATTACTCAAGGAAATGGTGTTGTTTATACTGAAGAGTATGAAGTTTTACCTTATTCAACAGTCACAGTTACTTCAGGTTTTGATGCTCCTACAACCTATTTAACTACCATTATTGAAGACAACACAACTGTTACGGAACATGTTGTAGTTACACCATGGCCTATTGTTACATTTACAACAGATGTTTCCAGTTTAACAACCTCCATTTATACAACAGCAGATAAGAATGGTAAGCCAATTACTGAGAAGCAAATTCTTGTACCATTTTCAACCATTACCATTACATCAGGTACATTAGAAGGCCCAACCACCTATTTAACCACCAGTATTGGAGATGACACCACTGTTACAGAAAAGGTTGTTGTTATTCCAACTACTCCACCTAGAACTGTTACTGTTACATCAGATGTTCCAGCATTGACCACCACTTTGATCACTACTAAGGACAAGGATGGTAATCCAACCACTGAGGAACTTGTTATTGTTCCATTCTCAACTGTTACAATCACA
>JAJLVT010000110.1:0-108070 GCA_030564545.1 Saturnispora mendoncae
TTCCATTGGTAACAAAAGGTTTTCGCCTAAATTGCCAGATTTGTTTTAGTTTCGGGTATTAGCCGAGAAATTTATTTTTCAAATAGATAAAAAAGATCTTTTTGTGTCGAGCTAATAAAAATAATCTAAAAAACCTGCCCAGCTTATGCACTTAAAAAGGGATTTATTATTAAATTCTAACACAAAGAATAACTTCTCTATATATCCACCGGAGCTTTTATGAGTTATCTATAAATAAATGATTTCATGCTTAAATTTAACGTTTTCAAACTAATCTTCCTATTTTCAATATATGAGAAAAGGAACAATCATAAATTTATAAGTTGAGATAAAAGGCGTAATTAAAAGTCTGTAAGAAACACAATTTATATAAATTTTATATTAAGTAAGGCTTCTTAAAAAAGGGGGAAAACCTTTTTGTTGAATTATCTTTACATATTATAGAGTTTTTTACCTCTGGAAAGAAATTTACTTATTTTTTAAATTTATTTCCTGTCGTTGTTGTTTCTGAGCTTGACCAATAAATCAATTTGCTTTTGATATCGATTTTTAGGTAATTTAAATATCAGCAGACCTTTTGAAAATTTATAAGTTTTTTGATTAGGTATTACGTAGCCCTGCATATGATATTTAATTTATATTGGCCTAGTTACAATTCAAATATATTACAAGAACCCCTCTTACTTCTATTTCACAACAACTGTTTTTTTTACTTTTCATTTGGTTCTAAACAATATTTTTTGAACATATTTTTATTATGTTACACATATATAAATTAACATAATTGAATGTCTTTTGGCATCTATGTTAGTAAGTGATTTATCATCCGGGTAAAAGTAATTTGGGGGATGATAAATAAAAGCTAGTTAGCTAGATAGCTATTTATATAAAGACAAATAAATAAGAAAACGTAAAATGACTCACCAAACTTGTAATTCATCGTAAAAGTTCACACTCTTATCATAAGAATCAACATTTTTGGAAACTGTATTTCTTAATGCATCCATCATACCCGGAGGACCACAGCCAACAATACCAACGTTAGTTTCTGAACTTTGCTGGATTTCATCATGAAGAATTTGCTCCACATTAGGTCTATGGTAATAAATACTAACGCTATCGAGAGAAGCAGAAATAGCCATTTCCTTATCCGAAGATTTGTTATCCTCAGAAGAGGTTGAATCATCAGCACTTGTTTCTTGATCATTTGATTCAAAATTGAATATATCAGAAACTGCATAATCTCCATCAATACCTTGTTCCTTTGTAACATAAATGTTTGTTTCAATTTTAACATTCTTCATTAAATAACTGTAAGCTTTTGCCATTGACAATGTTGGAACAACCCAAAATAATTTACCCATTGAAACGTATTCAGCAGCATCAATAATTGCTGGGGCGCCAGAACCACCTGCAAATAAAAGAGTGTCATCCATTTTCTTTGCTCCGCCACTACCAATTGTACCATAAGGACCTTCAATACAAATTTTCTTTGTCATTGACCCACCATTTTTAGTAAGTTGTTTCCAAATACGGTTTGTGTGCCCGTTTTTGATTTTAACATAACCAATGATTTTATCTTCTTTACAAACCAAAGTGAATGGATGGTTCTGCCAAAACAATAAGTCAGCAAAATAAATATATCCATACTGACCTGTCTCTGTTGTCCACCAAGATGGCCTTTTAACAACAATTTGAATCAATTCACTATCAACAGTAGTAATCGTAGCATCCTTATAACCAAATCCAACCATTCTAATAACACGAACTAAACGGTCAAAAAACCAAACAGCACAAGCGGCAACCATCCATTCCATCCAACCAAGCGCATTACAATGGTACCAACACATAACAATGAATCCAACACCAAGAAGGATATGACCAATAAGAAAATATTCATAATAATGCCTTCTAAGTGTATGGAAGGCAAGTCCACACATAACAAAGGCTATAACAGTAGCGGCAATACCACATTCAAAGTATGTCTTCTTTAAATTTGTCACATAGTTTCCAAGAACATAAATTGTGTATGCAACAGAATGAATCAATGCATCAACACACATCCACATTGAAACAATTTTGTGATAATGCAAAAAGGTGTTATATGACCAGCCAGTGATATACAACAAAAAGTTGTTTCGACCTGCAAATAAAATTAACAAGGGAATCTTACCAAATGCCATGATACCTGATCGATCAGCAACCATCCGACACCAGGTTAATTTGGAAGAAGCAAACAGGGAACCTTCATTTTGATGGTATGGAGCCGAATAGAATGCAATTTGGAGACCAAACAAAATCAGATCAACAAGAAATTGAATTCTATTTGGAAATAGAATAGAAAAATATTTCCATCCATATTCTTGGGAGTACTTACCTTGGGGAAGCACAGTTGGAAAAATAATGTACTTTTGGCAAAGTTTTGATATCTTTGTCCTACTAATAGATTTAGTGTATCCTGATATTCTAATGAAATTGTAAATTGAGCCAATAATAACAAGAACTAAAAAGTAACCATAAATGGCTTCTGAAAAGTATGTACCACTATCAAGATTTTCATAAAAGCGGAGGTAACCTTTATACTTTTCAATGCCTTTCTTAATATTTGGAATTGTTGGAGCATATAACGGCTCTGAAGTATTTGCAATTGTATTTAACGGTTGGTAAAATTGAGTTGCATTTTGGAATTGTTCTTCATAATAGCTTGGTGTATAGTCGTCACCATAAGGTTTACAAGTCCTTGAAAGAAATTTAAAAATAGTTTTCATTTCATTTTCATCATGTTTAGCATATTCATTAGCACATAATAATAGAGATCCAGTTGCCGGAGGGTAAACACAAACATCTCCATATCTGCTACGGCCTTTAGATGCAAGTTTAGGTTTTGTAACATCCCAATTAAATTTTGTCAAGAGACCCTGGCAAGCTCTAAATTCAGCTTGACCTGAATGCCTTCTAAGTAAAGTCCAATCAAGCTCATTTGCAAATGAAGTACTAGCAAGCAAAAGGTAAAGTAAGAAGCCAATCATTAACAAAAAAAACTGGATGATTAATTGGCTAAATCAAAGAAATAATTGACCCCTTAAATAGTTCCTGATTTAATATGCTTTTTATTGTATCGGTCATGTACCCATTTTTAAAATATTTTTTACGGTTTGCATATTAATTGTATATGCTAAGCTTTCAAAAAAGGAGGCCAAGTAAACAGCACATAAATAGCACATTAGCCGGTAGCCGGTAGCCAATATCAACAAAATTTAAGGTAAGTTCCCCTTGAAGTATAGTGTTTAATGCAATATAAATAAATTTACAGACTTATCGGAAAAAAAGGGTCCTGCTGAACCCTTCAAAGATGAGCAATTTCATTTGAGGGTTCACAACTCCAAAAATCCTAAGATGACAGGGAAAGTCAACAAAAAATAGGAAGTTTGTTGTATATTAAAGGCCTATAATTATATGATCAAGTAAAATAACTGGCTGTTTGACAAGACAAAATCCAATTAAGGTTTCAATAAAAACACAAAAATCTTGGCATATCTCCTCATCTGAAAATCTTAGCTCCACCGACATATCCGATAAATACCAATAACCTATAAAATTTTTGACCGAGTTTTCAAGCCTTAACGGAAATAGCCTTGGTCATAATGGTAATACAAGTAAATACAGTATGATTCAGAAAAGTAAACAATGAGGTTTCATATCCCCTTAAATGAAAATAGCGGATCTAACATTCAGAAGAAGACATCAATAATATAAAAATTTTGAAGCCAAGCAAATAACGACTTTCACGGTATTTCAGATGATGTTGTTGACATGAGTTGTCTTGTATAAAAAGTGATCAGCATTTAAAACTACATTAAAAAAAAGATTTCAATCACCACAGCACTTAAACAACCGTCCAATCCTATCACATCACCAAAATATCACCCTGATGTAGTCAATTGCTCTAGCAAAGGCTCGAGATAAACAAAAAATTCCATAAACATTGTAAAGAAATCATAAGAAAAAAAATATATGCAAATATTTCTGTTGACAAACAACATAATAATATAGCAGATTTCAAAGGGTATTTCCCAAATCTCTCACATATACTTTTTATTTTGTTCAAAAGAGATCAACTTTATCGCTATTAATGGAATTTATATTAAATTCCAACACCAAAAATAATTTTACTAATATGAAAGGTGTGCAATGAGATTTCCATATTTGGTTATTGAATTTATATAGATTTTTTATTAATATAAGATTCTTTGAAAATCGATCATTTAAAATTTATTTAAAATCAAGTTTTTATAGTTTTATTGAATTTTTTATCATTTTCAGCCTATATTAAAACCGCTCAAGACGGAAATTGCCAAGCAAAAAGATATTTTCTTAATTTCAATTTCTCTATTTAAACTTTATCACTAGTTTGCAATCCCAAACTATGTGAAAAGTTAGACTAATTCATTTAACAAACCCATTTTCCAGTAGTATTAATGATACAATAAATAATTAACATTTTAAGTATTTTATAGTTTTTTTTTTGTGGTTTGAATGTTTTGGCATTTTTATTTTGATTTTGAGGTATCCAATTTTAAAGTAATTTTTAAATAGTACTTAGTAAACCATATAAACTTTTCTTCAAAATTTTTAAATTTAGTTCAGCGGTCAAAGTCTTTAAAAAGTAAAAATTAATTGTGAGTTCGAATTTTGTTTTTTTATTATATTGAGAATTGAAAAAAGTTTTATTAGAAGAAGCGTATATTTATTTCCTAATGCCAATTGTTTTACTGCAAGAAGCTATACTAATACATCTTTAATAATAGGTTAAAACTAAAGTAGTTCAGAATACTTCTTTCTAAGTTTGTCACTCAATTTCAAAATAATAATCTGGAAGAGCTCGTTTTCAATTAATTTACAGATGCGGAATTTTTTTTGCTGTTGCCTAAACTTATTGTTTGTTGCTTCTTTCATATTTAATGGCTACGGAAAGAAAGCCTCAGTCTGAGGAGTCTAATATAAAATATAAGGACCATTCAAATTTTAGGAAATTTGTTTATGACTTGATTCTCTGGGCATTTGTTATAGTATTTGATTGTTTTTTCAAAGAGATCAGGTCAAGAGGTGGTTACAAAGTTCCTAAAAATGAACCAATTATCTTTGTAGCCGCACCTCATGCAAACCAATTTGTTGACCCAATTGTCTTAATGTCTCAAGTGAAAAAAGCTTGTGGGAGAAGAGTTAGTTGTTTGATTGCTGAAAAATCACACAGGAGGAAATTTATTGGACTAGTTTCACGATCTCAACTTGCAATTCCAGTAAAGAGGGCCCAGGATAATTTAGAAACTAAATCCGGTTCAATTAAATTAGATGGTGATAATGAGCTAAGGATTTTAGGAAAGGATACTAAATTTTTATCACAATGTGAAGTCAAAGGTTTACTTTCATTACCTAAATCCATTGGAACATCTGAGATAAGTCAAATTGTGTCTGATACTGAACTGTTTATTAAGAGACCATTTAAATTTACCAATGAAGAAAAATCTAAACTGGGTTTACAATTATTAAAAGATGGAACAACGTTTAAATCAGCACCAAAGATCGACCAGTCAGAAGTCTATTCTCAAGTATTTGAGCATTTGGCACATGGTCATTGTCTTGGTGTATTTTCAGAAGGTGGATCACACGATAGACCTGATTTACTTCCATTAAAAGCAGGTGTTGCAATTATGGCACTTGGTGCTATGGATTCACATCCTGGATTGAATGTTAAAATTGTCCCAGTAGGTATGAATTATTTCCATGCGCATAAGTTTAGATCGAGAGCTGTTGTTGAATTTGGTAACCCTATCGAAATTTCAAAGGAATTAGTTGATAAATATTCCAAGGATGAAACCTCCAGGGATGCAGTTAAAGAATTATTAGAAAAAATAACAAAAGGTGTTAAGGCATGTACAGTTAATTGTCCAGATTTTGAAATATTGTCAGTTGTTCAAGCTGCAAGAAGACTTTATTCAGATAATATTTCATCAAAATTGAGTGCTCCATCAATTGTGGAAATGAACAGGCGTTTAATAAAGGGATATTTACATTTTAAGGATGATCCAAGGATTCAAGATATTAAGCGCAAAGTTTTAAATTACAATGAAAACTTAAGGTCATTTAACATCCCTGATCATTTAGTTGGTCAATCTCAAGAGAAGGATAGATTAATTGTGCTTGGGAATTTCTTTTCTCATTTATCTCAGGTAATTGTTTTAACATTATTGGCATTGCCGGGTATCATTTTATTTGCTCCAGTTTTTATTGCAACCAAACGTATCAGTGAACAAAAGAGAAAGGAGGCACTTGCAGGTTCAACTGTTAAAATAAATGGAAATGATGTTATTGCAACTTGGAAGATTTTAGTTTCAATGGGTTTAACACCTATTTTATATACATTCTATTCAGTGATCGGCACATATTTAGTCAAGGGGTATTATTCAAATCTTTCAACAGTTTTTGTTTTCATTTCATTTTATTCATTTTCAGCAAGTATCACCTATTCAGCATTAATTTTTGGTGATAGAGGAATTGGATTAGCAAAGGCAGTTAAAGCCGATTGGATTATGTTGAGCCATCAAAAGGGGTTTAGTCAGTTAAAAGATCAAAGAGATGAATTATCCAAAAATATCAATCAATTTATTAATGAATATGGACCACAAATATTTCCTGATTTCAATTTATTTGAATATGAAAAGAAATTAGAACAAAAGAGGTTGAGAAAGATTGAGAGGAAGAAGTTAATGAACATGAAATTGGATGATCATTTAGATGAAGAAGATCAAATGGAGGAAATGAAAACGCAAAAATTGCGTAATAGGAGAGCAGTTAGAAAGAATATTAAGAAGAATATGATCATGGATACACCAATTATGGAAGATATCGGCATTTCAGCATCTACAAGTGAGATTGAAACTGAGAGTGAGTGTGAATCAAGTACTGATGGTACAACATTGAATGAATCACAAGAGGCTATTGTGAATTTAGTTAGGGATAAAGTAATGAAGGCTAGAGAGGAAGAAGCAGGAGAATGAAACATTGATTTATATTTTTTCTAGTTTATACACATTTTTAACATACAATTATCTAATTAGAAAGAAGACCAATCCCAATCTACAGGCATATCATTCAAGTTATCAACAATTGTATTTCGCCTACCTTCCCTAATTTTATTATCTGTGTTAGCTTCTAAGTTATGATCCCTTGTTGTATGATCTAGAACATACTCTTCATATTTAAGGTAACACGACCTACAAACCTTACAAAGGTGTTTACCATCTTTAGTTTCATCATTTTCATCTGAATCCCCCCAATCTGGACCAAAAACAGTGAATTTAGCATCATTATCCAAATAAATGTAATTAAGGAGACATTCACCACAAAATAGATCACCACACGACCTACAATGGTGTTTCCTTCTAGTATCTGTTAGATAATTGAATAGTCTACCACAATTTGAACAGGAAAATCGACTTGAATCTGGCTTCCAATGTGCCCTTGAAGGTCCTGAATATTCCTCTGGTTCATTATGGAACCCCATTCCCTCACGGAGCTTGTTCCAGTAGAATTGAATAGATGAATTGGATGAAACAGACGTGGATGATGGTCTCGCCCTTAATTTTGGCCGTTGTTGAGAGTCTAAAAGCGGGCTTTCTGCCCCTGTTGAACGGAGAACAGCAGGAGTATAGAGAGGACGGCTCGCCGAGTTGATTTGCTTTAAATGTTGGTTCTGAGGGTCTCTAAACTCGGTCATCTTAATAAAGGCAATGACAATTAAAGGTGAAATTTATCAACAACTCTCTCATTCACAAAGATGGCCATTGATTTGCCAATTCTGAAGGCTGTGAGGCTTATTTTGCTTCTTACAATCGGTTTATGCATTGCAATCGCCGCTGTAGGGGTTAGACTCTTTTCAGTGGTCCGTTTTGAGTCAATTATCCACGAATTTGACCCCTGGTTCAATTTCAGAGCTACGAAACACTTGGTAGAGAATGGATTTTATTCTTTCCTCAACTGGTTCGATGACAAGACATGGTATCCATTAGGGAGAGTAACTGGTGGGACGCTTTATCCAGGTTTGATGGTAACTGCTGCATCAATTTACAATTTGATTCATCAATTGGGGTTCCCAGTGAACATTCGTGACGTTTGTGTGATGTTAGCACCTGCTTTCTCTATTTTGACTGCATGGGCTACTTATTCATTTACAAAGGAGATTGCTGATTCTTTACCTTCTTTGAAGAGTAAAACCCCAACAGCTTTATTCGCAGCGGCTTTCATTTCAATTGTTCCAGGTTATATTTCACGTTCAGTTGCTGGGTCATATGATAACGAGGCAATTGCCATTACTTTATTAATGACTACCTTTTACTTCTGGATCAAGAGTGTCAGATTAGGATCAATTCTTTATGCTTCAATAACTGCTATATTTTATTTCTATATGGTGTCTGCATGGGGTGGATATGTTTTCATTACCAATATGATCCCACTCCACATTTTCATTTTAGTCTTAATGGGTCGGTTTACTGAGAATTTATACACTGCATACTGTACATGGTATTCATTAGGGACTTTAATGTCAATGCAAATCCCATTCGTTGGGTTCATGCCAATTAGATCAAATGATCATATGGCTGCATTTGGTGTTTTTGGTCTTTTACAATTAGTTTTAGTTGCCAATTATTTTAAAGGTACATTATCTAAAGCTCAATTTAAGAAATCAATGTTCATTGCAGGTGGTGTCATCTTCATTTTAGGTGTTTCATTTTTAGTTTTAGCAACTAAACTTGGATTAATTGCTCCATGGACAGGTAGATTTTATTCCCTTTGGGATACAAATTATGCAAAGATTCATATTCCAATTATTGCATCAGTTTCAGAACATCAACCAACTCCATGGTCATCATTTTATTTTGATTTGAATTTCCTCATTTGGTTATTCCCTGTTGGGGTTTACATTTGTTTCCAAGATCTTTCAAATGAGGCTGTTTTTGTTATTATTTATGCAGTTTTAGGTTCATATTTTGCAGGTGTTATGGTCCGTTTGATGTTAACACTTGCACCAGTGGTTTGTGTTGCTGGTGCTTTAACAATTGGTAAAATATTTGAAATTTATTTAGACTTTTCATCAATTAATGAAAAGAAGGGGACATCAAATTATCAATTTTCATTAATTTCAAGATTAGTTGTCATTGGGACATTTTTCTTTTATTTAATGTTTTACATTCAACATTGTGTTTGGGTTGATTCAAATGTTTATTCATCACCTTCAGTTGTTTTATCAACAACAGGTAGAAATGGTCAACCAAGTTTAATTGATGATTATAGAGAAGCTTATTATTGGTTACGTATGAATACAGAAGAAGATGCCAAAGTTATGGCATGGTGGGATTATGGATACCAAATTGGTGGTATGGCAGATCGTACAACTTTTGTCGATAATAACACATGGAATAATACTCACATTGCAACTGTTGGTAAAGCATTTGCAGTAAATGAAGAAAAAAGTGAAGTCATTTTGAGACATCTTGGTGTTGATTATGTTTTAGTTATCTTTGGTGGTCTTTTAGGATTTAATGGTGATGATTTAAATAAATTTCTTTGGATGATTAGAATTTCAGAGGGGATTTGGCCAGATGAAGTTAGTGAAAGATCCTTTTTTACTGATAGGGGTGAATATAGAGTTGATGACAATGCAGCAGATGCATTAAAAGAATCATTAATGTATAAGTTATCATATTACAGATTTGGGGATTTATTCAATGGTAAACCAGCCAATGATAGAGTTAGACATCAAGCATTATCCCCAGAATATGCCAAAAATATCCAATTAAATGCCTTAGAAGAGGTTTTCACCAGTGAGAACTGGATGGTGAGAATATACAAATTGAAGCCAGAAGATCCATTAGGACGGCCATTGAAAGAAGTTTCTGATTTAGACAGAAATGAGTTAACTAAAAGACAAAAGAGAAATTTGTTAAAGAAGAGGCCAAGCGCTTTGGATCTCCTCTTGTGAAAAGGGAAATCATCTAAATTAAATTTATAATATTTAATTAAAAATTAGACACTTTCTTTATTTCTTTTTGAGAAGAAAAATTTTTTTTTTTCAATTCATTTGGCTTTTTCTTTCTTTCCCTTGTAATTGGGCTCTCGCATTATATAAATAAAGATGAAATACGTTGTTGTCTCAGGTGGTGTTATTTCTGGTATTGGTAAAGGTGTGTTGGCATCTTCTACTGGTTTACTCCTCAAAACCTTAGGTTTGAGAGTAACCTCAATCAAAATTGACCCTTATTTAAACATCGACGCTGGTACTATGTCTCCTCTGGAACATGGTGAGTGTTTCGTTCTTGATGATGGTGGAGAAGCCGATTTAGATTTAGGTAACTACGAAAGATATCTTGGTATTTCTTTAACTAGAGACCACAACATTACTACTGGTAAAATCTATTCAGCTGTTATTGAAAAGGAGAGAAAGGGTGAATACCTTGGTAAGACTGTTCAAGTTGTCCCTCATATCACCAATGCTATCCAAGACTGGATTGAGAGAGTCGCACAAATCCCTGTCGACGCCTCTGGTGAAAAACCAGATGTTTGTATCATTGAATTAGGTGGTACTGTTGGTGATATTGAATCAGCTCCTTTTGTTGAAGCATTGAGACAATTCCAATTCAGAGTTGGTCATGAAAACTTTGCATTGATTCATGTCTCTCTTGTTCCTGTTATCCACGGTGAACAAAAGACTAAGCCAACTCAAGCTGCTATTAAGGATTTGAGATCTTTAGGTCTCACTCCTGATATGATTGGTTGTAGATGTGCTAATGCATTGGATATACCAACTATTGAAAAGATTGCTATGTTCTGTCATGTTGGTCCTGAACAAGTTTTAGCCATCAGAGATGTTAACTCCACTTACCACGTTCCATTATTATTAAAGGAACAAAAGATGATTAGCTACCTCTCAAAGAGATTGAACTTAGGTGCTTTGTCCATTCCATCTAACATGAAAGATAAGGGTCAACTTTTATTTGACAAATGGTCAACTTTAACAAATCAACATGATAGATCATTTGAAAAGGTTACCATTGCCATTGTTGGTAAATACACCAATTTACATGATTCATACTTATCAGTTATCAAATCATTGGAACATTCTGCTATGAGATGTTCTAAGAGATTAGAAATTGTTTGGGTTGAATCAACTGATTTAGAACCAGAAACTGAAACTGTTAACAAGGGTAATTTCCATTCTGCATGGCAATCAATTTGTAAGGCTGATGGTATTCTTGTTCCAGGTGGGTTTGGTTCAAGAGGTATTGAAGGTATGATTTCTGCTGCTAAATGGGCTAGAGAAAATAAAGTTCCATATTTAGGTGTTTGTCTTGGTCTTCAAATTGCTGTTATTGATTTCGTTAGAAATGTCTTAGGTAAAGAAGGTGCATCATCTGTTGAATTTGATCCAGAATTACCAGAAGATAAACAAGCTGTTGTTTACATGCCTGAAATTGATAGAGAAAGACTTGGTGGTACAATGAGATTAGGTCTTAGACCAACAGTTTTCCAAGCAGGGTCAGAAAAGAGTGTTATTAGAAACTTATACGGTGACTCTGCTGAAGTTTATGAAAGACACAGACATAGATATGAAATCAATCCTGCATTAGTTAATGAAATTGAATCACATGGTTTGAAATTTGTTGGTAAGGATGAAAATGGTGAAAGAATGGAAATCTTTGAATTAGATAACCATCCATTCTTTGTGGCTACCCAATACCACCCAGAATACATTTCAAAGGTTTTAGATCCATCTAGACCATTCCTTGGTTTAGTTGCTGCATCTGCAGGGTGTCTGAAGGAAATTTTACAACAAGATTTGAAAAAGAAGACAAACGACTTTTAAATGTCAATCTTATAACTCCTTCTTAATTTGAAGTACTCTTACTAATATATATAAAAATAACTACGCATATGAACAATAATTACTATAGAAAGAGACACGCTCACTCGCACTCACATTTAGTAACTAAATGGAATTTAAATATACACTATATATAATATGATGAAAGAAACATAAAATTGTGTTAACAAATTAAGCAGCAACTTTACCCAGGTCAATGACAATTCTTAAGAATATTGAAGAGAACATTGGGATTGTAAAATTATCATCAAGATTCCAAAGATCAATACCTTCTGATAAAGCAGCAATGAACCCACAAGCTAAGGCCATTGTATGAAGCCCAAGTGCATTTTCATTTGGGTTATATTCAAAATCATAATTATATTGAGGATAATTTGGTGCAATATAACCATAGAATGCATAGCATGATGAAACACCAACAAGGAATGCAGCAAATGAACCAACAAGTGATTTACCTCTTGCAATTTTTGGACTATATTTCCCTAATGCTCTACCAACTGTTGAAGCAGCAGTATCTGACCATGAAAGCAGTAAAACTGACATAATTGCAACATCTTGCTTTTGAAAATATAATGCAATAATACATCCTAATTGATACCAAATGATTCCATTAAATTGATGAATTTCTTTTTCTCTCATTAAAAATCCAACAACAACACAATATGCCCTATTAAAAGCATCCCAACGAAATCTGATTAAATCCAATACTCCAACAATGAGACAAGATTTAAGTGTTGGTTCCCAGACAGATTCAGTTCTAAATCCTTTACAATGGAGATAAAGAGTAATAAACCCGATTAGGGAATGAAGAAACTTACGCGGTACTTCATGTTTATGAATAAAACTATGGAAGTTATGGTAGGGTATCTGGACTGTCTTTTCAGTTGTTTGTTCTTTTTTTTCATCATCATGATCGATTTCAATTTCACTGTCAGTATCCTCATCTGAAACCACTACAGTGTTGGATAATGTGTAGTCTGGGTCTAGTGACTCGTCATAAGTATCATCGATTCCCGTCTCGCGTCTCTCGATACCTGTTGTAACCATTTTCCACTTTCTATAAACAAATGTTAAACGTAAACAAGGTGAAGAAAGTTTCTCTTTTAAATTTTATTCGCGTTTTCACTTTTTTTCATCCAATCAATTAATATTTTATTGACAATATCACATGCTAAATGAACGGTTCAAGTCAAAAGACCCCCATGATGGAATTGGAATTGAAATTGGCTTTCAAATGAAACCCGTAAAGACCCCCACTTCATTGCATAGAAAAGAAGTAAAATTAAAATTAAATTAGTACAAACGTCCCCTCTGAACAGTCCTTCTCACAACAACAGGCTTTGATCCTGCCACTCCAGCAACTGCTGGAGCACTGTAAGGAACAGGATGACTCCATTTTTTCCATTGGAGCTCTTCTGTTGGAACCAAACTCCTTCCAACAACAAGAATCAACTTAGTTGTTCCCTTTAATACCTTGGTAATTAAATCCCGTGGTAAATCAGACAAATACATATTTATAGTGTGGTTCAGTTTATTCACTGAATGAACACATCCATATGCTTCAAATTTAGTATCCAGAGAATGGAAAGTCAATTCCGGTAATAAAAGAGGTAAACCCCCACTGGAAGTTGAATTTGAAATTGATTTCTCTAAATTTGTTGATTTAACTGAATGAATCCCAATCATTTGAGTTTCCATACATTCTATTATATCATCACCAACTATCCCATCAGAGTCTAAAATAGTAACACAAACTAAGCCATTAAATGCCATTATATTAGGTACAGATTTTATTCCATTATAATATGATAACTGTAAGGGTGAACTTTCAATTAATGGATTAAAATCAAATGAGTTTTCATTTGCTAATTTATGAAGAGGAGTCATCATTTTAAAGGTCCTAATCTTTGCTGCAGATATTGGATTATTATTTGATAAGTTTTCACTGGGTTTAAATGCAGGTAAATTAATTATTTGAATCCCATTTGGAAACTTTAGTTCCCTTAATAAATCCAATTCTCTATTACTTTCATTTAATAATAAAATATGAGTTAAATTGTATGATTTAATAACAAATTTAACAATATCAACACCAAATCCTTTTGTCCAACCAGGGGAATTTATAACAGTTGTTAAATTAACCTGATCATGTTTAATTAAATTCTTTAACTGATGAAAATATGCCAATGGGGAAATAGCTGGTGTATTAAATCCATAGAACCTTACTTTGTGATCATCAAAATCCAATAAATCGGGTATTATAGTACCGAAAATTGGGTTTGACATTGTAGATAAAGATAAAGTTAATGGATATGTAAACTCTGGTTGTCCTGGATCCATATCAAGAATTTGTACTTTTTTATTCTTGTTTTTTGATATGAGGTTATTAAAAAGCATTTTACTCAATGTAGACTTCCCTGAACCTTTATTACCCAAAATTAAGATCTTATTTGGTTGATTTGGGTTTATTGAATCTATTACATTCAACCATGAATTCGGTATCGAATTTCCAAATATATTTGATTCAGGAGTTGTGACCAGTTTAAACGAGTATTGTTTCGAATTGGAGCTGAAAACATTCTTTAATGAAGGTTGGGATTGTCCAACAGAGGAAAACCCTAAATCATTATTGCATATTTCAATAATGGTACTGAAATCCCCCTTCAAATCAGGAAATGGATACACCCCATCTTCCTTAGTTATTGATTTTATTATAGGTAATGAAGTTATCGATGCTGCATTTATTTGAATAGAGGAATTATCTATATGGATCCCATCTATTGAAATAGAGCCAAAAAGTATATTTATCCTATATTGACCCTTCACCATTACCATTTCGTCCTTTGAAAGCCCCAAAACGATACTTTCCCTCTTGTAGCATATGTTGACATCAACCTGGGGGTAGAAATCTGACTCTAAGAGCGCAACTGGATGGTCTTGTCCGTTGTCAAAATTGAAAAGTGGGGAATCCTCCCCTAATGCCGGGGAAACTTCTGGAAAACTCCCACCATCAAGCCCTAAGTCAATTCTTAGTGGCGCCAAGGCTTCAAATGCTGATTTCTGCCTTTCATTCATCTCACAGTCACGTGTTTTCGCAACAGCCAATCAAATCGCAGGAAAAGTTGAAATATCTATTTTTTCCTTCTCTTATGGTGAGATTTGAAGTTTTTAACATTTGTTTCTTCATTAAAGGATCTCCAAAAATGTCTGAATACACTCTCCAAACCCCAGGTTTCGACGCCAGATTTCCACAACAAAACCAAACCAAGCACTGCTTCCAATCCTACATTGACTACCACAAGTGTGTCGCCATTAAGGGTGAAGAGTTCGCTCCATGTCAAGTTTTCTTCCAAACTTTCCAATCACTGTGTCCAACTGACTGGACTACTACCTGGGACGAACAAAGAGAAAACGGTACCTTTGCCGGTGACTTGTCAATTGAAAAGTTCAAATAAGTTATCAATTCTTGGTAATTAATATTGTTCCCATATTTATATTTCATCACAATTCACTTATATGAATCTCTTTTTATAATCCCATTTTTTATTTGGTATAGAAAATAATTACGTTGTTTATTACTCTTTCTAGTATAGCCGTTACTATTGAATATTTCATTTAATATTCAAAAAAAATTCATAATCTTTTGGCAGCTCACGTGATCTTTTTTATGCTTACGTAATATTTTCACATTTTTCTCTTTTTCATCAACAAGTGCAAAAAAACTCTTAATTGAAATCAAAGACACCAATCTTCTCATAAAAGCTAAAATGAGTGGAGAAGTGGCCATTAAGGATTCAAAGCCAGCTGGTGAAACAAATGACTCTAGAACGGCAGCACATACACATATTAAAGGTCTTGGTTTGGATGACAAGGGGATTGCAAAGACTGTTGATGGTGGTTTTGTTGGTCAAATTGAAGCACGTGAAGCTTGTGGAGTTGTTGTTGATTTAATCAAGGCTAAGAAAATGTCTGGTAGAGCTATTCTATTAGCCGGTGCCCCTGGTACTGGTAAAACTGCATTGGCTTTAGCCGTTTCTCAAGAATTAGGTCCAAAAGTCCCTTTCTGTCCAATTGTTGGTTCTGAATTATACTCAGTGGAAGTTAAGAAAACTGAAGCTTTAATGGAGAATTTTAGAAGGGCAATTGGTCTTAGAATTAAAGAAGTTAAAGAAGTTTATGAAGGTGAAGTTATTGAATTAACCCCCGAAGAAGCTGAAAACCCTCTTGGTGGGTATGGTAAAACAATTAAACATGTTTTAGTTGGTCTTAAAACTTCAAAAGGTACAAAGAGTTTAAAATTAGACCCTTCAATTTATGAAGCTGTTCAAAAGGAAAAGATATCAGTTGGTGATGTTATTTATATTGAAGCAAATACCGGTGCCGTTAAAAGAGTTGGTAGATCAGATGCATATGCAACTGAATTTGATTTAGAAGCAGAAGAATATGTCCCATTACCAAAGGGTGATGTTCATAAAAAGAAGGAAATTGTTCAAGATATTACATTACATGATTTAGATATTGCTAATGCAAAGCCACAAGGTGGTCAAGATGTACTTTCAATGATGGGTCAATTAATGAAACCAAGGAAAACCGAAATCACTGAAAAATTAAGAAGTGAAGTTAATAAAATGGTTTCAAAATATATTGATCAAGGTGTTGCTGAATTAGTTCCTGGTGTTTTATTCATTGATGAAGTTAATATGTTAGATATGGAATGTTTCACTTACCTTAATAGGGCATTAGAATCTGAAATTGCTCCAATTGTTATCTTAGCATCAAATAGGGGATTAACAGTTGTTAGAGGTTCAGGTGATGAAATGAAATCACCACATGGGATCCCTCCTGATTTAATTGATCGTTTACTGATTGTGAAGACACTACCATATTCTCATGATGAAATTAGTCAAATTGTTGCAAAGAGAGCTAAATTAGAATCAATTGTTTTATCAAATGATGCTTTGAATACCCTTGCAAATATTTCCGACTCAACTTCACTGAGATATGTTTTACAATTATTATCACCAGCTAATGTCCTTACCAAAATAGCTAATAGATCCCAAGTGGAAACTGTTGATATTGAAGAATGCCAATTATTATTCTTGGATTCAAAGAGAAGTACAAAAATTTTAGAAGGTACAAAGGGATACTTGTAGTTGTATTTTAAATACAAGTTTACTTTTAGTAATGTTTAATTAATTTTTTATTATTAAAAATAAAAAAGGTGAAGTGAAATAATAATCATAATAACAATAATAGTATTACTATTATTACCTAAATATTACTACATTCTTCAAGAAATTCATCAGCTGTAATTAAACTAGTTGATCCATAACATACAACTCTCTTTTTACCCATTGTAACACCATTTACATTAGAATTTGGGTCCTTTAAATTCCAATCGTTACACCAATCCTGTAAGTTTGAATATTCTAAATAATTCCCACCACCAACAACAAAAACTGTACATTCATTATATGTTGATCTCTTTGGTTGTTTTGAATGTGATCCCCTAGTTATATTTGGATCAAAATATAAATAATCATCTGTCAATTTCAATGATTGTTGATTAGCGACTTGTGGGTTCATGATCGATTCAGTAATATTTGTAATTGGTAAATGTGTCTTAGCTGGTAATAATTTCTTCAATCCATTAACCAATGTACCGAAACCTTCAGAAATTTTACCTGAACCATCCAAGTTCAAAAGTTTTGATGAAATATTCGAGAATAAATCACCCCTGTTCCCAAGATATGAATTTGATGATTCATCCTCAGCAGTTGTTGTCAATTGCATTTGTGTCATCTTTGTCATATCTTTAACCTTTTTAATATGTGACAATGGTGATAAATTACAACCTAATAATTCCAATTTCTTTTCACATTCGTCACAGTATTCCTTTGTTAAATCTTTTGAAAGAAAAAGTATAACATAAGTTCTCAATTTATCCATTTTATTATCACCATTAGATTTATCATTTAATAATTCTTTAAATTGTGTTTCAATTGTTTTATCATTAACATTTTGTTCAATTTCAAAAAATGAATCAAGTGATTTACTTTGAAGTTCCTTAATTAATTCACTTAAAACAGACATATGAGTATCAATAATTGACTTTCTATGAGTTAATTCAGGCAATGCTTTAATAGCTTCCTGGATATGTTGGGTATCCTTTTGATCACTTGGATCAATATCTTTAATTGATGAATACCCTGTCTTAGCTGTTATATCCTTTGCATCCTGTGTATATTGGTTCAATTCTAATTCAACATTTTCAACAGCATCTGGGAATGGTAATGATGCATTTGAATTCCAGAAAAAATCTTTTGGTTCAATATCAAAACGTTTAATACTTTTCTTACCATTACCAAGATCTTTTTCAATACTAATTGTATTCCTTTGTAAATTGAAAACATCACTAACCATACATTGATAAATCCATGAATGGGCAAACATTGATTGTAAATTTACATCTCTATCCAATAAAACAAATACAGATTTCTCATTGTTTGAATTGGAATGTTGTTGTCGAGTATTAATAACATGGTCCCTTAATTTTTGATCTAATCTTTGTGATATTAATTCTGCTGGTCCATTCCTATTCGCTCTAATAATTGGAATTGGGCCCATTGTAACGATTTCTGAAAACAAACCTTGTGCAATTGTTTCAACTTGAGCATTAATCTCATCCTCTGATGTCTTTGCACTGTTAAATGTAGAATATATCTTTGGACACTCAAGTGAGAATAAGTTTGGTTCAGTAACAATGAAATCGAGATATTGATCCCAAACTTGCTTGATCCTGTCGGCCTTTCCGGTACTAGCAACGCGTTTAGCAAAGTCTTCTAGAAGAGATCTACTTAATGATGATGTGAAATTGATATAGAAGGATGAATATTGATCATTTTCAATGTCCTTTATAATGGCAGAGACGTTTTCCAATGTTGGCTGCACAAAATAAACAACTGGGACATCTGCCAAGACAGCTCTTCTTTGACTGATGAGTGAATGGACTGTGATACCATATTCTAAGAGGTCATTGACACGTAACACACTTGAGATGATTTTGGTGGATTTGGAGTCAAGAATAAGCACCTTCCAGACAAGGTCTTGCTCTGCTTCTTCGCCCTGGCTGTTAAGACACAACATTCTCTTCAAATGGGCCACCTGACGTTCTCTCAAAGAACTTGTGGCGTTAAATAATGACATTGTTTGAAAAAACAACTACAAGTATTGAAAATGGTTGATATTTTCCTCATTAACTTTCTCTTATAACAGTTGAAAAAAGAGTGAAAAATCACAAAATGATACAAGATCTTGTTATATCAAGTGTTTCAGAGGAAAATGACGTTGTTATTAATGTTACTAGCAATACAAAGCTTCAGAAGGTGTTGGAACGGGCTTTTTCCCGTGAGAAAAGCTCTAATGTAGTACTTTTTGCAGACTCCAAGGGTGTTCAAAAGCTTGTTTCTATAGTTGGCTTGATAAATGACAAAGCAAAGGAGCATTTCAAAACAGGGAATGAAGAAGAGTTTACAATGAACCAATTTAACTTGTTTCAAAACGATAGATTATATGTCTATTTTGACTTTTTAAACAATACAAATAAACAAAAGTCATTAATAGCCAGTGAATGGGTCCACAATTAGGCAAATGTGTAAATATAGTATTGGACATGCAAGACATTATCAGCATCTCTGATAAAACGACCTTTACCAAGGAAGTTAATGGAATTGACCCAAGATTCTGCAGATGAATTGTCTGATAACTTGAATACTGGGTGATTGGTGAGATACCCATCTTCAAAAGTCATGGTCTTAGCTTCACCCTTAGCAAGTTGTGCAACTTTTTCACCAAATTGGACAACACCAGAGTATTCCACCAACCCAGATTCACCATTGGCGAATTCCAAGTAAAGGCTACAGCCTAAGTGACCAACACTTGGGGCATTGGTGTTGAAGGTAATATCATCCTTTCCGTGTGTGATCTTGGCGTCAAATGGCAACTTTTCGTCTAAGGATTTCACAAATCCGCCAACAATTGGGACATAAGTTAAAGATTGAGACTTATTGCTGTAACCTACGGAAGGTTCTTGACATCTAATGTTGAAGAAGAGAACTGGCTTTAAAGCTGGAGTTGGTTGGGAGGCAAAATCTGGTACAATTGACATTTTTATTGAGGTTATAAGAAGAAGAAGTTGTTGTCAGTGATAATTAATTACTAATAAGAATAATATTGTATATGGCACTTTATAAAACACATTTTATACACGGTCTTCCAAAGCTCTAAGAGTCATTTGATAAAGAAGAAGCATAATACTAGATTGGACTGATGTCCAAATTAACCGAGGCCCAACACCCCCAAAAAGACCTTTGAACCCCTGTGATTGGTAGATAGTTTTCAAACTTGATATAATAGAATTGGATTTTAATAATGGGGCACCACTAGCTTCATTCTGTGTCTGCATTCGTGTCTTGATGACATCCAATGGAGTTGTCAAAACCCCTGCAAGACCACCAGCACATGCCCCTGTCATCAATTCTGCATATAATGGTAATTCATCATCATCATCATCATTTTCACCATTCTTAAGTTTTTTATTGGTCAATGTGAATGCCAACTGTCTGAACTTTTCATAAAAGGTAAGTTGGAATGCTGAGAACGGTAAATCCCTTGTCAGCGTTGCTCGATAACCATAAAATAATGTTGATGTACCCTCCTTTTGAACAATTGTTCTTGCTGCATCGATTAGCCCTTTGTAGTTATACCCTGATTTGAAGTGTGGGTTATTAAATCGTCCCTGTAATTGCAGTCTAGCCTTCATTACTTCTGTTGGAACATAAAAAAATGAACTTGCAAGATCACCTATGAAACCAGCACCTAAGAATGCAATTGTCTCTGGAACGTTATAATCATTTATCGCTGCTCTCTTTACAGTTTCATATGTTAGAAAAAATACGGCCGATGATGGTAATGACCCGAGTAATGCAGCTGAATAACCAGAATAGAGACCCCGTCGAATTCCTTCTTCCATGAATATACTCTTATATGCGGTAAAAGTGCTGTTATATTTTGGGACATGGGATGCTCCCTGTTGTCTAGTCTTCACTGTATCTAACGAATGCATAAGGGTATCACCAACAACACCACCAAGACCACCAGCTATTGCGCATGCCAACAAGGATGGTTCCTTTTCACTGGACGAATCAATGGATGAGGAACCATCAGAAGGAGGAAGAAGCTCGCTCCCATTATGGTGTCCCCTATGATCATGGCCATGACTGTAGTCTGTGTGCATCGTTGGAATGGCAGCAGAAGTAGAGGCTAATGGGTCATCCATGATGAATTTCCATTGAATAAAAGATTCTGAGATCTATTATAGAGAGAGAGTTTTTTCTCTTTTTTTCAACATCTCTCAAACACTTTGTAAAGCCCGGGTAAATTGGCAATCTCAACAACATCACCTGCCAAGTTATTCGTTGCAATGAATTTCCGCTTGATAGCTGGGAAAAGTAAATTTTCAATGCAATTCAAAGTATCCAAATCGGTCGACTTTTGCATTGGCGGAACATGAAAAAGCGCTATTTGTCTGAGGATCCCTGCTAAGCATTTTTTCTCGTCTTCCCAATCCACTCTCTTGATAACTCGCCAGAGGAAGAGACTTAGTTTGGCCCACGGCGGAATATACCCGCTAATAAATAATGGCATCGTGACAAGTATAACTTCACCATCTCTTTCTTCAATTTCAATATTGAAATATTCAGTCCACATATCACGCATGTCAAGAAATCGTTGAACAACTAAGGATTTTAATTCACCATCTGCAATTGGTTCAATTTGGTTTTTTAATTGTTCATTATCGAGTATCTCCTCTGAAATTAACTTTTTGATATTAACACCACCTTCAATCTCAATCTTACCAAAGTTGGCAAAATCAGCTAGCCCAATTTGGTAAAACATTTCAGCTAGAACAGCGCCATAGTCCACTAGGTATAATTTAACATCATATTGAATACAACAGAGTCGTCTTGAATAATCCGCAATGCCAACAAAAGTATGTTGTGAGAATAATTGAGTCAATTCCTTAGACATGTTAGATTCAACTTCCTTACGAAGCTCTTTAACCGAAATTAGATTAACAGCTGATCTTTCAACTTTTTGAGTACTGGCTGCTAATATACTTCTGCCAAAGTCAGAGTTATCGTCCTCTGGCACAAATAAGGTGCTACTGTTATTATCTACTAATGTTGATTCCTGAGCTTGGGATGCTACTGGAATCTGTGATTTAACAAATGTGTTAAGGTTTGATTGATTAAAATCCGTTCTAACCATTTGATGTTCATACAACTTTTTCACTTGATCAATTGGTTTAAATTCATGGATTTTCTTAACATTCAATTTTGGCTTTTTGACAGTTGGAACATCCTCATCACCAATTTCTGATTTATGAGTTAAAACTTGCTGGGTCATGAACTTTCTACTGGTATCCAATGATGATAAATGTGCATCAATTCCTTGTGATATATGTTCAATAATTTCATCCTCATTTAAAAATCTAACCTCTCTCTTTGTGGGATGGACATTTACATCAAGGTTCTCAGGTTGAATTTCCATTGATAAGTAAATAAATGGTTTATGACCTTTTGGCAAATAAGTTGCATATATTGAAGCAATAGATCTTCTGAGAGGATCACAAACAACAAGCCTATTGTTGATGAAGATAACAGGTGTAATTGATTTTTTATTATCAAAGTTTGTATTGGTTATTGAGCAACGGCATTTCATCAATCCATAGTCTACCAATGGCTCAATATCTAATTCTATCAAATTATTTGCCACGTTTGACCCATAAATGTTTCTAATACGATCTTTTCTATTAGAACCATTTCTAACCATCACATCAACAGTTGGTTTCCCACCTCTACCATCTTGACGTTGACATGAAAATCCAACATCATTTATATGAATTGAATACTTACTAACAACATCAACTATTTTGGAATACTCCTCATTGGGACTCCTCAACGCCCTCAGCCGTGATGGAACATTGTAAAATAAATCTTCAACAACTAATACAGTTCCATCTTTGCCAGCAACGGGCTTGATTCCATTCTCACAACCATCAACCACTTCACCATCCAAATAATTTGCCTTCCATGCACAACTGGAATCTTTCGTCTTTGTAACAACATTCAATCGTGCAACATGAGATATTGATGCCAATGCCTCTCCTCTGAATCCAAATGTAGATATAGTCTTCAAATCCTCAAACTCTTGGAGCTTTGAGGTAGTGAAACGTTCACATAAAATGGACATATCATCCTTGTCGATCCCACTTCCGTTGTCTATAATCTGCAATAACTTCAACCCACCATTTTTAGTTAAAACATCAATTTGTGTGGCACCAGCATCTACACTGTTCTCCAAAAGCTCCTTGAGAGCATTGCTGGGAGCAATGATAATCTCACCAGCTGCAATCCTGTTAACAACATCTTTTGCTAATGGTTTAATACGATTTGACATAAGGAATAAGTTATAACCTTTACGCGTCATCTTTCATTATCTATAGATGGAAATATATTTATGTCTTTTAGACTCTAAGTCTCGTTCCCTGCTTAGAGATGATTACACATGGGAAGTTTTACTACGGAATATGTCTCTACGGGAGAGACAGGGAGTTTTAAACATCAAAAATGAAGATGGCAGATTCATTAAAGCTTTGAACACTTTGCTCTTCAATTATGTCATGAATGTAGTCCACCCTACAGTTAAGACGAATGTTTCTAGAGGTATTCACGGTAAACCCATGGATTTGACGAAAACCTGTGGATTCAACTTATCAGACGAAGATGGCATGGTGGCATTAGCATTGAATTTAGATGGATCTGAAATTGGAATTGATCTGGCGACATCGAAGGATATATCAAGGTTCAGAATTAAGCCAGAGGACTTCGTAAACGATGATTTCAAAGATATATTCACAGAAGACGAGCGGTCTCATATTCTTATGTTATTTGGTAACTGTAATACAGATGATGAAAAGAACACGATCCTTAGCCAATACTGGGCACTTAAGGAAAGTTACTGTAAATACGAAGGTATTGGAATAACTTTTGGATTGGATCAATTCCAATTCATTCAAAACATCAAGAAACAGGAAATTGGGAAATTAGATATAGATAATGATAATGGTGAAGAGTTCAAATTAATAAGCGAGATAAACTTAGATGTAATTTGCGGTTATGAACCAATGAATGTGTTATTTGATATCGGCGACACTGGGATCATCTGCTCAATCTTTGGTCATTGTCAGGAAGCCAAAATTTTTAAAGTTGATACATTCAAAATGGTCAGATATTTGACCCAATGATGAACATATTGGTTTATAGTTGATTTCAGTGTGAAACTTTCAACATTTAAGATCCAGCTTTCCAAAACTGGTGTCAGATCACAGACTTTTCCTTCAACTCCGATGCATAAGTTTGATTTTTCTCAATTAATCCCTCATTGTTTTCTTGTTGAACCATATGTTTAGTTTTAGTATAGTGAGATCTACAACAAGCATAGGTTCTAACGGGATTATAAGAAATATAAGACACCTGGATCCTAAGCTCAGAGCGTTTTCAACATCGCCATTTAGACTCAATGGTATACCTCCTAACCCAAAACCGGTTAGAAAGATAAATATCTTCAAGAGATCTGTACGTTACTTTTATCTTGGTAGTGGTGCCATCAGTGGGTCGTTGTTATTGATAATTGCGGGGGTTTTCATTTATGATTATACTACATACACACCACCAGTCGTGCCAGAATCGCTTGTTGTTGCGGCCGAAGCAGTTAATCCAACAAGAGGTGGACCTGAAAACCTCCCAATACTGAGAAGGAAATTGGATGACATGGACTCAGAAGAGAAGATTGCACTTGTTAACAAGGATAAACTTGTTATCCTAGGATCAGGCTGGGGTGCCGTTTCTATCCTGTCTCAATTAGATAAAGATGATTATGATGTAACTGTCATTTCACCAACTAATTACTTTTTATTTACTCCTATGTTACCATGTGCTGCTGTTGGGACTTTGGAAGTTAAGTCTCTTATGGAGTCTATTAGAAGTCTAGTCAATTCTGTCAATGGTCATTACCTTCAAGCAGCAGCTGAAAGTATCGAATTTTCTGATAAATTGATTAAAGTTAAAGATCTAAAGACAGGTGACGAATTTTATGTTCCTTACGATAAAGTTGTTGTTGCAGTTGGCTCAGTTTCAAACACTCATGGTGTAAAAGGGTTAGAATTTACCAACCAATTGAAAACGGCTGAAGATGCCCTTTGTATCAGGAGAAAGATCCTAGGTAATTTTGAACAAGCTTGTTTGCCAACAACCACAGAAGAACAAAGGAGAAAATTACTTTCATTTGTTGTTTGTGGTGGTGGTCCTACTGGGGTTGAAATGGCTGCTGAATTGTTTGATTTGGTCAACGAAGATTTACCAAGACTTTACCCAATGATTTTAAGAAAGGATATTTCAATTCATATTATTCAATCCAGATCTCACATTTTAAACACTTATGATCAAACCATCTCAGAATATGCAATGAATAGATTCCATCATGATGATATTGATTTATTAGTCAATTCAAGGGTCCATGAAGTTTTACCAGACAGAGTTATATTTAACCAAAAAGATGCCCAAGGGAATACTATTCAAAAGGAAGTCCCATTTGGACTTTGTTTATGGTCTACTGGCGTTGGCTTAAACCCATTGACTTCTAAAATAGTTCAAGATTTGAAACCACATCAACGAAATAAAAGAGCATTAGAAACTGATCCCCACTTGAGAGTTATTGGAACCCCATTAGGTGATATATACGCAATTGGTGATTGTTCCACCGTTCGTACGGATTTGGCAGCAAAATGTGAAGATCACATTAGGCAATACTTACTCAAGCATCATAATCATGTTAAAGAGGAACATGTAATTGTTACTGATGAAGATATCCATGACTGCAAGTTGTCATTTAAAGAAATTGATGAACTTTGCTTTGATATTGCTAAGAAACATCCTTTAGCAAGGGAAGCTTTAACATTGGTAAGGGAACTTGTTCCTGGGTATGACCAAACAAACCAAGGTTCACTTAATTTCAAACAACTCAAGTTATTATTGTGTGAGGCCGATTCAAAGGTTACTTCATTACCAGCAACTGCTCAACGGGCACACCAAGAAGGTGCATATATTGGTAAGAAGCTACATAAATTGGCAAAGTATAAAGATACTTTAGAACTAAATGAAATTGTTAAAGGTGACATTGATGATGCTATTCACAAACCATTCAGATACAATCACATGGGATCTCTTGCATACCTTGGAAATTCAGCGGTGTTTGATTTACCAGGTTATTCATTTGTGGGAGGACTTGTTGCCATGTATTTATGGAGATCCATTTATTTCACTCAAAGTGTTTCATTGCGTACTAGACTTTTGTTGTTTTTTGATTGGCTTAAAAGAGGGTTTTTTGGTAGGGATCTATTGGCTTTGTAATTCCAATATTTTAGATTGATTGTAGAATTCCTGAGCAAATGAGCAATATTGCCTTTTTAGGAAATTTTTTTATGATAAATGGCTTTTGCCCTTCTGATTTGGTTTTTACAACTTCTTCTCTTTTGTTTTTGAAGAAATAACTTTCTTTATTTGTCAAAGGGTAAGAGCTAATTACACATTTAACTCTTAATACACACAAAAACACAAAAAGTACAACTACAACTTTTAATATAAAAAGCTTTACCCTTTCAAAGTCAATTTTAGAAATTCAAATTATAATGACTCTTGAAAAAAATACTCTTAGTGGAGTTAGATCTAATAGTTCCGTACAATTACAGAGTCCAAGTAAATTAAGATTGTTTAAACATATTTGGCCAAGCAAGGAAGAAAATGAAAATTCAATTGTTGATAATATTAACAACCACTCATTTGAGGACACCATAAATAATGTTGAAAACGATGATAACATTGAAGTAACTTCTAAGTCAAAGAAGAGAGGTTTTTTTACTATAAGATCTCGTAAGAATATTGGAAAGGACGCCACATCTGTCAGCGATGGTGAAGATCTAAATGAGTTCAAAGAATATCAGTTGGGGGAATATAAGTTACCAACTAATGAATGTAAATTTAAAGAAGCCCATAGAATTAATATGAGCCCACTTTCAAAGTCTGCTGGTTTTGGGGACACTGATTCAATGTTTGGAAATTCTGATTCTGAAATGAGCTCTGAGATTATCACTAACATTGCACCAGATAGAGAAATTACTAGTAATAATGATAGTATCCAAATTTCAAATAATTTGAATATTAAAAATGATGAAGATAATGCAACTCCATGTTCCAAAGCTAGTAATTCTGTTTACACATTGGTTACAGAAATATCAAAACCATCTGTTGTGTCCCTTTATGTTGGAGATTTGGATAAATCAGTCACTGAATTGGATTTACATTCGTTTTTTGCAACATCCCCCGGTCTTGTCAGTGTTAAAATTCCAAGAAATTCATTAACAGGGGAATCACTTGGTTATGGTTATGTCAATATTGAAAATAAGAAATTTGCTAATGATGCTATAGAGAAATTGAACTATACTAAACTTGGTCCATCCGAAATCAGAATCATGCCATCAATTAGAGATAAAGAAGAGAGAGAAAAAACTGGTACAAATATTTTTATTTCCCATTTACCACCATCTTTAACTACAAGGTTTCTCTATGACAAATTTAAAGAGTTTGGTAAAATTTTGAGCTGTAAGTACAGTAATGAGAGAAATACATGCTTTATCAATTATGAAGATAGATTAAATGCATTCAAAGTTTGTAAATTATTTAACAAAACAGAAATGGATGGCCATACAATTCTTGCAAGTATTCATATTTTAAAGAAAGATAGACTTACTTTTCAATCAGCAAAGAATACCTTTAAAACTTCAGAGTGTTTATCATCAATAACAGATGACAATGAAACCGCTCCAAAAGAAGAAAATGAATTAAGTTCAAATGCTATAAATGTAACAGGGGAGCCAATCAGTGTCAATTTTAAAATTACCAAAATGGGTTCTGAGAGTGCAACGCTTTTTGAATCTTTAAAGAATAGTGAACCAAAGGCAAACACACAATTCTCCATCTTTATGAGAAACTTACCAATGTTTATTAAGGATGATGTAATCAAAAGGTTAGTTGAACAATATGGTACGGTCACATCCGTTTTATCTAGAAAAGTTCCAACTAAGCAAGGTGCTTGGGCTTTAGTTACAATGACAAATAAAGACTCTGTAGACAAAGCTGTTTCTAATTTGAATTTTGTTGAACTTGAAGGAAAACAATTATTTGTTACCAGGGCAATACCAAGGGAGCAAAAAGCATATGCTAGAAGAAATGAAACTTTTCCAAAGAAGAAGAGGAAGATTTTAGTTAGTGGGTTAAACATGAGTTTACACCGTACTCAATTAGAAAATTGGTGTTCCCAATATCCAAGTATTAAATCCGTGGAGATGTATGGTACAAGCCAAGGGGGTAATGATAATAATGGATATGGTTACATTGAAATCGACAGTGAAGATGATGCAAGTGATCTCATGATCAGATTAAAATCATTAGGAATTTCATGTTATAAGGTTATGATTGAATTACCAAACACTGATGCAAATTTTGAAACACCAAGATATCCATATATGATACAAAGTCCAACAGCTTTACCAGGTTATTTTGAAACTAGTAAGAATATTCCACCTGTTTCATTCTCATATGTTGATCCAACAAAGATGTATCAAATTGCTGAGTTGAATAATAAAGTCACATTTGATAAATACAGTGAGTTGAATAGAAGGGAATCTTATGTTAAAAGAAGAATAGTTAAAGATGAAAACGACGAAGAGGAAATCATCAATAAGATAAGCGAAATAGTATGGGAATTAGCTGTAAGGATGTTTACACCAGTTAGAGGTAACCATGGGTTTAAATCAGTAAACCCGATTGAGGTGATTAATAAGACAAGAGTCAGTTCATTGACAGATCATATGATCAAGTTCTTCTGGGCTAAAAATATTGAGGAATTCTATCATTTCCTTAAAATTAATCAATGTGACAATGGGGGAAATATTATTCTTCCACCACATCCATTGATTGAACGGCAAATAGTTCAAAGTGCTATGTATCTTGGAATCATCCCTAAGCAATAGGTGATGATTATATATTAATAATTTTGCTATATAAATAATCAACCAACTTATAATTAAAATCGCGATATAAATTTATCACCGGATAACAGTTATCGCCAAGGCATTTTTTTTGATAACTAAAATATGAGTCTTAGGAAAACTTGACTCATTATGTAAATTATATAAAAGTGCGCATTTCGTCTTTCAGAATCTCCCATAAATTGTTTTCAGTAAAAAGCTTCAATGGTTGACTGGGAATCTTTCTTGTCTACAGAGGCAAAATTAAGAGTTAAACATGCTATGAAAAGACCCTTACCAAGAGGTTCTCTCAAGATGTCAATTAGTGCACCACATATAAAGAATTTTCCAATGAAGGGTCTTTCTGTTACATTTCAAACTCCGCAATCTGACTTCAAAGAACTTAAAACTGTCTCAAAGGATCCCGTTGATGGTGTTGCGGACCCCGAAATCATTGAAATTTCTCAAGGTGTTAATAGTTCAGGTATTGATTCTTTTGGTAAATGGGTTAAAGATTACATTAATAAATTTCATAAGCCTACATTTGATTGGGATTTAGTTATTCAAGGTGGTAGTACACATTCATTAGATTCAATTCTTAGAACTTTAATGAATCAAAATGAAGATACAATGCTTGCTGATGAATTTACATATATGGGAGTGTTGAATACCTGTCGCCCAATGAGAATTAAAATATTTCCAGTTAAATTGACAAAGGAAGGTGTTGATACAATTGATTTGGATAGAATTCTAACTAATTGGGAAATTGATCACCCTGGTGTCAAAAAACCAAAAGCATATTATGCCATGCCAACAGGTCACAATCCAACAGGTTTGACACTACCTTTAAAAAATAGGAAAGATTTAATTGAGGTTTGTAAGAAGCATAACATTTTAATTATTGAAGATGATGTATTTTATCATTTAGATTTTGGTATGAAATCACCACCATCATTATTAGAATTAGATAAAGAGGGTCGCGTTTTGAGAATTGATTCATTTTCAAAGGTTTTGATGCCAGGGTTAAGAATTTCATTAGTGACATGTAATCCAATTTTCCAAGAGAAATTGATTATATTAAATGATCATTCAATTGGTGCTGCATCACCACCTTCACAGCTGTTACTTGCAACCATTTTACAAGAATGGGGACCAAAAGGGTTTGATGAATGGTGTTCACATCTTAACGATGATTATAGATCAAAGAGGAATAACATGATTTCTACATTAGATTCCATCATGCCTCAACATTTGATGGATTATAGCAGACCTGAGTCAGGTATGATTGTTTGGTTTAGCTTGAAATCAGAGGCATGGCCAGAACAAAAGGACAATTGGTTCGTTTACTTGGAAGACTTGATTTTTGAAAAAACCATCGAAAAGGGTGTTGCAGTTGGAAAGGGTCACTGGTTTATGGTTGACCCAACCACTGAATTAGCCGCATGGAGATCCACATACAGTTTCTTGGACCTGGGCCAAATGAAAAGAGCTGTTCAAATCTTTGCAGACGTCATTAAGGAAACACATGAAGAATTATACTCTTGATGAGCATGTAATTGCTCAGGAAATTATATATACGCTTTGCTTATCTAGAATCTCTAATAAGATTATTGTTTTTATGATTTCCAAATTAAGAAGGAATAGTCATATCAACTTTTCCCCATGCCACTTTGTAAATGACAGTAATTTATTGCACAACCAGCAAATAAATTAATTTAGTTGAATTGTCGGCAAATGAAATTTTAACAACTTTCACTCTGTTGATGTGTTACGAATGACCAAGAATTAGTTTACCTCCAAACTCTAACTTGTCTCCTTGTGATATTTTAATTCCACGCATAATGTCAATTTCCAAAATTGCTGATTAATTGCCAAATGACCCAATAGGGGAATTACCCGCTATAAAATACGGATAACAAATATAAATAAAACATCTAGAATCCCCCCGCAAATAATTGCAAATATAAACAGTTGTCAATGATTATAAGTAATCAATGACTGATTGGGAATCATTCTTGTCCACTGAGGCAAAGTTGAGAACGAGACATGAAATAATAAAACCATCATCTGAGAAGGCTTTGGTTATGTCTGTTAGTGCACCAGATAAAGTGAATTTCCCATTGAGAGGAGTTTCATTCACATTTCAAACACCTGAATCAGATTTCAAAAAACTTAAAACAGTTACCAAGGACCCTGTTGATGGTGAAGCAGATCCTGAAGTTGCCGAGATCACTCAATACGTTGGTAGTTTTGGTTTAAAATCATTGAATAAATGGATCAAGGAATATATCAATAAATTCCACCAACCAAAGTTTGATTGGGATATCGTTATTCAAAATGGTAGTACCCATTCATTAGATTGTATTTTCAGGATTATATTTGATCCAAATGTAGATACAGTTCTTGCTGATGAATTTACCTATACTGGATTTTTAGGTACTTGTGCTCCAATGAGGATTAAAGTATTCCCTGTTAAAATGAAATCTGATGGAGTGGATCCTGCAGATATGGATAGGGTGTTAACTAACTGGGAAACTGATCATCCAGGGATTAAAAAGCCAAAGTCATATTATGCAATGCCAACTGGTCATAACCCGACTGGTTTGACAATGCCGTTACAAACTAGAAAGGATTTACTTGAAGTTTGTAAAAAACATAACATTTTAATCATTGAAGATGATGTTTTTTACCATTTAAACATTGATTTGAATTTACCACCTTCATTATTAGAGTTAGATGATGAAGGAAGGGTTTTGAGAATTGATTCTTTTTCAAAAGTGCTTATGCCAGGTATGAGAGTTTCAATGGTTACATGTAACCCAGTTTTCCAAGCAAAGTTGAATACCTTAAATGATTTTTCTATTGGTGCTGCGTCACCACCATCTCAATTATTACTTGCAACAATTTTACAAGATTGGGGTACTGATGGATTTGAAGCCTGGTTATTGCATATTAATGAAAATTATAGAGCCAAGAGAAACAACTTAATGGAAGCTTTAGATATTTCTATGCCTCAAAATTTAATTAAGTATACCAGACCAGAAGCTGGTATTGTTATTTGGTTTGAGTTGAAATCAGAGGCATGGCCAAAACAAAAGGATAATTGGTTTGAGTATTTAGAAGATTTGATTTTAGAAAAAACAAAAGATAAGGGTATATCTCTTGGCAAGGGTCATTGGTTCATGGTTGATCCAACAACTGAATTATCTGCCTGGAGAGTTGCGTACAGTTTCTTAACATTGGATGAAATGAAATCAGCAATTGATATTTTTGCTGAGGTTGTTAAAAACACACATAAAGAGTTTTACCCTTGATATATATTATATTTGTGAAACATTTATAAGGTATTATTAATGATTACATTACTGAGCATCCGGATGCTCATGCTTTATATTTTATTTTATTTTGAATTTACAAAAAACGTACTAAAAACACCTTGAAAAGGAAGAAAGAAAAAGGAATTCAGACCAATTCAACATAATTGGCTGGGAAAATACCTTCATCATTTCCAATTCTACCAGTCCACCAATCATCAGTGGAATCTGATTTTTGAATAATTGTAATGGAATCACCTTTCTTAAATGGCAAATCTCCATCTTGTTCACCAGCAAATGAAAACAATGCTACTGCCTTATATGAATTAGACGAACTTTTAGGTTTTCTTGATGAAATAACAGGGGCATCGTAACCATCATCTTCCCAATCCCTTCTTGAAGAACTACCAACACTGCTTTTATAATGTTGTTTCTGTTGTGGAGATTGTTGCCTTTCACGACTCTGTCTTGAATAATAAGCTCTCGCATCATCACCATCATCATCACTGTAATAATCATCAGATGGACCTGAACGACGTGCATTTCTGGAAGAAGGTGCATAAGAGGAACCATCATCAGAGAATCTTGATGGGATATCATTGAAATAATCACTATCCATATCATCATCATCATTACCAACAGCAGAGAAAGCCCTTGAATCGAGAATTCTCATCAATGGTTCACAGGCAGCTGGAGGGGCCACACGACCAGATAAAATGAATCTTGCTTTACAATTATCACCATAAAACTTCCTATTAGCTTCTCTTCTCTCTACAATTGCAGAACCTTCTAATGAAACACCAGCAAATGCCCCCTTAGTCTTTGAATATGAAAAGATTGGCGCAATGTTCTTTAGTGACCCATTGGCACCAACTTCACCGTTTCTCCCCAAAGGTCCCAAAGCCACTGAAATATTCCCACCAAGAGTAACTGACCCATATTGTGCAAATGAATCAACAGCGGCCTGTGTGTTGAGAATGAAGACGAAATCCGTCAATTCGGCACCAACTTGGCCACCAACACCAGCACCAGCAGTAACAATTGCCGAAGGCGGGGACCAAGTCCCATCTGGCAACCTTGCCACAACAACACCGGACCCAGCACGGCCAGAAAAGAGGAATCCGGCTTTGAGAACAGTAATAATAGCCAACCCTTTGGCATTTATAAGAACGTCATGGGGGATGATTTCATCAGCGCCTAAAATCTGGTTCGGTTTGATGAAGGAAGCTAAGATTTTAGCAGCTTTCTTTGATTCGCTTTTCAACGAACGTGGGATTGGATTGTTTATCCCCATTATATATATATATATATTATATGAAGAAGAAGTAGTGCATTTACAAGCCATTTTGAATTTTATGGTGCATTTTCCTTTAAAGTTGGAATTGAAAATGTCCGATGACCTTATAAAACAATCAATAATTCTTCGTATTCGTAACTTAGATACTTATATATATAGTGAAACTTCACAGCTCAACATCCAGAGTGTAGTATCATCGATTTTGACTGATTTGTCCATTTTACAACATTCACAATTTCAACATAACCATATTGACGATGAATTAACATCAATTGAACAACAACTACGAGACAGACTGTTTTCTTTTGAGGTCCAATTAACTAAGAAACAGTTTACCCCTCCAGTTTCCAAAAGGGAATCAATTAAACATGATGACATAGATATAAATACTTTAAGGAAACGTTTATTGACATCTGAAACAAATCAATTTGATTCAATAGACAGTGAGAATAATTACCATGATAGTATTCAAAGTGATCTTATTGATAGTTTACCTGCTATGGTTTCAGCTATAAAGGATCAGGCATTACAATTTCAAGAAATGATTCAGAACGATGCTAGTATATTAAAAGATGTTACAAATAAATTTGAAATGTCACAGGGTAAATTCACCAGTGTTAATGATGCACTTAACAAATATCAAAAGGAAGGGAAATTAGGATTATGGTTTTATATTCGTGTTATTGGGATAATTTTTATGTCATTTATAACATTGTTGGTTTTAATTAGATTGATACCTGCACGTTAATTATACCAATCATTTGAATTTATACAAATGTTGTCTATTAATAATGGTGATTTCCCTTCACGTATGTACAAAAGGTGATTATTATTATTTTCATTTATTTCATTCTCCTCTTCCTTGATCTTACTTAAACGTTTTTTATGAAATTTTAACAAACTCCTTTCTAATTCTTTTATAGATTGCATTAATAGATTGTACATTTTCAATTGACCTTTACGGTACACACCAGCAGTTTGATATTTCAATTCATCCATGCCCTCTGGTTTCTTTGGTAAAATATCCAATGAACCTTTAAATTTTAATTTTAACATTGATTTTAAATCTTGAATTCCATTAAGTGTATTGGCTAATGTTAATGATTGTTCATTTGGTGAACTTAAAGCAAAACATTCAATAAGTCCCTTTGGTAATGGATGAAAATTATTTACAATAAAAACAATTCCATCCCTTCCAATTTCCCCATTACCTCTTTCATGAGTTGTATAATCATTGAATTTTGTAAGTTCAATCCCTAAATTTGTTACTTTATGTATTAAATCTTCTTTTAAATTTAATGTTAAATGTAAAAGGTCAAATTCATTATCTTCAATTACAAATCCATAACCCATTAATAATTCTTCATTACCCTTTGGTCCATAATTATTCCATAACTGACCACTGACATTGTTACTGATTGTTTCAAGTGTAAATCCATTATTACCTTTCCAATCCACCAAGGCTCTCGGTTTATGATTTAATAAATCAACCAATGGTAATAGCATAACTTCATCTTCGTTTGCATTTGAATCAATTATATTTAATGGGAAAGCTCTTGAAGAAATGATCAAATGTCCAAATAAGAAATCTGAAAATTCAATAATATCCTTAACCATTTCCCAATCAGATTCAAGACTTTTTAATTTACCTTTAATTGCCTCCTTATTTAAATTTGTACCTTTGTAAACATTTAATTCATTTTCATTCAATGTTAATGGTGAACCAATTTCTTCTAAAGAAGGTAAAAGATCAAAATAAGGTTTAAATGGATCACCTGTTGATGATTTCCATAAGCCAACTAATGTTTTCATTAAAATAATAGATGATATATCCTTTTTAATAACACTTTGTGCAATTTCAGGTGTTATAATTGTATCAATTGGTAAATGAATTGATGATGTGATGCCACTTTCAATAGGAAATGCCCCCCATCCCTGATTTTTTGTATTTTCAAACTTCACATTTGTTAAAACAACACCCCTATTTTTTGCCCATTGTAGCAACTTATCAACTGGCATGGTTAAAGAAGATGTTGAATTGAAAAGATGAAAAATTACGTAATCTTTGAGGAAAAAAAGGAAAATTATTTTGATATGCTCATCTACTCATTGTTTACAATATGGAAACATGATTATTATTGAACCCCTCAAAGGCTCCGAAAGGGTGTCAAACAGTCCATCTGTTACAGCTAATTACCAAGACCTGCATATTCAAACTCCGGAATAGAAAATACACCGTTTTTTCAAAATTGCCTTATCAGTTCAAAACAACAACAAAAAACAACCAGCTGACAGTCAACTAATAATTAAATGATGGTCATCCCCGTGGGGAGAAAGAAATAGAAATCAAACACAATAAACCCAAAGGAATACACAGAGCTTAGTGTTTCTATAATGTGCTGGAATAATATCACAGTAATAATTTAATGGGGGGGGGTACAAATAAACCAATCTAGCTAATCTAAACAACAAATACAACATCAAGCTGGGAATTCCTCACTGCTGTCTCTTAGCAAGTTTCCACACCTGGGCCATCTCACCGTCAGTAACAGTCCTACCCAATTGGTATTCATCCACAACGTGTGTGTTTGGTGGCAACGCCGCTGCTTCCGCAAAGGACAACTCCCGGAATTGGACTTCAACAAAATCGTCCTCCTGGGTCATGGCTAAAACAGACCCGCTCTTTGCACTGAACACATCAGATTTCACCTCAGGCTTCTCCTTGAACCAATTACTCAACATTTGTATATTTCCTCTAAATAAACAAACAAATACTTTTTTTCCGTATACATTACAGTACAAACCTCTCCCTTATCACCTTAAATTCACATTCAGAGAATATGTCAATTTTGCCACTTCATGACTCCGTTTACCGTGCCTTGACAAACCCGGATTTGGATAGACCCATCAGCAGCACCATTTCCACCCCCCTGTTGAACGACTCCCCCCCCCTGGCCAACACAACTCCGATTTCCATCTTATCATCTTCATCACAGGATAACATTTCCGCATTCTCAATAGTGGGGGGGACCAGCGAAGACGAGGAATATGCCACAGGACACACCACCAGTTTTATCATGCCCCGAGTACAACAACAACAATCTTCAGACTTATCTAATAGAAATTTAAACATTAATCATCACCACCAGTTTAGCAACATAGACATCCAAATCAAGGGAAAAGATGTTGAGAAACTATTTAATAAATTGAACTTATATGCTAGGACATTAACCCATTGTAATTTCCATATCCATGAACTCGATGATTGTCCAACAATTGATTTAAACATCTTTATTGCTCATTCACTTGATGAATTGATTAAATTAACACAATTTGATAATTATCCCTTTATACCAATAATAATTGGTTCAAAAGAACAAATAGGCCATCATTTAAAAGGGGCCATTTGTAAACCAATTTTTATTGATAGTTGGTCAAATAAACTTGAATTTATGATTTTAATTGATTTCTTATCAAATTTAAAATCACCTTCTTGTATATCATCATCAAATGATATTGGTGGTGATTTACCATTGAATGATGTAAATTCAATCTTAATTAAGTCAATATCATTTGAACTTGAAGCAAAATTGTTATCATTAAAAGAATACCAATTGCCCTCTTCATCATCATCATCATCATCACCATTTATACCCCAATTCAATATATGGGTTGTTGTTCCATTTTTAACAGGAATCGTATGTTGTTGTTGTTATTGTATCTATAAATACATTATATAAATTTTAAATACATTATAACCCATCTAATCATGGCTAAATCAATATTCCTTAAATTAAATCCCTCATTTAATAATTCAATATCATCAATTAATTTATCAACCCAATTCTCCATAATTTTTAAATCAATCCCTGTTGTATTACATCCATTAAATAATTCCCAAATTTCATCACTTAAAATTCTGAAACCTTCATGCGCTATCCTCTTTGCATTTGAATCAAAATTTTCAATATTTATAACATTTTGAAATATCCTATCCATTATTAATCTCTCTATTTGCCTTTTTAAGAAAACTCCATTGGGAGTATTGGATAATTGTGGGAATATATTCATCATTGATTTATTTGGGTTAACTAATTGAAATTTATCAATTAAAACTTCATTAGATACAATTTTCATTTGTGATTTACTATCAAATTTAATTTCATTATCAATTTCAACATGAGAATTTATTAAACCACCTTGAAATTCCCCCTTATCAATTTCTAATTTCATTAAAAATGATTTAATAAACCCAGATTTAATATTTCGTAATTGAAAATTTTGATAATCTATTGATCCAAATTCACTTGATTGAATTTTAACTCCATTTTGTTCAGTAAAATTAATCTTCATTTCCTTTATTATAATTTCATGAAAATCAAAAATTAATTTATCTACAACCCCTGATAAATCTTCATAATCTAATACAATTGTCATTTCACCACCATTTATCTTTAAACTTTCAAAATGTTTCCAAATTTCACTCATTTTAAATGTATATTCATCAGTTAATAATAATATATTAAATTGTAATTTAAACTGTTTTGATAATTCTTTAATAAAATCACTTATGTCCATAGATTCACTAATTTTAGTTAAATCAAATGGATTTTGTTCCTTCATTTTTGTTATTTTAACATCATTATTTAATTCATTTGAAACAAATATAACTTCATTAACATATTTATCATCATTGAAAAATATATTACTTAATAATTGTAAAATTTCTAATCCTTCAATCCATTGATTTCCACCACTTACTAAACCTGTTATAACTTCTTCTGTTATTGATTCAATTAATAAATCCCATCCATCCCAATTTTTATTACCACATCCATAATATGATCCCATTAAATCTTTCCTTTCATTTTGAATAAATATAACACCAAATAAATCCTTTTCATTTAATGATTCTAATGTAGATTTAATTAATTTTTGTGTTAATCTTGAATATTCTTCATTTGTCCATTGTCCATCAATTACATTAAATAATGGGACAACCAATACTAATTTTAATGGAATTGGATCTGGTTTAATTAACTGCCTTTGTAAAAACCCTGATGGTAAATCCATACCCTTTTTTAATAATTTATTTATAATTTCAATATCAGCTGGTAAATAATCTTGTTCAACTAATGGCCATGCATTTGTTGTTAATTGAATTAAAGGTACATCTTTAAATAATTTAAATTGATTATCTTTCTTTATGAACCTTTTTAATATATTAACCCATTTAAATATTAATATCTTATTATTCGATTTAACTTTAATTTCAGGTGTTTTCAAAGAATTCAAATTTATTATAATTTCATCCCCTGATGTAAAAATAGATGAAATAAATGTTTCATTAACATCCAAATATTGATTCAATATTAATTCATTATTTTGAATTAATAAAATTGCAGTTTCAAATAAATGCATTTGACACCAATATAATTTCCTTCCTCCAATTGAAATTTCATCAAAATAATCAAACATTAACCCCCTTTGTAAATCATTTACATCAATATTATTTTGAAATGGCCATGACCTAATTAAACTACCAATAATTGTAAATTTAAGTGTTTCATTTCTCATTGCATTAATTGGTTCAACACTTTCAAATTTAGTTGTTGATATTTGAACTGTACAATAAATTTCATCGTCATCATCTTCTAATTGTGTGCTTTCAATAGAACTATACTGAGGGGATATAATAACTTTTGCTAAATCTATTTCATTATTATTCAAATCTAATACATCAGGTTTAACAGATTCTAAAACTTTATCCTTTTGCCAAAATTTTGGTCCCATTTGTTCTTGTGGGGTAACAGGAGTACCTAATTGTTCATTTGGTGTAACTGGTAAAGACATATAAGTAAAATCTTCTAAATTTTGCTTATATCTTGAAATATCCATTATTGGCCTGGTCAAATCATTACATTCGGGGCAAGTTATTTCATCATCTTCTAAATCAATTTGATTTGTTAATAAAAGAAGACAATTTAAATGAATTGAATGAAGACATTGGAGCTCGATTATTAATTCATTTTCAATTATGTTGGATAATGGCTCTAAACAGTAAGGACAAGAATCCTGCATAATTCTCCTTTTTGGAGTTAAACCAGGGGTTGTATTGGGTGTAACAAGTGTATTCCTTGGAGTAAACGGTGAACCTCCCCCAAACATTTTCAATTAACAGATAAAAGAAGAATAGTATTGAAAAACGTCAACTTATTATACTACTGTTTCATGTTACTTACAAGTTGTTTCATACAAATAATCTATTTAATATTTAATTTATTTGTTATTAATTTCTAGATTGCCAGATATCTTCACTACTACCTCTACTTAACTCTTCAACTAACCTCTTTTTGTAAAATTCCTGTATATTCTTTTCACGTTCTTCACCTACTTTCATTGATTGACTAAAACAAAAGTTTAACTTTTCATTTTGTTTATCACATAATGTTAAATCTCCATATCTATAATAGTTTCTAACTTGCCCTCCAAGGGACATACATGACATTAATTCATCAAGACATGTCATACATGACAGTTCCTTTGGGAATACTGAAACATCTAAATTATGTGCACGTGATTCAGCCTTGGATCGAAGGGTTTTTGGATCGTTTCCTTCGTTAAAAGCAGCAGCAAGAGTTTCAAGAGGGTCTTCTGATGTTATCTGTGCTGTATCTGTTTCTGATGGTTTATTATTCCAAAGCATGTGGAGGGGAGTACAGGATATTATTTGAAGAATTAACTAACCTAATGGAAAAATATTTCATATTACGTAAAATCATCAAAGTTATCAATGATGATAGCATTAAGTTTTATTTCTATGTATTAATAAAAAAGAGAACATGAAAAGAAAAAAGGAGTTTACAAATACAATGATTAGTCTCCTAAATCATTTGGTGAGGAGAGATGAAGATTCATTTGGTGTTCCTTCTTTTAAACCTTCAGTTTGTACTTCTTCTAGTACAACTGTTGATTCTTCTTCTTCGTTTTCTACTGCTGCCGCTGCTTCTTCTTCTTCTTCGACTTCTTCAATTTGTGGGACAACTTCTTCACCATAAACAACAGACATACCTAGTTCCTTAACAGCTTTATTCATACTATCATAAACCTTCTTAGTCAAAGCAGGAACATCATCAGCTGTTAAGCCTTCAGTTGGAATTGGATCCAAAACCTTAATGTTAATTTCACCAGAGTTGAAGTTAAATAACTTCATAGAATAAAGATTTGAAGTGTTTGAAACAACTAATGGAATAATTGGGATTTGAGCTTGAACAGCTAAATGGAATGCACCCTTCTTAAATGGTGCTAAAGTTGGGGTGGATGAGTATGATCTAGTACCCTCTGGGAATATGAATAAACCACCCTTTCTTGTCTTTAAATCAGTTAATGCAGTGTTTAAAGTATCAATTGCAGATTGTCTGTTTGATCTATCAAGAAAGAAAGTACCTGATGCAGACATGAACCAACCAAGGAATGGGATATATTTAAGTTGTTTCTTACTAGTCACAACACATTTTTGAGGGAAAATTCTACCTAACATGTAAATATCCAATTCAGATTGATGGTTTGAAATTAAAATAGCTGGTAATTTCTCCAACAAATGTGGCTTATCAACGTTAATCTTCATACGTAACAGGAATGAGAATGTATGATAGTAAAATCTTGCTGTTGACCATTGAGAGATTGACCTTTTACCAACAATAGTTAATGCCAGTGATGAAATAACACCGTATGTTGCACTAACTAAAAGTACATTAAGAGCCAAAAAGCCCTTTAGCATAAACTTGGCACGCTTGAACACGGAAGGGATCATGAGAAGAAGTGATGCTGCTAAAAGAAGGGTCCAAAATAGCATCAAAAAAGGAAATTGGATGTTGGAACGTGAAAATTGCCTTCCGCCCTAAAATAAAAATAAGTCACGAAGGAAAATTTTTATTTCACTGGGGAACTTTTTTAAATTTGGTGGGAAACAAAATTTTACTGGGAAAAAAATAAGAAAATTTCATGGGAAAATTTTTCACTATTTTACATTTATATGTCATAATATGTCTTGGTTGGGGGGGGGATTGGAGTATTGAAAGTTTGTTTCTAATTGAACTTGCTTAAAATATAGAGCAATTTATAAAATGAAAAAAACACTCGGGGCTCACGCCAAGCGTTTACAGACATTTTCATTCCAAAAACATTTACTTGGAAATTAAATTTCTGTAGTGGGAGAGAACTAAAATTTTACTGGGGAACAGGAGAAATTTCAAACGGCAAGCCCTAAGAAAAATCGGAACAAACGATATTGTTGCTGTTTATTACAATCCGCACATTCCACTGGGCGTTTATTTGAACTTACATTGCTCAATACAAGAACCAGCCAATTTAAAGTAAATAACTCTCTTGTTAGCCAGTTAGGTGGGGGGGGGGGAGGTTGAAAATTTTTTTCAATGTTGTTTAAATGATGATGAAAGCATTAAAATATGTAATAGTGACAGTGAATATATACAGAAAAAGGAGAATATAGAAAACCTCAAACTTTTCTTTCGATTCTGTTGAGTTTTCTTGCAGTTTTGGCATTTGTCTTTGTCCTTTGACCATGAACTGGGAGACCCATAGAATGTCTCATACCGGCATAAGACCCTGTTTCTCTCTTTAATTTAATGTTAGCTCTAATTTGGGAGAGTAATTGACCACCTAAGGTCATTTCAGACAACTCCTTTGACAATGACATTGATTGTTGTTCAGACAATTGATGGACTCTCATTTTTGGGTAGAAACCTAATTTAGAACAGAGTTGTTCAGCAGACTTCAGCCCCAACCCATAAAAGGCATTGGATAAACCAAAAGCCAAGACACTCTTCCCTCTGAGGGGGGTACCTAAAACGTGTACAACCATATTCTTCTCTTTAAGGAAGAAGAAGATCTAATTGCACTGAAAGATTCAAAGAAGTGAGAAGAGCGAGGAAAAGCACCATTTCTTTGCACCACGACGGCAAAGTTGTCGCAGTTACATAACTCACGACAACAAAAAATGTCGCACACAAAATCCACGTCACGTGACTTTTTTCAGAAAATGCTAAACGGGCAAAATGGCAAAAGAGGCAGGAGAGAAGGGAAGCTGTTAAAGCCCTGAGGACCACCCCCGTTGTTGTGTACATTTGGCGCCAACGATTCTGCCACTGGTTTACCATTTCCCCAATCAACACCCCCAAAACAACCACCCACAACTGCGATGGCCAGTATTTTACCCAATAAAGCTGGCACCAAACACCAACAACGGCAACATCCCGTGAAAGGGAAACCATCAAGTGACTCGACCCCTTCATCGTCATCGTATTACTGCTCTTAAATCTAATTTAATGGTAAAGGAAAAAAATAACTACAACAAAGTAAAACAACAAAGGCAATAGCAAATAATGCAATTGAATCGTCGTCTCCAATCTACAAACCTTCCAATTCCTTGGTGATTTCTTCCAATTCGGCATTGGCCTTGGTGAACTTCTCCTCAACAGCTTCTAATTGTGCTTCAAGTGCTTCCTTTTCATTCTCTAAACTGGTAACCTTGTTCTCCAAGTTTTCAACCTTAACATCCATTTCTCTCAACTTAGATGTGGTTTCCTTCAAAGTTTTGTCACTGGCCTCCAATTCTTCTTCCAAAGCTGCATTTTTCTTCAATGCATTCTCATTACTGGTTTCTAAATGGGTGGCATCACCTGCAATCTTCTTATGTTCATCCAATTCATCTTGTAACTTCTCATTGGATTCTTCCAAAGTTTGGTTACGTGTGGTGAGGGACTTGATTTCATTTTCACGTTCAAGAAGTTCTTGTTCAAGGGCTTTAACCTTGGATGATGAACCATCGGCCTTTTCTTGCCATTGTTCAGCCTCCTCCTTTAACTTGGTCAATTTCTGTCAATTCTTGTTAGTATCGTTCCCAATCCCTCCGTGTTAATAAGCTACATACTTCTCTTAACTTATCCATTCTTTTAGGCGTTCTGATTCGAAATCAATGTAAAAAAGAAGGGAGATCAGGATTTAATAAATTTCCCACTTTTCGTGTTTTGTTGAACGTTTCATAAACATAAAAATATTATCGCGCGTTTTGTTTGTTTCCAAAAAGGGATTTATTAAACAATTTGGAAACACGCTGTCAAATATTAATTGCTTTTAATGGTGATCATAAAAGGATGTAAAATCACAATAGGTTGCTTTTGATACCAAACATGGTAAACTCAAAAAAATTGAAAAAAAAATAGTTGATTAGATCCAAATTTGGCGGCTATAATGAACAACAGTTATCCAACAACTTAACTTTAAACATATAAACACATTCCACACTTTCATCACCATTAACTCTTATTTTAAATTTATTTCCCAAATTGGTAGAGTGAAAAATGCATTCTTCAACCACGCATATTTTTCCTCTGTTCTTAACTCCTTTATTCGAATGACATCCCAATTATTGTTCAATAACAAGTACATCCCCTCGGAGTACAATATTCACTTTACATTGGATGGTACTAAGCCAAACTTTAAATCAACAGTATCCATCCCATTACAATCAAACCCAAAATTTAATGAATCATCATCAGATTCTCCAAATTTTAGCTTAACTTTAAATACAATTTCATTGATTTCCCTATCTGCATTTGCCATTTCTTCAACTAATCAAAGAGAAAAATTGAATATCAAATTGCAAAAAGATTTAAATACAACTATTTATTCATCTGATTCACCAATTGATAATATAATATCAATTGAAATTTCTTACTTAGGTACTATTGAAACCATTTTAAAATATGATGATTTAACAAAGGGGTTATTCAAAACTCAATATATGAACCCATTAACAGGTAAAAATGATATGGCTATTTGGTCAACTCATACTCAACCTCATTTCTCTGGGAAATTATTACCTTGTATTGATGAAATTTCTTTAAAAATACCAATTCAATTAACTTTAACTTTAGATTCTAAATTTGAAACTGTTTCAAATACCTTAATTGAATCTGAAGATTTGAATGGTAAATTCAAAACTGTAAAGTTTGAAAAATCTTTACCAATGTCATTATCAGTTTTCGCTTTTACATTTGGTGATTTAGAAGTTATTGAACATAATAGGACAACTATAAATCTTAGAGCTTTTACTCAAATCGGTGAATCTCATAGATCAAGATTCGCACTCAATACTGCCATTGAAACATTAAATAATTTAACTTCATTATTCAATATTGATTTCCCATTGAAGAAATTGGATTTCGTTGCATTACCTTTCTTAAGTGATGGTGCTGTTGAAAATTGGGGGCATATTTCTGTTATTAATGATGGGATTTTAACCCCCGGTTGGCAAACATCCAAATTAGCCTTAAAAAGAATTGAAAGACAAATTCAAGACATTGTCGTTCACCAATTTGTTCATATGTACATGGGTGATTTAATTACAATTGATCATTGGAAATATGAATGGTTTAATGAAGCATTTGCGACTTTTATGGCAAATGAGATTTTAAATAGATGGTCAAAACTTTCAGGTGATGATTTACAACAATTAAAATTATCTCAAATGGATACTGAAATAGATGTAATCCAATCTGAATTAGATTTTTCACCAAATAGAATTAATGATACATTTACAAGAGGAGCTTATGAAAAGGGAATTTGGGTTATTAAATTAGTTATGTCTCTTTTTGAAACCCCTGCTGATTTCTTCAAGGGAATTGGTCAATTCATTGAACATAATAAATTTGGTACTTTTAAGCCAATTGACTTATGGAAATTCCTTAAATCTAATGAATTAAACAAATTTAAATATGATATTCCAACATTTGTTCATTCTTGGACCCATTTAAAAGGGATTCCAATTATTAATGTTTCCAAAATTGACAATGGGTTCAAATTAGAACAACATAGATGTATTTATGAACAAGAGGAAATCGAAGATGTCCCATATCAAATTCCAATTATTGTTAAAACAAAAGATGGTAAAACTGGTAGACAATTAATGACTGATAGATCACTAACTATTAATGAAGATGAAATCCTTATTATTAAATCTGATTTATCTGTTGTTAATTATTCAGTTGAACAATATAAATTAATTGCACAAAATTTGAATAAATTGGATGATACTGAACAATGTCAATTAATTCAAGACTTGAACATCTTACTTGGTTCACAATATCAAAGTGATGATCAAATCATTGGTTCTATTGAATTAATTAAAAATGTTAAAAATATTTCAAAGCTCAATTTATGGGCAATGAATTCACTTCTTACAAATTTTATTCAACTGGCAAAATCAAATGCTAAATTCATTAAATTATCAAATGAATTAACAAATAAATTTGTTCAACAATTTCATTGGGATAACTTAGTAGATTTATCTCAAGAAGAATTAACTCTGAGATCAACTATTTTAAGTCTGAACATGGATAATAATCAATTACAGCAATTATCCAAGAAAATGTTCAAGAAATTGATGCATGGTCCAAGAAATTCAATTCCTAAGGAATTTTTAGTTCCTCTATTTTCTCTTGTTGCTCATGGTGCAACAATTAAGGAATTTAAAGATATTACTCATATTGTCAAAAACCCTGATACAGTCATTAACAATACTTTTACAGAATCAACTGTTTCTCAATTGGCATCAAAGGGGGATATTCAACTAAGTGCAATTAATTCTTTAGGTAATATTCAAGACTCTCAATTAATTGCTAAAGTTTTAAATTTTATTTCATCAAATGTTGAATTCCCAATGATTGAAATGGGTTTAATGGGAATGACATGTTATGAAGATATTTGGTCATGGTGGTTGAAACATGAATTACAATGGTATTCTAAATGGGATGCTAACCATTTAAGTACAATTGGTAGATTATTTGAAAATGTCACTAAATACCTTTTGGATATTTCTCAAAGAGTTGGGGGTGAATTTCAAACAAATGTTGAAAATTGGGTTTTCCAAAAATCAAATAAGGATGATAAGAGAATTCAATACTGGCTTTTAGAATCAAAAGAGAAACCTCAAGAAATTACATTGGATATCAATGAAAATGTCCTTTCCTATTTATAAACTTAAACTCTATTTATACTCATAAATATATTGTTGAATGATATTGATACATTATAAAATTGATGCTTGTTGAGCACCATAAACACTTGTTAAAACACCCTTTAACTCTGATAATGTGCTATCAGAGTTTTGCTTTTTTTTATCAGCACTAATTTTTAATGCGATCCTAGCAGCAGTTATCCTTCTTGTATAGATTTCTAATATTAACCTAGTCATTAAATATTCGTTGTAAAAATAATCAGGGTATTCGTCATGGATATACCTTGCCATTCCCTCCCACGTCTTAAAATTTTGTGAAAACAAATCTTCTTTAAATTTATAATATATATCACGCCCTGATTCAATGGATATATCAGCCTGATTGCTTAATCTCTTAGATTGTTGTACTTTAAATGATTGATGTTTTTGACCAAATGATACAGGTGATACACCAAATTTCTCAAACGAAGATTCCAGCTTTTCCTCTGGGATAATCGATCCTTTAAACTGCACCGATTTCTTGTGAATTAAAGTATCCTTCCTTTGAGTTTTCAAAACTCTTTCATTTCCTAATCTATTGAGTTGGCGATGCCCATTTGCATCCACATATGATTCACCTGATTGGGTATTTCCACCTGTTGATGATGTATTTGTAAAAAATGTAAAATCGGATCCAACTGATTTTTTATGCTTTCTATAGTTGTAAAGATCTAGGGGGGTATTTAGGTATTCATCCATTGACATCTCAATTGGTTCATAATGAAATTTAATATTGCCAGTTGGAGCTGATTTTCTATTCAGTTTTTGTAAACGTTCCGCACTTTCTTGTACTTTCAAATTCATAATTGGGTTTGGCATAGAAGCGTGTCTTTTAATCCTCTCATCTTCAACTATTTGTGCAATTTTTGGGACATCAATTTTAGCTTTTAAAACTTGATAATCTATATTTGGATTCTTTTTCAATAAATCTAAGCTCTTAACGAAATATTCAATCATATGACTTGGGTATTCTGGTAGATTGGTTGTTTTTTTAGGGTAAATATCAAAAATTTGCTCTATTTCCTTTTGGGTTTGGAACCCCCCTGTGGTATTAACGGATTTTCTTTTTGGTTTTGGTTGAATTGATAACCTATAATAATTGGGTTTTTTCAAACTTGACCTTCTACTGCTAGCTTGAAATTCCATAGTCTTTGAATTGTTAGGTACTGACTGGTGTGCTCTATGTCTTCTTTGATTATGTGTAGAATCTACGATTTCTCCAACCATAGAGCCAGTTGTAACCCCATTAGCGTTTTCCAGCGTTGACATGGAATCGAACGTAAAGTTGTTCAGCACAACAGGCGGTGATATAACAAGACCAGATGCCATTAATGTATTTAAAGATAACAAAAAGGAAGTACAAAAGGTAAAAAGAAAGGGGATGAATTTGGATAGAGATCTCGGAGTGGCTGGTGGGAACTTCGGAGTTGGTGAATGGCTGGTTTCTAAAGTCTTTTCACTAATTTAAGACCCATCTTTGTATTCAAATGCATCACTCTTGGAACAGGCACTTTGGTTAGACGGATTGGTTTATTATGAGTCAAATAGGCATTTGAAACGGATACGTCTACGTTAACTTGGGAAAATCTCTCAGTTAAAGATTCAACTTCAACATCCAAAGTCTTGGCAAATTTCAGATTTTCAATTTTTGACCCCAACAAATTAATATCGGGATTTCCAACCAATTGGTCAATCCAGTTGAGCTGATCAGTTGTATTGACTTTTTTCTTATTCTTTTCAGCAACGATTTTGAAGTTATCAAACAACTTTTTTCTTTTCATTTTTAATAACAAGAATTTAAATGTTGACATAACTGATTTGTAATTGTTTGTTTTCAACATCTTATAAGCTACTATCATTGGTTGATATAGGTGTTTAACGTAGTTTAAACTGGAATCAAATTCAACAAAGAAGTCATAAACACTGATTTTCCCATTAATAATATTCTCCCTTTCAATGATGTTACATAATGAAGTCATATGTTTTCTTTCAATAGGTTTTCCATTAGGAAAATTGAAAAAGCACATAGTCATTAAAAATGTCACATTATCTTTTGGATTTGTTAAAAATTTATGAATCAACTGAATTAATTGAGCTTCTGTTTGAATGGATAACAATCCACGGTTAACTTTAGAGCAAAGCGTATCTTTATTGACTAATGTCCGGATTAGCTCAATACTAGGTGTATACGCTATTTTTTTCCTAGATGATCTTCGTGATGATGATGATGATGATGCTGTCTTTCCACTTGAAAATGAAAATGGTTTCATTAAACTACCAAAACGTGTTTTTAAATACCTTCTTGCATTTTCTAGATTTTCACTGGTTTTGTTGATATTATCAGTAATTGTTAGATGTCTCCCCTCAGAAAATTTCAGCAAGTTGTAAATATTATTGGCCTTGAAATTTGTCATATTAACACAAAAAAGATATTTAACAGAATTGAACAATTTCTTAGTATCAACAAGGACCAAATTAGTGACACTCTCAACTTCAATATCAGCCAAGTTAAGTGTTTTACTTTTTTTGGGAATATGATTTTTCAAAAGACGAAGCAATTGTGTCTTCTGAAGATCAGATGAAGTTACAACAAATATCTGCGATGGGTCAACTTTCAAGGAAGAATCATCAGCAAGTCTTTCTAGACGTTGATAAGTAAGGACTGTTTGATCATAAAATGCATCAACTCCAGCATAAACACAAGTATCTTTTGTAGCTGGTGATATTATGAACTTTTGAATTTCAGTTGGCTTTCTGGTAAACCCACTTGAGCTATTTGGTTCTTCAGATTCAATCTTTGCCATTTATTAGATACTTTAAACTCTTTTAAACATAAACGTATTCATAAAGAGGGCTCTTTACTCATTTTATACTCACCGTCTATCTTCAAATTGATCTGATAAACCAAATTGACTTTGTGATGTATACGATTTTCGGATACATTTTAAAATCAAATTGTAACATTCTGTTTGGTCTTTTATTTTAATAGAAACACATCCAACAAGAAAAAAATATGCTGTTTGTGTGGCCATTTAGTTCAAATGTGTCAAAGATGTCTTGATGATTAAGCCTTAATCTATTTAGGCTTGATTTTTTTTCTATTTTAAAACCTAAAAAAAGCCCATAAACTCACACACTATTCTAAATGCTATACATTTAACAGAACTGCTATCAGCCCTTTACATTTTTAATAATATATTGTATTTTTATTTATTAATATAAAAATCATTCTCACGTGACCAAAATAGTTTTCTTGTGAGAAAAAAGCAAAAAAAATTTCTTAATTTTGAGAACAACAACAACAAAAAGGGAACTCTTCGATTGGCTTCAAAATGGGAGAATCGATAGCCCGATACCAGAATTTAATGGATAACCGGCTCAGTGACTTGCTGGGGTCTTTTTCAGAGTACGATTTTGAATACAAACCCCTTTTCAACCAACGGGAGTTTGAAAGACAGCTTTATCCGCTTATAGAGCCATTGATGGCGAGACCAGAGAAGGAACGATATTCAAGCGTATATGAACTATTCATGAACATTTTTAAACTTACCTGTGATCCTCCAAAGAATTCATACTTAGCAAAGGATTTTAAATCCCAATATAACAAGTTTATCACCCTTATTGATATATGTGTGCTGGTATCAAAGATCCAGTCCACTGATTTCAGCGAATTCCCAAGGGAGATACTAATGGATTTGACTCAGTTTGATTTATTTGATGAAGTTGATGATATCATTAGCCAATATGGTAGAATTAATTATAAATTTCCAATGAAACCATTAAAACAAAAGAGAAAGGAGTATATACATGACCATCCAGATCCATCTAGGATGAGAAGGAAAAAGAAGAAGAAGAATGTCAGAACCACAGCCATGTTATTGGATGAATTAACTGAAAAACTTTTAAGTAAACCGAGTTCAAGTAAAGACAAGGAAGAACAAGAGGATGATATGCCCTTTTTGGAGGGCAAGAATGCCTGTTGTCGTCCAGAGAATAAGGAAAATAAAGATAAAACAGCCAGCATATCATCAAGTGAAGAAGAACTTAGTTCAGACGATGATGTATTTCAAGAGGCAATTGATAACCCCCTTGATACGAAGGCGGCAGCGAGTTCACGCTTCAATAACAAACAGCAAACAACAACAACAACAACAACAGCAACAAAAATTATCATTGAAGAAGCCAACGATAACGCATCCGAAATCGATGATGCTCCTTCGCCTGATGACTTAAGTGATGAAAGTGAACAAGATGATGAAGATGACGAAGATAGTCAAGGGTTAATAAATAGGACAACACTCAAATTGCATCGAAATAAACTGGGAGCAAGTAAAAGGAGCAATCGCAATTCTTCAAAAGATTTAAAAGTCGTTTCAAATAATGATGAATTGATTCCTTCTGCAGTCAAGGCTAAGGAAAGGAAACAAAAACAACTTAAGAAGGAAGAAGATGAAAAGAATAAGAAATTGAAAAGAAAGAAGAGAAGAGCTTCCTCTACTTCCTCCTCAACAATTACGAAACCACAATTGAAAAAGAATTGTATCTTGTCAAAAAATAGATTCCAAAATAATTGGCGTGTTGTTATTGAACCAAATTTGAACTTTCTTTATCTTAAGTTGGAATCAAAATACCAATTAATGGAACCACATATGACAAAACTTGAATCAAATGGGTTCATATATAAACCTGCTCAATTTACTTTATTTGAAGATATGAATGAGACTGAAACATTCAATAAAACTGAATTTAAATCACTTGATCAATTAATCAACTCATTCCTTTTACAATCATATAAAAGAGCAGGTGGTTGTAAACATGATTCTCAAATGTTCCTTCACCCATTGGAGTTTGCTTACATTCAAGAGCATTTAAGTAAAATTAAGGAATCATCGGCTACAAAATTACCACCATTATTATTTGGTAATCGTTGGCAAAGTTTATTAAAGGACAAACCAAACGGGTATACGTCAGAAGGAGTTTCAAAATTGAATATCAAGGCAACAAAAGTTAAAGATGTTTGGTTATTAAAGCCATTTGCAAATGAAGAACAATATTGGGATCATTTCAAGAAAATTGTCCCAAGATCTGAAGTTTCTAAAAGGTTGGACTTCTTGAATAAAATAATATCTGACAGTGATAATAATTTGTTTGTTTGTGATGATTTAGATAGAATTCAAGAATTTGTTAATCAAAACCATGAATTATTAGAATTATCTGACGATGATGCTGATGAGCTGGAAGAAGAGGAAGAAGAGGAAGTACTTGAAAGCCAATTTGAAACACAACCTTCGACTGTAACTGTTGCTCCTAAGAAGCCGGAAACGGTAAATGAATCTAATGATACCACAGCCAATAAAACAGATGATTTAACGACCTCTCCGGTTGCACAGCCAGATAAGAAACCTGTTAGAGAAACTGATGATAATAGATCAACGTGTATCTCAACCTTGAGAGGTGTATGGGTTTCATGTAAGTCAGTGAAACGTATTTTAGCTCCACAAGATCAATTCAAAGTTTTATCAAATTTCCTTTTTCCTAGTTTAAGACCACATAAAGAATATAAGGGAGTTCCACAACATGCTATTGATGATTTATGCGATGTTTATTCAGGTTTCAGACCATACCTAATGTCATTATTTATTGATGATGTATATGAATTTTCATCAATGCCAATGTATTTCAAATTGGATTCAACAATGTTTGAATTACAAGTCCAGGATTATTTCAAGAAGAAGAAGAACAAGATTTCAAATCTTGTTAATTAACACTTTTGTATTTTAAATTTCGATATTATAATCACTTGCCTAATCGGGAACTCCGACCATTGATGGGCATTTACGCAATCAAGAAACCTATGATAACGCATTGTTATTTTTTGTTTTAATTGTGTTTTTCCTTTCTTTTAATATATTAAATGTCTGTCTTGTTGATTGGAACAGGTGGTGTTGGTACAATTGTTGCCTATGGACTTTGGTTTGGTAAAAAAGCAGGTGAAGTTGATGTTGTAGTCAGATCAGATTATGAAAAGGTGAAAAATGATGGTTGGGAGATTAATTCATGTGACTATGGTAACATTAAAAATTGGAAACCTGATAATATATACCCGAATGTTGAAGTAGCTGTTAAGGATGGTAAAGTTTATGATTATGTTATTATGACTACTAAGAATTTACCAGATGTTATTAAACCGGATGATATTGCAGCGCCTGCAATTACAGATGGCAAGACAACAATTGTATTGATCCAAAATGGGTTTGATCTTGGTAGACCTTTTATTAAAAAGTGGCCAAATAATGCTGTTCTTTCAGGTGTTTCACACATTGGATCACATAATAACTCAGGTGTTATTACTCAAACACAGAAGGATAAAACATTCATTTCTTATTTTGATAATGTTAATTTAGATAAACCTTTTCAAGAAGCTAAAGCAAAAGAGTTCATTGAAGTTTATTCAAATGAACATAATATGATAACTTATTTCCCTGATGCGAAATGGTATAGATACAGAAAATTGGTTTACAATGCAACATTGAACACGACATGTGCATTAACAGGGGTTGATACAGGTCGTTTAGAAATTTCAGGCGCTTTGGAAGCAGTTGCGATACCAGCAATGAAGGAAGTAATTTCAGTTGCTAAGGCAGATGGTGTTGATTTACCAGATGATGTTATCAATACAGTTATTCATTCTGATGATGGAGACTGGTTCAAACCAAGTATGTGTGTCGATACAATTAAAGGTAACCCAATTGAAATGGAAGTCATTCTTGGCAATCTGTTAACAGTTGCAAGAGAATTAAATGTTCCAACCCCAACTTTGGATGTCATTTATAATTTATTGAAGGCGTTACAATTCAGATTGAAAGAGGCTAGAGGGTTAATCCAACCACCATTGCCTGAAATTAGACCTATTTCAGATAAATTTTTTAATTGAATGCTTATAAAAGTTTATAAAAAAATATGAATATTATAATTTATGTTTTTCGTAAATCCATAGGTCACTTGGCACTGCCATCTTTATGGTATCTAAGGTGTTTTGGTATTTTTCATTATTTTTTAAGAATCTGTCCCTATTCCATGAAAAAATGTTTGTTAGTTTTGGATCACCTTGACCCTTCAAAATTCTAAATGAATACTTACCTAAAGATCCAAGCATTTTAAAAGCATGACCTGAATCACCACTTATAATAAACAGTGAATTGTTTGTGTATGCTGGTGCATATGAAATTAAAAATTCACTATCTGGAGTATCTGCATGCCAGCAAAGTCTAGTGGCTGAAACCTTTTTAATTTCAGGAATAAATTCTTTAACAAATCCTTTAATGGCTTCCAGAGCAACCAATGGAAAGTTTGATTCATTACCCATTGTTGATGTTTTAACTTTAGGGTTTGTAAATTTAATTCCTCTAAATCCAATTTTCAAATACCCGTTAGTTATAGGAAATCCATAAACAGATCCATTTGGAATACTAAAAACCCAAGCAGGGATTTCATTAAACTGTTTTTCCAACTTTGGGTCCCTAATTTTAAATAGAGCAACTGTACCGGCAGCTACTTCTATTTTTTCATTAGCTTCCGGGACCAGTTCAGTAATCCAAGGGCCAGCAGCGATAACGTTCAGGGGTGCTAAATAATCAATACCATCTTCTGTTTGGATACCAATCGCTTTCTTTTGGTTACTTTCAACAGTTGTCAATACTTTAACAGATTGTCCCCAATGGAATTTTAATTGGTTATTAGTATTTAACTTATTGATTAAATGCAAAACCCATCTACATGATTTATCTGCAATAGTAATCCCGGCCGTTGTATCTAACACTCCACTGATTGATTTTCCTAATTCTTTAAATTTGAACGGATCCAATGCTTTAGGGGCCAATCCGTTCAAACCACATTCTTCAATGGAATATTTACCAGCAATGTCTATTGAAGTTTTATTCAAATTATTCAAGACCTTATCGTTTACATTTAAACTTAAAAATCCTGTTTTGATATAGACTGGAGCACCACCTTCCCATTCCTCTTCCTCGATTTGGTCATTCCATTCCATAAAAGTAGCTTGTGATGTTTCAGCCATTTCCTGGTAATGTGTTCTAGTACCATAATCAGTTTTGAATACCTTGTTAATGTCACTAGAAGCAGAGTCACATCCTTTTGAGTAAAGATAACCGTTCAAATTGTAATTTTTTCTATCAAAGAGATGAATATCAGTATAACCATCTTGCAACAATTCCAGTACCAACGACAGACCCATAATCCCAGATCCCACAATGTTCACAGCAGCTGATTTGTCTTTTATGGACATTTTTGAATAAAGAAGATCTAGTTGTTCCAAATAGGAAAGAATAACCGTTGAAATTTTTCGGATAAGATCAGCTGCGACTCCCTATGTTGTTGTATTAAATAAGATAAACATTTACTAGGGCTAGCTATTTGACTGAAAATTAATGGTAAATGTGTAAGAAAAAAGTACTACCAAGGTTTAGTTGGTCACATTCTAACGAAACTGCCAATTTAGATAATATGGGCATACCTTGATTAGATTTCATTTAACCCTTTCAAACACTACTTGATCATATGTTAAAGACTTCCCTTAACCCCCCGCTAAATACACAATCAAATATCCATTGCAAATTTAATATCTTATTCTTTTATATACACATTTATATACATGACGTCCGTTATGTTTATAATAGGAATTACCCTTTACTATTTGTTATTCTATCCTCTTAGACAACTCTTGGAGCTAAGGAAATGACCTTACCAAAGTTCCTACGTCTCAATTCTCTGGCAACAACACCTGATACTCTGGTTCCAATTGGTTCGTCCTTTTGGTTGATTAAAACACAAGCATTGTCATCAAATCTAATGACAGTACCGTCCTCTCTTTGAAGAGGTGACTTTGTCCTGACAACAACAGCTCTACAAATATCACCTCTCTTAACACGGTTGGATGCTGTAGTACCTGTGATTTGTGATGTTAATGGTTTTGCCTCTTGGACAACGACAACCACCTTGTCTCCAACATGGGCACAGTTTTTTGGGGATTTTCTCAACACCTTGATACATTCAACAAGCTCTGCACCAGAGTTGTCAATAACCTTCATAATAGTCTTCAAATAAATCATTTTTAAAGTTTCTTTTCAAAAAGAATGTTTTAAACTTGTCGTTGAATTTGAAAAATTCTTTTCTTTCATCTCTAAATTTTATTTATTATGTAAGCGAAGCTGTAAATTGATTTGATGTTCAAACAGCCAAGAAGAAACATTTATAAATAAGGCATTGTCTATAGAAATTGTGAATAAATTGACCTTCCCCAATATAGATAGCACAGACAGAATCAGCTTTAAAAGCTTTGCCATATGAGAAATTTAATAGGACCGTATCATAAAACACTTTAGGATTCAAAGCATCCATGAACCATTCAGAGTCAACTGCACTATTAATCACTTAAAGCTATTTAAATATTCAAATCATTTTGATTGTTGGTAGCAAATCACCAAAAATAAATATACTTTTTGGGTGCATTTCCAATGGAGAAGGAAATTGCTTTCATAGAAAACATAATTATCCGTTTTCTATGTTAACCTCCAACAAGTTCAAAAGTAACCCTCAATTGTAAATCATCAGAGAGTTTGGAATTTTTGTATGATCAACATACATACTTTAAACCATTTTCAATACTAAAGTTTTTCAGTAAATCGATGATCAAAACAGCAAATAAAGTGTCTGACCAGTTAAGTGAATTCTGTTTTAACCATCATTGATTTCTTTGATAGTGCTCATGTATTTGCTTTGGAAAATGCCAATAAAAATTGTTTACTATCCAGGTCGATAATTTTTCGCCTTTCAATGAAGGTAACATGACTTCTTAATACATCTTTATATTTTATTAACTTTGGTCCATATGAAAATTCCTTAGCTGCAAACCTGAACAATAATTTTTGATACGCTGGTTTAATATCGTCGACTGCAATTAACCATTTACACTTTTTCAAATTTTTAGGTGGATTACTGTCAATATTGGTTATTGAAACTCTCGTAAGTGATTCAGGTAAGCCACCTAAAACATAAATATTTTTTGCATTAAATGGAGATATCGAGGTCAGGATCAAATGCTTTAACGATGACCCCTTCAAGTTTGTTCTCTTCAACAATGGTTCTTGACATATCAAAACTCCATCCAACTTATTGAAATCTGATACATTTTGATTATTGTTTATTTGTAAGTATTTTAAGTTTGGCGATGGAGTCCAATACCCTGAATTGAAAACTTCGAAATAATACAATGTTAATTTTTCAATTGATTTTGGCAAAAATGACAATTCCTTGGAATGGCATGTATCTGTAACCAATTCTAAATCTTTCAAATATGGAAACTGGCTTTTTTTGAATACATACATAGATGGGAAGTTCTCTACTCTGATGAACATTTTCTTGAAATTGTCATACCCATGTATCATGCTTAAGAATGTGTTGCATTGTGCAAGGGATGAAATTTCCGAATCGAGTGCTATAAGATATTTGTTTTTAACCATAGAAATTGCGTAATGATTAGGTTCATACGAATTTGGGATAGAAACATTTAAACCAATTTCAAATTTGACTTTTGGGCATGAAACAATGATATCCCGAACACGTTCAACAGTAAACTCTAAAGGAAATCCCCAACCATCTGTGTATATAATTTCTGGAATATCAAGGGAACATAGTTCAATAATATCATCCCAGTGATCATCAGAGTGGAAATATGTCATCTTTTTCAAATTTTGTAAATAAAAGGACGAATGGCAATATTTAAATGTTTCAATATTGTCCGAATACAATATTATTTCTGTTACCATTCGAAATATTTTAGGTTCATTCCCGAAATAGTTGCAAAAAACTGCAAATGAACTATTGCGAGATATACTTCCTAATTTCAGTGATATATTATCATACCATGACAATAGAGTGAACTTCATCCATGAATTTTCATTTAATGGCATTAATACAAAATCTTCTTGATCAGAGTTCCAGTAGTGCATAGATAATTGAATTGTTTTCTTTATGGATGTATGTGCAAATACATAATTAATTATTTTAAATATATTAGAATTCTCTGGATACACATCGTATTCCGCCCCATCATCTATGGTAAATGTATTGTTGACGTTGTATGTTATATTCAATTTCATTATTATATAAATTGCAAATGTCATCAAGTTGGAATTATTAATTATTTCCTCCAATTCTAAAGACTCCAGGCATTCAATTTGTATAAGTGGGTCTAATTGATTCACACTTTGGGTATAAAACTTATATTGATCCTTATTTGTTAGGTCCATGATAGTTTTCTTGAGATTCTCCATTTTTGATAAATGGATTATAATAGAAAATAGATAGATAGATTCATGAAAATTATGAAATTTCCTCTAATAATTTTGATCTGAATTTTTATTTTATCATATTGTCATACCCAATTCATATTTCATTGTTTGAATCGATATTCCACTGTCTGGTTTTTTATCACCTATATTTAACTATTATTTAATCTGTTAAAAAGTTTACAATACTCAATCTATATGTTCATAACATTTAACAAAAGAAATAAAATTTGCCTTAAATTCTGTTCTGTTCAACAACTCTCACATTGCTTTTCTTTGGTAGCATGAATGGCTTCTTAGAATATTCTTGAAACCAAATTTCAGTTATGAATTTAAAACATATCTCATTATCAAATGATTTGACTTTGTCAACTCCAATGATCCATGAGCTATTTTTTATAATATCGGACGATCCTCTATTTGAAATGGACATCCACTTCAAAGTCAATGGCAAGCTACCTAATATAATCACATTTTTTAATCTAAATGATTCCATCGAAGACATAGTTAACGTTCTCACTGAAGATTCAGCAAAATTACTCAATTTCAATAATGAATCCTCCTGTATTCTATCCCCTTCAACGTTGACTTTTTCAGCACTGTTAATAAATAATCGAGTGGTATTAGCTGGAATCTTCCAAATTCCAGTATCAACTGCTTTTCTATAAAATATTTTTAAGTAACCAACAGCTTCTGGTAGATAATTTAATTCCCCAGTATTTATTGTTAAAAAGTGTATTTCAAGTTTCTTCATATCTTTCAATTTTGGCCTATTTTTGAAAAAAGTACACCTGCGAAACATTATCAACATATAATAGTAGCCATTCTAAAGCGTCATGACCATCCATAATTTTTATAAGTTTATCACAATCATTTAATGATTGAAACTCACAGATGACTGAATCAAGCTCCCCATTTACTAGTTTTGGAATCTGAGGAATAAGGGACGGTGTATACATAAACCTTTCAAGATCTAATTTGATTTTGAATTTAATCCTTGGATATTTTGCATGTAACTGTTTAATAAATTCAATTTTTGGTATATCCGCTAACTCTACTAAATCACTGTTAAATATCAGGAGGTGAGAGGTCTTAAAAAAACTTGAAGATACCTATTTTCTTTATCAACTTTATTAATTATATACGTCAAACATAAGTAGCATATTTTCAATTTAAAAAATCATTAAATACAATATACATTAACAATTGGTATTTATTCCTTGAATTTGACAGTGCTTTGGTGTTAATAGAATAGTATATCTAAAATTTCCATGGTAATGTGATCAAAAAAAAATCTTCTTCTGTTATCAATGTGATTTCATCAAGGCAAGCTAATCATCCTGGATCATCTTGCAATCGAAAAAAAATATCATCATAGTAAGGCTCAAGGTAATCAACAACAATAATGGGAACATCATCATCCTCTACCACTTTCACTTCAGATTCATAAGATAGTTGCACGTTCCTCAGCATCCTTGGTAATCCACCCAAAATGTAAATAATATTTGATGTGCCATTTAAAGTACCTACTGAAACAGCCAATTCAACAATTGATGAGTTTTCAGGTCACTAGTATTTAACAAATCATTTTCCCATATTAAGCTAGCATTTCTGTTAGAGAAATTATGATAACCTCTGATTTTAAGCCTTATCATCACCAGATTTTGAGATACTTTCCATGTACCATTATCCACTGATTTGCCAATGTTTAACTCTAAAACTTTCACTGAAAATGGAAAGTAAGATAGTTCTGACGTATAACATACAATCATGTGTATATTCAAATTCTTCAAATGTGGAAATTGTTTATCTTTGAATAAAGTTAAAGAATCATGTAAATGGATATGCATTAATTCATGTCTGTCAAAACATTCCAATTTTTGAATCAGCAATTCATTTTCATTAGGGGTAATATGAATTTGTAAAGATTTAATAAATTCATTTTTCAATGTTAATGAATGATCATACCAATCCGAATGAGTGAAATTTAGCATAATATCAAATTTGACATTCGGGTGATCTATCATACAGTTGTTTATTTGTGCCATTTTTGGAGCTTCATCCATATATAAATCAAGGCCAATAACAATTTTAGGAATTTTACGACACGTTAACGAGTCAATAATTCCACTGCCTATCTCATCCACAATACATTCTATACTTTTAAGGTTCGGGAAAGGATAAGGAAATGAATCATACTCATCGAAATCATGATCATAAATTTGTAGTCTACTAATCATCTCTGCTATAATTTTAGCATCATTGAAATTCTTAATTGAATTGCTTAACATCGGAAACTTATTCAAGACTGATATTTGGATATTCCTAGACCATTTAACTAAAATTTTCACCATAATTTCCATCGAATCTTATGTATGTTCATATCCTTCACTTTCATACTGTTCATACATTGTATCAAAGTCAAGCATAATCAATGTAATTGATTTTTGAACATCATAATTTGTGAGTAGATAATTAACTATTACAAAAATTGCAGTACCAGATGAGTATGTCTTACTGGTGTTATTAATTGATAAAAAAATTGTATTTTTTTGGAACAGTATTCAATTCCTGTTGCTTCAAATACCACTTTCAAAAATGTATCCAAAACTGAGAAGGGTATCAATTTACCAGTGTCAATAACTTCTAAAATGCTAAAAAGATCATCTACAGAATCATCAAACATCGTCCTGAAAAGCAGCTGATACAAATCAACAGGCGACCCATTTATAATCTCCAGTTATTTATCCATTTTTGGGATGAACAATATATTTCCTAAATGTTGCAACACTTGAATTGAAGACGATAAGAGATGCTTAAAAAATGCTCATCATAAATAGTTAAATAATGAAACCCAATTGAATTATGACAAATAATTTATACAGTTAAAAAAGATTTATTTTGTTAAAATTTATGTGAGTTTTGTAGTGGGTTATTCAAGTTTCTGTATCTGAAAGTAAAATTGAAAGTTGTTGCGGATCCAAGTCTTTTAGTTTCTTTTCTTCAATAAATGTCACGTTTTTAGGAAAAGAATAACAAGAAGTGCCATTTACAGCATTAATTTTGGAATAGTAGTCAGAAAACTTAAACAGTATTTGATTATATTCTGATTTAATTTTACCAACACCTACTAACCATTTAGGATTCAAAGAACATATTGGCTGAGTTGTTGATATCTGAACTCTACTCATTGTTAAAGGCAATTCACCCAACATAAACACATTTTGTGGTTTGAATGAATAATAGGATACAAGGTGTAAGTGCTTTATTGAAGATTTTTCTAAATTGATGCATTTTAATAGTGATGACTGACAAATGAAAATACCATCTTTTTTATTTAATTTTGAAACGTCATTATTATCCGTTATAGTTAAATATTTTAAATTTTCGGAGGGTGTCCAATAATCCGAATAGTCTACTATAGTGTATCTAATTGACAAATCTTCAATTGACTTTGGTAGAAATAACAATTCAGCTGAATGAAATATTCCGGTAGTCATAGAAAAACTTTTAAGAAATGGAAACTGTTTCTCTTTCAACAGATAAATGAATGGTATGGTTGATAAAGCTAAGTGCATTTTTTCAAAACTATCATATCCCTTCAATGTCTTCACCAAAGTATTACATTCATCAATTGTGTTAAAACCACTAATGAGTGAGGTAACATATTCATTTTTAATTACTGGAACTGGGTTATCAGATTGAAATGATGGACTTAATGAAATATTAAATTTACCCTGAAATTTAATATCAGAAAACTCTGCAATTAGTTCTGCAACATCTTTACCTATATGATCAAGTGGAAATTCCCAAGACTCATCTATGTATATAATTTCTGGAATATCATTAGAAAATAAATCAAGTCTTTCATTTAAAGTGTTATCACCGTGATGGTAAATTAGCTTTTTCACGTTTGGAAAACCACCTGACCATAACAGATTATCTAACTTTGTAATATCATCACCTAAAAATTCTAATTCAGTTACCATATCTAATATTATGGGATGATGTATAAGAAAGTCAATAAAACAATCAATGTTCCTTGGACAATAATTGTTTCCCACCTTCAATGATATACATTTAGACCAAACGGTTAAATTTTGAATAACAAAATTTAACACCTTTTGACTATATAGCTCTCCAACTCCTTCCGGTTGTACATATGTAAAATCAAGGTCTATAACGGATATATTAATTGTTTTTTTTATTGATGAATGTGTAAACACATAATCAATTATATTGTACAAATTAGTATCATCATTATATATAAGGATATCGTTTCCACCGGTGTCAATTTTAAACTTATCATTGATATTATAGGTTATTTCCAATCCCATCACTGTGTGAACAGCAAATTTAAATAAATTAGAGTCCTTAAACATATCAGTTGTTTTCATAGATGCAAGTAAACGAACTTTCACCGCGGGGTCAAGTTGAAATAATGTGTTCATGTAAATCCGAGACCTAATTTCACGGGGCAAGTCGTTGATTATTTCTTTTAGCTTATCCATTTCAATGATAAAAAAGAAGAATTAATCTTATTGTAATTTATTTACCTAAATGAATTTCTTGAGTGACTTGCTTAATATTTATAAACGTGTTGTAACTTTGAGTGAGTATTCCTAAAATCCACGAATCCATGTGATAATGAAGTAAATTTATTTAAATAGAGAACTAATAAGTATATTATTCCCTCTTAAGTTAAAAATTTTGATGCTAGTTGTTGTGTAGAATCATGACCCTTGAGTTTTTCCATTTATTGCTTCAATTAAGATTTAATTCAATTTTATAAAACGAGGAATAAGTTGCTGATGACCACTGAATATTAATAAATTATCAACATAAACAGTAACCCATAGTGGTTTATCTTTGTTGGGGAATAGGCTTGGTTAGAGAGGATCAAAAGCATAATTTGATGGGCAACTAATAATTCTTTAAATTTTGAATTTTATAGTCCTGTTGTTTGTTGTGATCCATAAAAACTTTTAGTTAATTTCCAATTTCACTGAAATGACCAATTGGCAGATCCAGTTGAACTCCAAAGAATATTTCATTGAATTTGTACATAAGGAAAAAGTTGATATTTTTAAAAAATTCACACGCGTCAATTGAAGCGTGTTTTCTTATTGAATAATCATGGAAACAATTAGAATAAACGCCCCACTTTTGCCACAATATGCCACAAAACATGTGAGAGTATTAGGAAAGGTTTTGGAGATTAACCAGGGGGAAAATAGCGCTGTTTTAGACTCACAAGGTCAATTAACCATAATCATTGAATCATCCATTGATTTTGCAGTGGGGGATTGGATCGATGTTGTTGGTATCGTACAACAAGATTTTAAAGTTAGAGCATTGCAATGTTATAACACCAACCAGTCTGATATCAATGCTGAAGCTGCTGGAAAAATGGTGGATTTATGGCACAAATACCCCCAATTGTTTTCTAACAATTGATTAAATTTGTTTAAATATTGTATAAACGTTAACCAGAGTGTATTAAAGTGTTAGCTTCTTAATAAGCACTCCAATTTAATAATTTCAAAAACAAAGAATATTTATTGTTTCCCTATTTCACAAATTCAAATCCCCAGATTTTGTATTAAAATATGAATACAAACATATACATTTATATATAAAAGCTAACTAAAATACACAGACACCGCTGGTATCATGAATCAGCCCATCTCTTCTTTCTTTGATGTTGATGATTTCCATCTAAAGTAGCTGAAACAAGCCTTTTACTTGCAGGGTACCAACCAATCTCTGATGGGAAAGGAGCAGGAGTTGCCATATTAACCAATGAAGACATTGTGTATGACCACCCTGGTGTAATTGTTGATTTAACAATGGGCTGTCCAGCAGCTGACTTATAATATGTAACAGCTGAAGTTGGGAATCTTCTTGACCAGGTTTTTGCTGTAACTGTTGAACCTGGTTGCATTTGCATTGGTGCATATCTTATTCTACCCGTTTGTTCTGTATATGGGACAGCAAAAGATTTTGAAATCAGACTATCATCATTTGCATTAACTTGACCAGGTGGCGGTGGACCATTTCCGGTTGGTTCATAGGAACCTGTCATACCATTAAGAATAATTCTTGGTGTATACTGAATGATTTTACCATTTCCGCCTGTCAATGGAGCGTAAATTTGAACATAGAATAGCCCATCACTGGCCACTGAGGCGTCGAATTCGGCATTGTAAGAACCGGATCCTAAATCACTCATAGAAATGGCCTTAATGGTGTCCAATGCCTTGATTTTGCCACTTGGCCCTGTACAAAGAACAAATGTCATCGAATCAACATCTGACAATGAAGGTAATGTGGTATCGTCATCCCATTTAAGAGGGATGGTAATCTTCCCGTTACTTGCTGTGAATTCCGAACTTGAGTCCGGTCCCAAAATTTGCAACACCCCAAAAGCGTGGCTTAATAAAATAGCCAGGGTGAAAAGAAACACTTTCATTTTTCCAGGGAATAAAATCAACAGGAGAAGAATGAAGAAAAAAAAAGGAACGGAAAAAACCTTCAAATGTAAAAATAAATTTGTATACAAAATATTTAGATCTAAAAATATGCTCATCTGCTCAGCTCAGCGTCTTAATTCTTTAATAAATTCAACAACATGATCTCCAGCTCTCATTAGGGACTCTCCAACAAGAACACCTGAGACCCCCTGTGTACTGTAAAGTTGCACGTCTTCCCTTGTGGAAATCCCAGAAAGCCCCAAAAGGACAATTTCATCTCTCTGTTGTAATGTGAGTTGTCCTAAGAGGTTGGTGGTGGTACCCAAATCAACTTGGAAGTCCACTAAGTTTCTGTTGTTCACGCCGATGACCTTTGAATCAAATTTAATTGCCACCTGGAGCTCCTCAGGCGTGTTCACTTCAACTAATGGCTCCATTTCAAGAGATCTACTGTATTTAATAAGGTCCTCTAAAACATCCTCTGTTAACATCTTAACAATTAACAACACGGTATCTGCACCAGATAATCTTGCTTCTAATATCTGGTATCTGTTGAAAATAAACTCCTTTCTTAAAACACATGGTCTGTTAAGTGATTTATCAATAGCCTTACGGACAACTTCTAAATCTTTCAAATTCCCCTTAAACCAATTTGGTTCTGTTAAAACTGAAATAGCCTGAACACCTGCATTCGCATACCTTGATGCTTGAACTGCTGCATTTGCTGAAATGTCAATTTCCCCCTTGGATGGTGAAGCCCTCTTGATTTCACTTAAAACGGAAATACCTTCATATGACTTTAAATGTTTGTAAAAATCTTTCACTTCTGGAGCCAATCCAAGCTTCAAGTAAACTTCTAAATCTTCAAACTTAGTCCCTGGGGTTTTCATTATAACTTCATAATCTTCCATTCTCTTTTGGAAAATCGTTTGAAGAATATTCCCTGTTGGTCCAGTTCCAGTTACTGGGACTATTTTTGAATCATCTCTGAATGCACTATTGGCATTTAAAATGTTTCTAATCATCATGTGTCCTTCTTCAGTCAAAATACTCTCAGGATGGAATTGAACACCTTCAATTGCATATTCTTTATGTCTAACACCCATGATTATACCATTTTCTGTAGTAGCAGTAACTTCTAAACATTCAGGTAATGAAGCAGAAGACCCTGCAAGGGAATGATATCTTGTAACAGCAACACCCTGAGGGACATTAGAAAACATCCCCTTACCATCATGTGTAATTGGTGAAGTTTTACCATGAACAATTTCACCAGCATATTCAACTGCACCACCGAATACTTCAAACATACATTGTTGACCCATACAAACACCAAAAATAGGTTTCTTCCCCTTGAAATTATCAATAGCCGCCATGGAGATCCCTGCGTCGGTTCTTGGATGGCCAGGACCTGGGGAGATCAATAAAATATCAAAGTTCATCTTCTCCAATTCTGGAATGGTGATGGCATCATTTCTTATCACAGTAACTTTGGCCCCTTCTTGGCAAAGGTACTCGTAAATGTTCCAAGTAAAAGAATCGTAGTTATCAATCAAAACAACGTGCTTTCCTGTCATTGTTACTATTTCAATAAAAGTAATGAGTCAATTGGAGAGATGAAAAAAATATATTCACATAACTTTAATTTCATAGTATGTTAATTTATTAATGTGATTTGTATGTAATTACATCAATTTTATTAACTGACTAACTCTAAAATGTTCATAATGCCATTGTGTTAAAATTCTAGCTTTCAATTGTTAATTTTAAATCTGATTTTCATATACTTGGATATCTTTGTAACCTTAAAACGCTTCACTTTCAAACACCAACGATGGTTTGCTTGCAAGCCAGATCACAAAAGTCACTTTGTTAGAATCGTCGTGTGACCTTCAATTAATAAAGTCAAGTTATTGAATTAAAATATTCCCACGTTTCATCACCATTTTATTCCTCCACTTTTTTATTAAAATGACTAGTAGATATCGTGTTGATTACCATTTAAAGGAACATAGAAGAGACGAATTCATTGAATGGATCAAATCCCTTCTTGCAACTCCATTTGTTCTATACCCAGTTAACCCAAATAAACCAATCACCAATGTGGAGGAATTGGTTATTAATGCTGATGCATTCAGGAGATATGCAGATGTGTTTAAAGACATTGAAAGATTAGTACAAGGACATAAATCAGATGGAGATCAATCAAGGTTAATCCAATTAGTACCATCTATTGGGACATTCTTCACTTCATTACCATTAGAGAGAGCATTTTATATCCAAGATAAGGAAAGATCAATTAGTAAGAGGAGGTTAGTTGCACCAAGTTTTAATGATATTAGACTAATTTTGAATACTTCACAGTTATTGGCTTTATCTCAAAGAGGTCATAGGGTCAAATTGATTACATTTGATGGTGATATTACATTATATGAAGATGGAATGAATTTTAATCATGATTCACCATTATTGGATCAAATGTTGGGGATCTTAGAAAGGAATATTGTTATTGGGATTGTTACTGCTGCAGGGTATTCACAAAGTGAAAAATATCATGAAAGATTAGGTGGATTAATTGATGGGATTAAATCATCCAGTAAATTAAATGATATACAAAGGGCCAATTTCCTTGTTATGGGAGGAGAATCGAATTTTCTGTTTAGATTCAATCCTGAAATTGGACAATTAGAATCAATAGATGAATCAATTTGGAAATTAAATGATATGAAAGAATGGATTGAGGATGATTTACTTGAAGTATTAGATTTCGCCGAATCTCATTTGCAAATATTAATCGAGAAGTTAGGGTTAAAAGGTCAAATTATTAGAAAGGAAAAGGCTGTTGGGTTAATTGCTGAATCTGGGCATTCCTTAATTAGAGAACAATTAGAAGAAGTTGTTTTAAGAATTGACCATAATTTAAGAATGTTTGAACCAGCGCAGAGGATTAAATGGTGTGCTTTTAATGGTGGCAGTGATGTTTGGGTTGATATTGGTGATAAATCCTTGGGGGTAAAAGTTTTACAAGAAATGTTAATGACAAATGATGGTTTGAAAATAACCCCTGCGAATACATTACATGTTGGTGATCAATTTGCTTCATTAGGGTCGAATGATTATGCTAGTAGGACTGCAGCAACAACTGCTTGGATTTCTTCACCAAAGGAAACAGATGGATTATTAAAGGAATTATTGGGGTACTTAGATGAAGGTTCAAGTTACTGAAAAGTAATTAATGTATGTAATTGATGTTTTAGAATTTAATAAAATGATTAGAATTGGTATTTAATATGTTTTAAGTGAAATAAAGTTACTTTTACCATCATATATTATAAAGATTGCTAATATCAAAATATATTTATATTTTTCTGTCTCATGGCACATATCCCTATTATAGATAAAAATAAAATGGGTACAATTACAAGTATTGCAACGTTAATTACACTAGCACCAATTATACGGTCTACTGCAATTGTCCTAAAAGACCTCCATCGCTTTTCCACAAAGGAAACAGTAAGTTTGGACAAATCTAAGGTGAAATTAATACAAGAGACAATGGCATTTTGGATTATATGGCCATTTGTATTGAAGGTAACCGATTGGTTACCGTTTGGAACAATATTAGGATTATACACAAACATTTGGCTTGTCTGGCCTCTGGTTTCTACACCTTCCAATCAAAAAATTACAGGTGTAAGATTGATATTAAATGATTACCTACCACATTGGATGGCAATTATTGAAAGTAAGCAATTGGACTTTGTTAATTTTGGCTTGAAGTTAAAGGAATTTTCAACTGTTAAGTTAATTGTTTCTACATTTGGTCTAGAATATCTATTTGATTATTTAAAAGAATTCAAAGATAACGCTGAATCTCAAACGAATTCATGGAACACAGCCAATTTACCAATCCCTGATATGTTATTAACCTCACTGTTGTTACCATTATTTGATTTTAGTTCTAATTATCTAAATGAAACTCCATTAACAAAGTCAACAAAATCAACTTCGGAGATGGAACCAACAGAAAGTGTTGATGGATTTGCAATCGTTACTGAAAATGATTTTAAAGAGTCAATAACAACAGGAGTACCCACCACTTCATATTTGGCAAATCCAAAAAAATCAGAATCTTCCTCTGTTAGTAGGAAATCTAGTAACAGTCAATTGAGGAAAACTTCTTCTTCTTCATTTAGTAGTAAATTTGGATTTTTTAGTTAAGCAGGGTTTAATCATTTGATAATTTATTTTGTTTTTATATTATTTTTTTTATCTTTGGGAGAGTTGTTGTTTATATATATATACAAGCTATACATTATTAATTGAAATCGATATTCTCTAAAATTAATGTATCCTTTTGAATTTTTGACCTTGATTTAATAGCTTCAGATTTAATGTTTTTCATCTTTCTTTTTAACTTCTTTGGAACAAAATTCATTGGGGTTGGGTTTGGATCAAGGATCCCACCAAAAGCTTTTGATGGTCTTAATTTATCTGAATTAACAGCAGCTGATTTTTCAGTTCTGTATTTATCCATTTCAACACATGAAGCTTTATGAGAGATGAAATCTTCAGTTTCAGCTGGCCAAACAAAAGGATCGATTAAATCAACGGTCATTTTCTTCACCTGTGCAGATCTAAATCTTGAACCATATGGAGCTGGTAAATTTCTAGTAAATGTAGCAGGCATAAGAGCAGATGAAATGTTTAAAACTCTCAAGTTGTAGATGTTATAAAGGTAATCCCTTAAATCCATCTTGTTAAATGATTTAGGCACAATAAATTTAGCCTGGTATGGTGTGTGTTTAGCATTAGGTCTCAACAGTTTGATTGTGGCAAATGGAAAGTAGATACTCTTTGACCCCATATGGAAATTTGGAGAGTCTTCTTCAATGGCATCTCTTGACATTGCCTTGATTTTCTTGGAGAGGGAAGCGGTTTCCTCCTTTGGAACATAGGCCTGTTTCTTCATTGGCTTAAGCCTCCCAATGATGAGGGAACGTTTCTGAATCAGTTGGCCAATCATTGCACTTTGATGAATTCCAATGTGTTGAAAAGATGAAAAATTTCAACATGAGAGAAAATAAGAAAAGATTTTTACTAAAGAGTTCATAATGTTAACAGAAATTGAACTTTCAAAAGTAAAATCTCCATTATGAACTTACCACTAAGGTTCAATTAATGCCTAGTATGTGGTTTACAAAAAAGAAGTGATGAAAAATGACAATTCTAAACGATTTTAACACATTTTTTAAATTTATCATCCTGAGCAAAATCACTCTTTTGCTACTAACTCTTTGAAACAAATGGATTTAAACAGAAAAGAATTGCAAATCTCACTGAATGCAATTACTGGACTTTGCTGAAAAAGGTTTGGGATTTCTATTAAAAATTTTGGGCTGAAAACAAAAGGCCTGCCATTGGACAGCCGTGTCAACAACAAATTCTTGAATTAACAGGTTCTAAAGATTAGTTTTTCAAAACAAAATACCCCTCCGTTGTATCTCCCCGTTTGCTAAATTTCCGTAACAGATTTTAACCTTATAGTTGGTTATTTGGCTAAAATTGATTATGACAAATGCTACATTTTCAAACATTACTAAATTTCCTCCAATTTTCAAGCTTTTTAGAAGCTGAAAGGATCATTATATTTATATAATAATTAATTAGAGCATTTTTCTAATTTCAAAACTATAGAATGTTTCTGGAAGTGCATCCAATTCAAGGATTGCTGATTTCTATATTTTTCACTCTCAGAGGAAAAAATCTTCAACACTTTTTTCGCCACTTTGTTTATATCCAAGGCCAAAATGGACGTTACAACTGAGGATTGCTGGACCGTTATCACTGCGTTCTTTGAGGCGCGAGGGTTGGTGTCGCAGCAGCTTGACTCCTTCGAAGAGTTCGTCGAAACAGCGGTCCAGGACCTCGTTTTAGAGGATCCCAAGTTGGTTCTTGACCAACCTGCTCAACATGTCCATTTGAACGATGATATCAACACAAGGTACGAAATCACCTTTGGGGACATCTTTGTCTCCAAGCCAACACAAACTGAAGCAGATGGTACGACTTCTACCTTACTTCCTCAAGAAGCAAGATTAAGAAATCTTACTTACTCTGCTCCATTGTATGTTGAAATGAAGAAACTTGTCAAGGAATCCGTTGATAACAATGAATCTGAAACTCAATGGTATAGAGAGGGTGACATTTACAAATTCAGACAAGGGCAACTTAGAGAATTAGAACCAATGGAAGATACCTTTGATGAATCCGATCCTGTTATTGATGAAGCCCATAATGTTAAAACACATAAATCAGGTGCTGAAACCCAAACCATTTTCATTGGGAAAATCCCAATCATGTTAAAATCAAAATTCTGTACCCTTTATGGTTTATCTGAAGAAGAACTTTATCAAATTAGGGAATGTCCATTTGATATGGGTGGGTACTTCATTATTAATGGGTCTGAAAAGGTTCTTATTGCTCAAGAAAGATCCGCTGCAAATATTGTTCAAGTGTTTAAGAAATCAGGTCCCTCCCCAATTTCTCATATTGCTGAAATTAGATCTGCATTGGAAAAAGGTTCAAGATTAATTTCTTCAATTCAAGTCAAATTATCAAAGGGTGGTGCTTCATCATTTAAAAACGGAAATGTTGGTAGATCAATCAAAACTACTTTACCATACATTAAAGCAGATGTCCCAATTGTAATTGTTTTTAGAGCTTTAGGGGTTATTGAAGATGGTGATATTTTACAACATATTTGTTATGATGAATCAGATTGGCAAATGTTAGAAATGCTAAAACCATGTATTGAAGAAGGTTTCCTTATTCAATCTCAAGAAGTTGCCCTTGATTTCATTGGTAGAAGAGGTAACGCAACAGGTATTAAAAGGGATAGAAGAATTCAATTTGCAAAGGATATCCTTCAAAGAGAATTCCTTCCACATATTTCTCAAGACTCAGGTCACGAAACTAATAAAGCTTATTTCCTTGGTTATGTCATCAATAGATTATTACTTTGTGCATTAGAGAGAAAAGAACAAGATGATAGAGATCATTTTGGTAAAAAGAGATTGGATCTTGCAGGTCCTCTTTTAGCTAATTTATTCAGAATCTTGTTCAGAAAACTTTCAAGAGATATCTTTAGATATATGCAAAGATGTATTGAACGTGGTGAAGATTTCAACATTGTTTCAGCTGTTAAATCAACGACAATTACATCAGGTTTGAAATATTCTCTTGCAACAGGTAATTGGGGTGAACAAAAGAAGGCAATGTCATCAAAGGCTGGTGTTTCACAAGTTTTGAATAGATATACATATGCTTCAACTTTATCCCATTTAAGAAGAACGAATACACCGATTGGACGTGATGGTAAATTAGCAAAACCACGTCAATTACATAATACCCATTGGGGGTTAGTTTGCCCAGCTGAAACTCCAGAAGGTCAAGCATGTGGTTTAGTTAAGAATTTATCATTAATGTCATGTATATCTGTTGGTACCCAATCAGAACCAATTACATATTTATTAGAAGAATGGGGGTTGGAGCCAATGTCTGATTATGATCCAATCAAACATAAAGATTCAATCAGAGTTTTCTTAAATGGTAATTGGGTTGGTACTCATAGAGATCCATCATTATTAGTTGATACAATGAGACAATTAAGAAGAAATGGTACAATTTCATCTGAAGTTTCACTTGTTAGAGATATTAGGGAAAAAGAATTTAAGATTTTTACTGATGCTGGTAGAGTTTATAGACCATTGTTCATTGTTGATAATGATGAAGATAGTGAAACAAAGGGTGGATTGAAATTAACAAAAGAACATTGTAGGAAAATCCTTGATAGAGAAATTGAAATTTTAGAAGCTGATGATGAAGATGAAGAACCAATTTCAAGAGAATATGGATGGGAATCATTGGTTAGTAATGGTGTTGTTGAATATTTAGATGCAGAAGAAGAAGAAACTATTTTAATTGCCATGTCAATTGATGACTTACAACCAATGGATGAAAATACTGAAGAAGGTTACAATGACCCAGCACAAAGAATTAAGAGTCATGTAGTTGGAAATTCATTTACCCATTGTGAAATTCATCCTTCAATGATTCTTGGTGTAGCAGCGTCAATTATTCCATTCCCTGATCATAACCAATCCCCAAGAAATACATATCAATCAGCTATGGGTAAACAAGCTATGGGTGTTTATTTGACAAATTACAATGTTAGAATGGATACAATGGCAAATATTCTTTATTATCCACAAAAGCCACTTGGTAAGACTCAATCAATGGAATTTTTGAAATTTAGAGAATTACCTGCAGGACAAAATGCCATTGTTGCAATTTCATGTTATTCAGGTTATAACCAAGAAGATTCAATGATTATGAATCAATCATCAATTGATAGGGGGTTATTTAGATCATTATTCTTTAGGTCATATATGGATCAAGAAAGGAGAAATGGTATTTCAATTGTTGAAGAATTTGAAAAGCCTCAAAGGGCTAGTACATTAGGGTTCAAGGCAGGTACTTATGAAAAATTGGATGATGATGGTTTAATTAGTCCTGGTGTTAGAGTTTCTGGTGATGATATTATTATTGGTAAAACAGTTCCAATTCCTCCAGATACTGAAGAATTAGGTCAAAGGACTAAATATCATACAAAGAGGGATGCATCAACTCCATTAAGGACAACAGAAAATGGTATTGTTGATCAAGTTTTATTAACAACTAATGCAGAAGGTTTAAAATTTGTTAAGGTTAGAATGAGAACAACAAAAGTTCCACAAATTGGTGATAAATTTGCCTCTAGACATGGTCAAAAGGGTACAATTGGTATTACATATAGACATGAGGATATGCCATTTACAGTTGAAGGGGTTGTACCAGATTTAATTATTAATCCCCATGCAATTCCTTCACGTATGACAGTTGCCCATTTAATTGAATGTTTATTATCAAAGGTTGCATCATTAAGAGGTTATGAGGGTGATGCTACACCATTTACTGATTTAACAGTTGATGCAGTTTCTAAATTATTAAGAGAAAATGGATATCAATCAAGAGGGTTTGAAGTTTTATACAATGGTCATACAGGTAAGAAGATGATGGCACAAGTTTTCTTTGGGCCAACATATTATCAAAGATTAAGACATATGGTTGATGATAAGATTCATGCAAGAGCAAGAGGTCCATATCAAAATTTGACAAGACAACCAATGGAAGGTAGAGCACGTGATGGTGGTTTAAGATTTGGTGAAATGGAGCGTGATTGTATGATTGCTCATGGTGTTGCAGGATTTTTAAAGGAGAGATTAATGGATTGTTCAGATGAATTTAGAGTTCATGTTTGTGGGATTTGTGGTTTAATGTGTGTTATTGCCAATTTAAAGAAGGGACAATTTGAATGTAAGAGTTGTAAGAATAAGACAAACATTTATCAAATTCATATCCCATATGCAGCTAAGTTATTATTCCAAGAATTAATGGCAATGAACATTACCCCAAGACTGTATACACAAAAGAGTTCAGTAACAGTTAGATGAAATTTTTTATAAAATATAAAAGAAGAAAAATACAGTGTATAGTTTTGTGAGTTTAGTATTAAAAGTACAAATAGTTTTTTTTTTTGTTATTCTATGTTATGTTATGTTTATAGAGGACCAAGGTAATCTTCTTTAATTGATCCAATTGCGGAAATTGAGTTAACATCAGTTCTAGTACCAATAATTTTAATTCTAACTGGTGAACCGGTATTTAAAACTTGATCATGACTAGCATAACCAGCAGTTGGAGAATATTTCATATCACTTGGAATTAAATGTTTTGAAACGAATACCATAAGGGGACCAACATTTGCAAAGAATCCCATTTTATTAATACTTGCAACTTGTCCATCAACAACTTCACCTTTAAAAGGTTTCCATACAAGAGCTTTATAATGAACTTCAAAAAGTGCTTCACCTTTCTCACCGGGTATGACTTTACCCGCACCTACATCGATGTTATTAACGTCAAGTACTGCCACTATGTAACCAAATTGACCAGTACAAGACCCTTCAACATCAGCGAGCAGTCGTTGTTGAAGGTGGCGATCCATGTGCGGGCCAAAATATGAAGGATGGAGAGTGACGTTAAGTGAAAGGTGTTTAATGAAGAACATCTTCCGCGTCTGTATATTAAAGAGTGTGTGTTTTGTTCAAAGTTTTGAAGTTTTTCATCAATCAGAGAGAAATCATTTTGAAAATTTAAAATGTGAAAAACGCGACTATTTGGAAACCAATTTGTCACTTTTATTCTAATATAGCAAATTCTAATGGGGAAACCGATGGCATGGCTATATTTTTAGAAATTAGGGGATCAAAATGATATAAATGAAGATAAAGTTCCAAAATTTTCAATATTTAAATTTGAATCACGGTCTTTGAATGGTGATATTTAAAAGTTGGAAAGTCCCACCTAAATATAAAAACCCTATACATTTAGCCGGTTAATTGAAAAAGAGGCCTATGATAAGTAATAACGCATAAAAACAAAATTAATAGATTTCACACTCTTCCCATTCTATGTAAAGTGAGAAAAACTTTTCATGAAATTTCCAACATCAACAGTGTTAATTATAAAGTACAACAATAAACGATGTCTATAAAGAGAGGAGCAACTGTTGGACTTGGATTCACACGTGTATGGCATCATGTTGATGTTTCACAGGAAACCAGATCTCTTGGTGTGTTGGCATCACAAATAGCCATTGCATTAATTGGTAAACACAAGCCATTAGTCCATCCAACAGAGGATGCCGGTGATTACGTTGTTGTTTCCAATGCACAATACTTAAAGGTAACTGGACGTAAACTAAAACAGAAGACTTACTGGTCACATACAACCCGTCCAGGTAGTGGAACTGCTACCCCAATGGAAAAGATCGTTAGAGATTATGGGTTCCATGAAGTTTTAAGGAGGGCTGTTAGTCGTATGTTGCCAAAGAACAGATACAGAAAGGTTAGATTGGACAGATTAAAGGTTTTCGAGGATGCTAATCATCCATATGCTGGGAATATAATTGCATTTGCTGATCAACAGGGTGAAGTCCAAAAACTCTTGAAGGAATCAGATGACCGTGCTGTTGAATTGGCCAAGTATGAAGAATTCATTCAATCCAAGAAGATCTAAAGAGAAAGAGAGTTATAATTATAATTATAGTTTTGTGTGTAAATAGTTAACATCCGTTCTGTGATATAACAATGGGAAATTTAGTATTAAAATAAAGAGAGAAAGTTGTAGATTTCATTGGTGAGACTCCCAATTGATTTTGAATAGATTTAAGGATAATTTAATACCAGAATTTAATTTCAAGCTTTTTTTTTATTTTGAGGCTTTTCAGTTATATTTAAACATTTTAAACATTTTCCTGTAAGATATTGATTATAATTAAGAAATGTCAGCTGCAATTAACAGATCAATAGCATCAATTAAAACGGAATTACAATTCCTCAGGGATTCTAAAGTGGTCTCAGATGCACAATATGACCTCATTTTATCAAATTTGCCCCAAGACAAAGCCACTTCTACTTCCCAAGACACTTATGTAGAGGCACTTTACGATTACGAGCCTCAACAAAGCGACGATTTACGCCTTAAGACCGGTGACAACGTTAAAGTCATTGAGAAGATGAGTGCTGACTGGTGGAAGGGTCAAATTGGATCTGAAATTGGTGTATTCCCATCTAATTACGTCAGAGAGGCTAGTGTGCCAAAATACCAAGAGAAGCAGCCAGTTCAGCAACAACAAGTTCAACAATCAATATACCAACAACAACCTCCACAACAATATTATCAACAACAACAACAACAACCTCAACAACAACAGTTTTACCAACAGCAAGTTCAGCAACAACCATTTCAGCAACAACAAGTCCAAGAACAACCACAAAAACAGAGTAGGGTAGGTAAGTATGGGTCCCAATTAGGACAGGCAGTTGTATTTGGTGCCGGTGCCACTATTGGATCTGATTTAGTACATGCCATCTTCTAAATACCAAAGGTTTTTTATATTGATTTGATTTGATTTGATATAGTCAGTTATAGTTATTTGATTCATATATATATATATATGGTGCTAGTAACTTGCATAATTTGTTCCTCTTAAAAGAAGCTAAAACTTCACATTTTTTAACCGTTTCTTTGAAAATAGAATAACGTCAACCTTATCAACAATCCCAATTATAAACATCACATAAAACCCCAAACATAATGGCATTCCCCCCACCACCAAATAACCCTATAGCATTTTAAGTAAAAAAATATCCTATTTATCTTAATAAATAACCCCATTCAGTCTTATATTCAAATTTCGGACATCACCGTTTATTACCACACACTACTCTTCTTTATACAATCAAAATCATAAATGTCCAAAGCCATTGCATCAACACGTGTAGTTTTCCATGGGGAAATAATCCCAGCTACAATCATATTTAATTCCTTATCTGGTTTAATTGTCCATATCGAACCTTCAATATTAACTTTAGATGATGATATATCTAAATTATATAATGTCCAATATTTAAGAAATGTTTCACCAAGGGCCATTTTACCAGGTTTAGTTGATGCACATGTTCATTTAAATGAACCTGGTCGTACTGAATGGGAAGGTTTCGCTTCTGGTACTCAATCTGCTGCTTCTGGTGGAGTTACAACTGTTATTGATATGCCATTAAATGCTATACCTCCAACAACAACTATAACTAATTTTCAAAAGAAATTAGATGCGGCTAAGGGACAAACTTGGGTTGATGTTGGATTTTGGGGTGGTTTAATTCCAAATAATTTACAACATTTGAAACCTTTGATTAATGCTGGTGTAAGAGGGTTTAAAGGGTTTTTAATGGAATCTGGTGTGGATGAATTCCCAATGGTAAATTCTGAATATATCCGTAAAGCTTTAAAGGAAGTTGAGGGTGAATCTACTATGTTAATGTTTCATGCAGAATTAGATAATCAAAATTCTAATTGTTGTAGTAATGGTAATATTGTTAATGAAAAACAAGAGGATGACCCAAGGAAATATCAAACATTTCTTGATTCACGTCCTGATTCATTTGAAACAAATGCAATTCATGAAATTATATCATGTATGGAATCACAACCATTAACAAAATGTCATATTGTTCATTTAGCAACAAAAGATGCATTACCAATGATTGAAAAAGCTCAGGGTAAAGGATTACTATTATCTGTTGAAACTTGTTTTCATTATTTAAGTTTAAAAGCAGAAGAAATTCCTGATGGTAATACCCAATTTAAATGTTGTCCTCCAATTAGATCTGAGGAGAATAGATTAAAATTATGGGATGCATTAAGAAGGGGTACTATTTCAAGTGTTGTTTCAGATCATTCTCCATGTACACCTGAATTAAAAGGTTTAGAAAGAGGTGATTTCATGTCTGCTTGGGGTGGGATTGCATCTGTTGGTTTTGGTTTACCATTACTTTGGACAAATGGTAAGGAAATTTATGGTGAAAATTTTCAATTAACTGATATTGTTAAATACTGTTGTGAGGCTACTTCTAAACAAGTTGGACTTAGTCATAAAAAAGGTTCAATTGAAATTGGAATGGATGCAGATTTTGCAATATTCGATGAAGAAATGGAATTCACAATTGAAAATTCAAAGACATATTTTAAGAATAAATTAACTGCATTTAATGGGAAAAAATTAAAGGGTAGAGTTGTTGAAACAATTCTTAGAGGGGATTCTATTTATGCCCTTGGAAAGGGTGTTTCTAATGTCCCAATGGGTGAATTGATTTTAACTCCAAGAAATGACAATTAATTAAATACATTACTACAACAATACATTCATAAATTATTATTATTTATCCTATTTTTTACCATATTATATATATATAGATTATATACACATTTTTTAATTTTTTAAAAAGCATTAAAGCCCATATTTGGTTTTTAATTCTCCTTGTACACCAGATATTAAAACCAAATGATTCCAAGAATCTTCACCACCAATTTGAATTTTTAAATTTTGAAGGAATTGATAAAATAAACCAGCAAGTTGATCACCGGGAGAATTATATTCACCAATTGATTTAATAACTAATTGTAAAGTTTGAACATTTGAAATAATTAATTCAGGTTTTTGTGAAATACAATTAATAATCCCTGAAAATGAACTATCCTTTTCTTCATTTTCCATAACTTTTGACATTATTTCAATCCATTGATTAATAACATTCCCAATTCCAATAAATTGTGTTAATTCTTCACCATTATTAATTCCAAATCTACCAAGTGTAATTGCAGCATTTTCAATTAATGTAAAATCTTCATCACCATTTAAATTATGAACAACAGTTAAAATACCTTGAACCATTGGTTGAAAAAATTGTTTAAATTCTTCATTTGTTATCCTAATTGAAATTTCACCTAATGACCAAATTGCATTATTCCTAGCAGCAATTGATGAATCTGATGGATTATTAATTTCATTATTTATACACATCATAATTGTTTGAATATATGGTTTAATCATTGGATCAATTAAATGAATTGCTAAATCCCCTAAGAGTGCATAACCACTTTGTCTAACATCATCACTTGAATCATCAAGACATGTTATGACTAATTCCATTAATGAATAATTTTTATCTTGTGAATCACCATGTAAAATTAATTGAATTGAATTTGTTGAAAGACCTTGAATTAAACCATCAATTAAATCTAATGATGTAACAATAAAATCTTTCTCAGGTGCATCAAAACCTTGTTGGACTTTTGCCATTTTATCCATTTCAATACAAAATTGTAAAATTCTAACTGCCCTTTCATAAACTGGTAAAGCATAATTTGCAAATGCTTCACCTAATGATGCAGCAACTGATGACATACATTCTAATAATGGCCATAAATCTTTATCATGATCTTCTAAACTTTGCCATTTGCTTATTAATGGTGGTAATAAAATATCAATTAATTTTGGTTGAAATTGTAATGTATCACCAACTTTTTCAACAAATGTTTGAACGGTATCATATAAAACTATTAAATTCTTACGACGATACCTTTGAAAATAAATTTGAAAATGATTTAAAATTGTTTCACTTAAATTAATTAAAATTGATGAATCTGTATTTTCAATAAAATCTGCAATTGCTGAACAAGCACTTTCTTGAACAACTTTATTTTGATCTAATGCACAATTTAATATAATTTCAAATGTTGGTTCAAAATAATTTGCAAATGAACCATTTAATTGAGCTTCTGAACAAACCCAACTTGAATATCTACCTAATGTCCAACAAGAAATTTGTCTAACTCTTGGTTGATCATCTTTAACCCTTTCAATTAAAAATTGAATTAATTCAGGTAATTGACTGCTGGCATGTTCTAAAGCAGCTTCAGAAATTGCACCAAGTGTTAAAATAGCAGACTCCCTAATTGGCCATTGATTAGAATTTATATTTGATTTAATTATTGGGAATGCTATATTTAAAGTTTCAATTGGGAATAAACATGAAAGAACATCAACAGTTGCAGCTGAACATTTTCTTAAATTCCAAGTGAAATTATCTTCGTCGACATCATCATCATCATCATCATCATCATCATCACTATCACTATCACTTTCATTATCATTATTTTGGTGATCATCATCATGTGATTTTTTAACAGTTGATGAAACTGTATGTTCTTTTGATTTTGCCATTTGAGGTTTAATATCTTCATCTTTATCTTCTAATAATTGATCTCTGGCATCATCATTTTCCATTAAGATAACATCATCATTTGAATAAACCATTTTAGATAAAAGTAAAGGTAACATTTGATTAATAATTGGTAAAATTAATTCCTTTGGAGTATCAATATTAACCATACCTAATAAAAATTCACAAGCCTGTAAAGCTAATTTTTCACTATCATCATCATTATCAGAAATTGAAGCAGTTGAAATTATATGAATTATCCAAAGTATAATACCATTTAAATTATCATATAATTTCTGAGGCCATTGATCTAAAATTGAACAAAATAGAGAAGCCAATTGAATATTAACTTTTGAATCATTTTCCATATTTTGACACTGATTAAAAATAACAATTAATAATTTATCTAAATTTAATTGAACAACCATTGAACCAATATTAATGCAATTAGTTAAAGATTTCCCACATTGGGATTTTATCCCGTTTGATGATGACGTGTTTAATAAATTAATTAACCTTGGTATAATTTCCTCTAAAGGTCTAAGAGAATTATTATTGTTATTAACGTCTAAATTATATTGTCTATCTAATAACCTACAAGAATCTTCAGTTATTAAAGTCAATACATCAATTGCACCTTTTTGACCATCAATTCCAGCATTTCCATCTAATAATTGAATTAGATTTGGGATTAAATTTGGCCAATTTTGTGGTCCACCAACTTTCCTAAAAATTGAGGATATTATAATTGAAGAAATTTTTCTAATTTGATGTGATTTATTAATTAATCCATGTGGTAACATTGTAAGTATATGATTTTTTAAATCAATTTGTTTTGAATTCCAATTCCTTAATAGGTCATTTTTTAAATATAAACCAGCTGATGATCTTGTTGACATTGGGGAATTTCCAGAATCTGTTAATAAAATGTGTAACAGGTAATTATCAAAATCTGGGATTGAAGTTGCCTGTTTCAAGGCATCGTTTGCTTGAGTCCTGATGGTTAAATCAGGATTCAAAAGCCCTGAAAATATGTGTAATAGTTGATTCAGACCCCCCTGATCCGGGGACCATTGAAAAGAACCTGTTTGGGTTGTCATTTTATTATTGTTTAATAAATAAGAGGGAAGCAGTTTCACACTGGAACAAACAGAAAAAAAAATTTTTCTATATGCACCCTTTAATACGACACTAAATATTGTCGTGAGAATGGGCAGAACAAATGAGCATTCAAAAACAATTGGCTCAAATGCTCAGCAAAATAAAAGCCCCCACATGCTAAAAAAAAAAGCAAAAAGTTAGTCATATACCATAGACAGTGAACCCCTCCCCCAGTAGATACCACTGTAAGTTTTTGGCTCCGCACTGGGAAAAGAAGCTGAAAAAGGTCCAGAGTGCACAAAACCCCGATTTTAAACAAAAGCTGATTTCACCTGAAGGAATTCGAGAGTCGGTGAGAAAAGGCCCCAGTAAAGGAGGAACTTCCCCTGTGATGCTTTCTCTCCGCGGTGTCTTGCGATTGAAAACGCAGGGAATGGCGATAGCGGCATAAATTCTTGTGGTGGCTTCATCTCGGCACTTGGGGCAGAATGTTTCACATTGCTATTTATTGTTTCACAGGCAAATCGGGGTTGGTTGGAAGCGCAGCATTTGTGTTTTTCTGCTGGGGAAAAGGGCGTTCCCGTCAGAGAACCGCCAGAATTGCATTCCTCTTCCCAGTGGAACTTTATGTTCGCCGGCTATCTCCCGTTTCGGCACTTTTCCCAAACGGACATATTTATTTCCTTTTTAGGATAATGAAAAAAACCCTCCTGGGCATTGAAAAAATGCAAGTGAATGTCGAGTTTTCTTTCCTTTCCATCCATTTCTTTTCCTCTTCACAACTTTTCTTGTGGTTCGCAGCCTCGGAAACCAATCTTTTCATCTTTTTAATTGCTCCTCTCTTGTCCTCATATTCTTTTCAACACATCTGAAACCTCCCTTATTTGGCCTTTTCTAACCCCCCGCTCTATCTTTTCTTTCATTAGCCACTGCATTTTATCTCAATATGGCCGACGCTTTGCTCAAATGGGCACAATCAAACACTCACTCCAAAACAATCAGGGACTACAAACATGACATTCTCCAATATTGTGAAAATTTAGCTGTGTTACCTTCAAGTGAATCTTCAATGCAACAAGAAATTTCGTTGCTTAGATCATCCGTTTTAAATTCACTTTTGGATGTTTCTATGAGACTGAACTGGTCATGTTCAACATTTGCTCTTAGTGTTCATTTGTTTGATAATTACACAAGAAAGAATAAAATCGATTTGTCAAAATGTGTCCTACTTGGATTTTGCTGTTTATGGATCTCTTTTAAATATAACGAAAATAAACCAAAGGCTAAATTATTGGGGGCTCTATTAAAGAGAGCTGGGTACCCCCCAGAATCAAGGAATGATTTCATTCAATTAGAATTCTCAATTTTAGAATCAATTAATTGGGATCTATCATTTATATCACCTGACACTTTAGTTGATTTAATTTTAGATTCAAATGATCCAAATTATAATGAAAAAAGATTAGGTGCAATCTTCCTTTGTGAAATATCTCTGTTTAATACAGATATTATGCACAACTATTCTTGTAATGAAATTGCCAATTGTGCAATTTCTTTAACAAATGTAGCTTGGAAAAATTTAAGACATAAACATATCAAGAATCATAAATATTATCAATTAGATAATATCATTTTAAATTCAATTTTAAATTTAGAACCGGCAATTAAATTCAAATATTTAAATTCCCCGACTTATTCAAATTGTTCAATAATTTCAAATTTGATCAATTTAGCAGTTCAATTCCTAAGGGAGGAACAAATTAATCAAAATCAATCTTCGGCATATTGGAATCCAAATTCTAATTGTGATTCACAAATTAAGAATAATCAATTATATTTGGTTTCACCAATGGCATCCCCTGTTACACCATCATTAAGAATTCAAACACATAATTCACAATCAAGTACACTTACACCACAATATTTATTACCAACACCTGGTACAACACCAACTTCAGCAAATTATGGTATAACTTCAAATACAAGGGGGTCTTCATCTCTTTACTCAACACCTGCACAACAAAGGACAATCCCATTATCTTCGAGGTCATCAAATTCATTAAGTGACCATTTTTATTCACCAATTGTTAAAAGACCATTAACAAAACCATTGGATTCTAATTTTAATCATCATAATCGTCATATACCAATCTTAACAAGATCAAAAGCAAAAAGGTATATGCAAATTGATGGTTATTTAAATGAAATACCAAATGTTTTATTAAGTCAGCAATTAGATCATCATTCAACAACTCATAGTTTCAAAAGGAGGAAAATGTAACTTATTTAAAAGTTGTTGAATTCGTTTTATTTATTTATATACGTTTGTATACATATATTGTTTAATCAATATATTATACCCCCTTCCTATTTGCTTAATCATTTCTTTATAGTTAAGTTTAAATTAAAATCTTGCTCTTAAACTTTAAAATTTAAAATATTTTTTTTACATACAATTTTTTGTATTGTTAAAATTTGTTAATGTTTAAATCTTTTATAAATTTAGCACCTGCAACAAAAGTTTTATTTGGTAGACCATCAAATAATTTAACTTCAGGGATTGTAGGTTTAGCAAATGTTGGTAAATCAACTTTCTTTCAAGCAATTACAAAATCAAATTTAGGGAATCCTGCAAATTACCCATTTGCAACAATTGAACCAGAAGAAGCACGTGTTTTAGTTCCATCACCAAAACTTGATCATTTAGCATCTTTATATGAATCAAAGAAAACATTACCTTCAATTTTAAAAATTTTTGATATTGCTGGTTTAGTAAAGGGTGCATCAAATAATAAAGGTTTAGGAAATGCATTTTTAAATGATATTAGACAAGTTGATGGTATTTTTCAAGTTGTTAGAGCATTTAGAGATATAGATATTACACATATTGAAGGTGGGGTTGATCCAGTTAGGGATTTAGTTATTGTTCAAGATGAATTAATTTTAAAAGATATGGAATTTATTGAAAATTTACTTGAAAAGATAAATACACAATTAACTCATAAAGGTAATAAACCAATTAATGATATTGAAAGAATGAAATTAGAGAAAATTACATTAGAAAAAGCTTATGATGTTTTAATGGATGGGCAAAGAATTTTTAATTTCCCAAATTGGAAGGATGATGAAATAAAAGCATTAAATACATTTAATTTATTAACTGCTAAACCAATGGTTATTTTAGTTAATGTTAATCCACATGATTATTTAAATAATTCAAATGAATTTTTAAAAGATATAAATCTATGGGTTGAAGAATTTTCATCTACTTCAAAAGTTATTTTATTTTCAGCTGATTATGAAACAAAATTGAATAATGGTGAAGAATTAAATGGTGAAAGTATATTACCTGAAATTATAAATGAAATGAGAAATGCATTAAATTTAATTTCATTTTATACTTGTGGTCCATTAGAAGCAAGACAATGGACAATTAGATCTGAAACTTTATGTCCAAAAGCTGCAGGTGTTATTCATACAGATTTTGAAAAGACATTCATTAATGCAGATTTAATTAAATTTAAAGATTTGGAATTTTTGAAACCACCATTTGATGAAAAGAAACTAAAATCAAAAGGTTTGATTCAAAGAGTTGGTAAAACTTATATTGTTGAAGATGGTGATATTCTTCATTTTAAAGCTGCTATTGCTAAAAAGAGGTGATTAATTCTTTTTATAAATCATGAAGTGAACCATAATGTTCACCTAAACCGAATATATACTTGTAATAAACTAATTTTAATTCATCATTTACTCCATCTTTATTAGTTAAATGAATTGGTTGATCATTTTGTAAAACTGAAATAGGGCAATTGTAAACCTTTGAAAGGGCCAATACTTCTAAATCAGACCCCCACCTTGCAGTTGTAATTATACTTTCAATATATTCATCAATATCCTCTAATTCACCTGTTTGCTCATTAAATAAAAATGGAATAAAATCATCCTTGTTTTTCCTAATATATTCACCAGCTTCCTTTCTTAAATCTAAATATCCAACTTTTATCCCATGACGTTGTAATAATTGATCTGAAATTGAATTGAAAAGACAATGTCCATCTGATTTTATATCAAATTGCCTTACATTCAATTCCTTACATTTAATTTCAAGCCCATCCAACTCAATTTGCCTATAATCTATTTGATTTAATGCTTCATTGGCAGCCTCTTGGGTCATTTCATCGAATTTTGCCTGTCTCTTTGCCAATCTTTCCTTTTGTCTATTTCTCTTCTTGGCACCTTGCTGAGGTTCTAAAACGGTAGTTTCTATTGTTTCTTCCTTCTTATTAATATCCATCTGTGCCAATAACTCCTCCGGTGATAATTCCTCCTCTTCCCCAAGTAACTGCTTCAATTCCTGTTGTTGTTTAAACTTCAACGAATCTTCCAATTCAATGATCTGTTTATTAATTTGTTTCCTGGTGGATTTCGAAGCACCCTTTTTCATAGAAGTGGTCTTTTCAACTAGTTGTCGTTGTTCTTTGCGATGACGTTGTAAAATTTCTTCTTCGCTTTCCATTTGTTTAACTTTTGATAAAAGAGGGAACTTTCTTTTCTTTTTCATATTTTTCACACTTTTTACCTTATTAATTATTATAACTTCTTCTTCAACTAAAAATTCAAATAATGGGATTTTTCTGGGCTTCGAAGCCAAATGAAGTGCCTCAAACTACACCACATCATTACACACAAGGTGATATCCCTGCTGTTTGTCCCATGCACAAAAAAACCCCAGTTTCAGACCACGATGAAGGAGAAATTAACCCAATGACAAACATGCCTTACAATCTACCAGTCTCTAAGGCCCCAGGACAGACATTAGACCTGCCAACAGAGAGGACCATTTCCACTATCCCAAGGGGGGAGAATCAGGGACTTTGGGAGTACCCATCCCCACAACAGATGTTTAATGCAATGATAAGGAAGGGTAAAGGTGATGTTCCAGAGGATGCAGTTGAATCAATGGTCAATATTCACAACTTTCTTAACGAGGGTGCTTGGGAGGAAATCATGGAATGGGAAAAGCCATACACTGATTCATCAAAGGTGAATCCACGTTTACTTAAATTCACTGGGAGACCAGACACAATTTCCCCAAGGGCCCAGTATTACTTGTTCATGTCAAAGTTATTCCCTGAGAAATATAGTACAGAACCACCTTTTGATCGTCATGATTGGACAGTTTTGAGAAATAACGGGAATGGAGATTGGAATGAAGTACGTTATATTATTGATTATTATTCAAGTGGTGAAGACCATTTTGGTATGCCTATGTTCTCATTAGATGTTAGACCAGCATTAGATAATGTTGATAATGCAGTTCAAAGGTTTAATCATTGGACTCATGAATTAAAACCAACTTGGGATAAAGCACTGGGTAAAGAACAAAAATAAGTCCCCCTTACCCACCTCCTCCTCTCTCTCTTAATTTACTTACTTGTATAAAAAAAAACATTCATTCAACATAAACAATTCATATAATTACCAATTAAAATATCACGATTGAATCTCTGTTTTGTAAATTCTTTAATAAATTCAATATCCTGTAAATTAAATGGATCAAAACCAATTTCATATAAATCATGTGGATTTATTGGTTCATCACCATTATCATTTATTAAACCATTTAAATCACTAATCATCTTTTTATTTAACCTTCTGAAATACCCATCTAAATTTTCATTACATAAAAGTGGTACATCAATATCCCTATCAAAGCTTAAACTATCACCTGCTGTTGCCCACCAATTCATAACAAACCAAACCATTTCACTTAATGATTTATATGAAGCCATCTTATCATAATCTAAATTTGGTAAATGTCCATAAACTTGTTCATAAATTAATTTAAAATGGGTTAAATCCCGACCTGTTGAATAAACAATTTCCCCTTTATTATTCTTTATCTCTGGTAAATTTGAATCTGAATATGGAATCATAATTGAATAATCAAATAATTGTGGTTTCTCTAAAATAATTTGATCACTTGTTGATGCAATAAATGTTTTTTTATTATTTAATATTGGTATATCACTTATACAAACATTGTAAATTGCATCACTTGGGTATTCATTATTATTATTATTATTATCATTTTCATCATTAATTTTTAAAATTGAATTCAAACAAAATATATATTTATTTAATAATTCATGATCACATTCATTACCTTGCATATAAAATATTAATCTCTTTTTTAAAAGCCCTAATTTCCAAATAGTGAATAATAATGGACCTAAATTTTCAAACATTGGTTTAAATTCATCAATTAATTCAATTTGTTTAATTTGTCCAGCTGCAGTTGTTGATGTTGATGATGATGATATTGATGGATCCTTTGAAATTTCAGTTAATTTAACAAATAATGGATTTAATTGTGCATCTAAATCTTCAATTGTAAAATCACTAACCATTAATTGACTTAAATTTATATCCAATTGATCTTTAAATTTCCATATTTGATCAATTGGATCATCAGTTAAAACCCCAATTGAATACATTTTAACTTTAGATCTATCCATATCTGCTAACCCTAAACTATTTTGCCTGAAAACACTTAATCCAAATAATTCCCCATGTTTAAAACATATAACATCTTTATGAATTGAATGAAGACCAGATGGTAATGTTCTAAATTCAATGTTTTCCTTTGAAGTTTCATCCTCCATAATTGATTTCCACCAAACTAATTCATAACCTTTATGAATGTTAAAATGTGTCAAAAACAGTACTTTTATTGGCATCTTTATTGAAATCTCAATTAAAAAAGATAGAAAAAAAATAAATTGATTAAAGAAGAAATAGAGAATTAATTTTAAATTGATAAACATATAAATAAAACAGTTGATGGGTTATTTCTTGACAATTTAATTATACCAATAAGATCAGAAGGAAAGTATGAATCTTTTGAATCAACTTTTGTTAAATTTGAATCATAATTGATGTTAATAGATTAATTAAAATTCTCCCAGAATCAGTTGAGTACTTTTAAAAGCACTAATACTAGCAAATATTCCCTTAATATTCCACTGGATGTTTTATTTTTGTTTTAAAACAAGTCTTTCGTTGTGAATTTTGAATATATTATTATTTTGTGTTACCGCGCCACATTACGTAATCTACGTTTGTGTGGCGCATTAATATTTTATTTTCCTTTCATAATTAAAAATCCCATTTTGATTTAAAACGCTTTTCCAATTGCCCTTTTCAGAGGAATGCTGATTTTTCAGCCAACGATTTTGTTTTTCCGCTGATATTTTTGCTGAATGGTGAAACGCTCTTTTGATGTTTTGAATGAAGTCAACACCCTCCCAGAATCGCCAATTCGAAGGATTTGTGTAAAACCTAATTGTGATGATATGTACAAATCAATAATTGGGAGTAAGTCAAAGTTACCGAATTGTGTAATTCATCAAGTATTAAATCCAAAGAATGTAGTATATGATATTTTACCAGGGCGACAAAAGAACCAATTACCTGTTGTGGCATTCTTCTTTAAACCAAATGATACCAAATGGCTTGATTTTTGTGATTCCCTTAATATGATGCATTCCAATATACTTATAATTGGTGTAACACCATCTATTAAGGGAATTCAAATATACAATTTTCCTATAATTGTTGATCATAATGGGGAAATATGCCAACGAATGAATTTAAGGGATCCATTGGGTGGTGGTATTTACCCATTGAGTTCATTTGTTATATTTAATAAATTTGGTTTTGAAGTTGCAAGGTTTAAAATTGGGTATGATAAAAACATAATAGAGAACATTTACCAAATTGTTAATTACATTAAACCATTTTTATAGATTTAAACATTAATACACATTTAAATTAATTTACAGTTCCATTAACTTTTGACGTTCAATTTCTAATTCTTTAAATTCAATTGATTCTTTCTCATATGTTTCCCTTACATCTTTTAAAGATTTAGCTATCCTATCCAATTCTTCCCTTTCCCTTTTCTTTAAATCATTACTCAAAAGAGTTCCTGGGGTTTTAGTTAATAAAGCAAACATCTTCTCTGTTGGTTCATTAAATACAATCTCATCATACAATTCTGATTTAATAGTCCCATCCTCTTGTACAATAGTTGCTGGGAATGGATGAAGTTTTAAATGATGTAATAATGTAACATTCTTTTCACCACCTTCACTTTGAAAGAAGATCTTAACAACAATTTCAAATTCACCCCAACCAGTTTCAGTTACTTCAAATGGTGGATGTTCAATACTTCTTGTAGAATTTGGGTATGTATCATGAAGTTTAAAAACAACTTTCTTAATATACGTTGTAAGATCATTCCCAAGTGGGTCTTTAACATAAATGGTCCAATGGTGTGTATGATCCTCTGGTGAAGAAGGAGGTTTCGGTTTCTCTGCTGTGAACTTCTCTGCTGTGTTCCCATATAAAATAGGCTTAGATATTGATATTTGTTTGATCCTCTTGTGAGTTGGTGCGTGACCCATTGCTATATCAATTACAAGTTCAATGAAAACACAGTGGATTACATAATCAGAAATTTTAATTTTTCACTTACTACTACTAAAAACTAATCTAAACTCTAAATAGTAATTAATGCTGGAAATCATTCAGCGAATCCACCACCGAGGGATTTGAATAAACCACCTTCCTTAGCAGCCAATTCATAATAACTGTAGATTGTAGTGGTAGCCATCAAAATAGAAGTACCTGATCCAAGAGTCCCTGCTAAATCACTCAATACTGATAATGCACCAATACATGCACCACCAAATGCTGCTGCTGTTGGGATAACTTTCTTAAGTTCTTTGTAAACACTGGTATCCCTATGACCAGCAATTACAATCCCTTGTTCTTTAAATTGCTTGGCAACATCTCTTGGGGAAGTCCCAGAAACATCAATCCATGTCTTAGAGAAGAATGCACATGATCCAAGAACAAATGCAATATAAATAACAGTTTTAATTGGATCCCATAATGCATCAGTTAAGTTTTGTGGTGGTTGTAAATAATATGAAACACCACTAACAGCAAACAATTGTGGTGAACCTGGTAATGGTTCCCAAACACCAATTAATTTAACAATGATATTATCAGGGAATTTGTTGTAAATCATTTGAGAGATGATGAAAATATTTGATGTCAAGGCACTTTGTAACATAATTGGCATATTTGAAGTGTAAAATAATCTGATTGGGTGAAGAGCATGTGCACCTCTTTGTTTAACTGATTTAATTGGCAATTCAACTTTCAATGATTGTAAATAAACAACTGCACCAAAAATCACAATTGTTGAAGCAAATTGGGACATGTTTGGTGCATTATCTCTGAAAAATGCATCAATTAATGCAGCTCTCTTTGAACCCTTAGTGAAAAGAAGATGAACAAATGCTAAAATTGCACCTTCAAATTCTGAACCTCTACCTCTATTGACTAAAGTTGGGGAGAAACATTTCCAGAAAATTTGTTCACAAATTTTTGTTGAAGTGAAAAGTGAAGTACCTGAACCAAGACCATAACCCTTTTGCATTAATTCATCCAATAGGATAACCATAAGGGCTGCAATGACCAATTGTAAAACTAACAAGAGACAAACACCATAACCTAAATCACTTGGTCTACCGTACATACCAGTTAAAACATAAACAGTGGCTTGACCAAATGAAAGCAAAATGGCCAAAACCTTTTGGGCAACTTGGAACAATTCCCTTTCATCCTTTGATTCCATGTTAATGTTAAGGATTTGTGTACCTTGAAGTAATTGGAAAACCATTCCTGAGGTGACAATTGGGGAGACACCCAATTCCATCAATGTCCCTCTGTTAGATGCAAGCATCATACGAAGCCACAACAATGGATCACTGGATTCTCCTGATGTAATCCCATACAATGGAATTTCTGACATGACAAGGAAAATGAGAAGAGTAACACCTGTCCACATAAGCTTCTGGTTGAATGGGACCTTCCTCTCCGGTGCCACAACTTCAGGCACTAATCCCTGAAGAGGCTTCACAATGTCTAATACACGAAATGACGACATTGAAGCTTTAAACTGACAAAAGAGTGATGTTCTTATTGTGAAACTTGTTTAAATTCGTCCAATTTTGCGCGTTTGTTGATTTTCTTGACGTGGCACTTAGCAATATTTAAAATTGCCAATTATCCAATCGAAAATGTCTTTGGGCGCTTGGCTGATATTACCATTCGATTCTACACCATCTAATTGTATACTGTAAACAACCAACGTTTGTTTTTGGTGTTCTCACGCTATTCCCGTTAAAGAACTTCCAACTCAATTCAGTTCTTTCGTTGGACACTACTGACGTTTATCATTCCAATCAAATGCACATCCGGTTGGAATAGCTACCCTTTTATTCTTGCCAGTGCTGGGGGATTATTAAATTCTTTCTGAGCCCATTAGGCCCAATTAGGAAATGCCTGAACTTTAAGCATTTGACTTACCAAAACTAACTCAGGAACATTTCCAGTTTAATGCCAGTAGTTGCAGCTTGCAGAACCATCAATTTGCTTGTGCATAGGGATCTATACTTTGTTTAGTTTTAGGATTTGTTCTCATCGAATCGCATTATTGGAAGTATGTTGTTGATGGAAATTCCAATAATGGTGGTTTTAATACTGACTGCAGTAATAATGAAGGTTCTGGTAATAACTCCAATAAATATTGTAGTAATAGAAAATCTGACAGCAATTGTGGTGATGGATCCCCAATTATTATTAACAAGACAGTAATTTTTGGCTCAGTACTGAGTACTCAAAGTGTTGATACAACAAGTGGTAAAACACATGTTAATATAAATTTCCTTGTTTTTAATCATACAACCACAAATACCAGTGAAACTGATACTGGGAAAACGAAGACGACCGATATTTTGAAAACTACTCCAATATCAAAACAAATTACAAAAGTCATCCAAAACAGCAAAACCTGTTATTGGTACAGCATCATTTAAATAAACAAAACAGTAAATCAATTACATTGGATTTATTAGGTGCAACTGATAATTTGCAAACAGCATCTATGGGGTTCTCGGTTTACCTCATATGATTGTTAATTCAAAGTTAGAATCTCCCTTTTTTTTGTCCTTTGTTCTTTTTTTAATTAAATACCGTTGATCTTATTATGTTTTTTATTATATTTAAATTAGTACAATAAAATTTAATATGCTGTACTATGGAATTAGAAAAGTCCCTTCCTTTTCAAATTCCCAAATAAAGAAAAGCCTGTTGATAAAATAAAATTTCACATCTCTTTCCCTCTTTTTACATTGAAATACTACAATATTTTAACAATGACCAGTCAAATGGAGACAAATTGGACCAATAAGAATTCAAGTCCGGCAAATGTTATGAATATCTCCTCTTTGATAACTTCTCCCACTGAAGAATCTCAACTTTTGGTGCCAAAACTTAAAAAAAAGCCCCAGTTAATACTATCAACAACAACACAAGTTGAAGAACCAGCATTTGATCCCAGTACAAATGTAATTGATATTGAAATACCTATTTCAACACACTATGATATCCACACAGAGTTCAATTTCCCCTGGTTAATGGAAGAAAAGTATGGAATTGGACCAACTTCAATAATGAATAGCAAATGGCAAGCAGATGATAATAGAGGTGTTGCTGTTGATGAAGATGGTGCTGATGATGGTGCTGATGATGAGGAGGAGGATGAAGAGGATGAAGAATCTAGTGCTATTCCAGCAGGAAATTCAACTGGACCTCCTGTTGCTGAAGATGATTTTATTGTTCCTGATGATGCAAAGAAATCAACAACATCTGATGATCATGCAATTGTTAAACTCCTTGGGATTCAATTTGATAAGAAGATGACTGATTTGGAAAAGGAGACGTTGGTTTTGAATGCACTTAATAAAAGAGAGGCTAAGAATAATCAGAGACTTGGTAAATATGATGTTTATGATCCATTTATTGATGATGAAGAATTGGAAGTTGAAGAACAGGGATCACATGTTGAAGGATGGTTCATTTGGACGGGCGAATTAGCAGACAGTAATGGTACTGATATTGCCAAGATAATTGAAAAGGAACAACAAAGGAATGAAAATATAGTTGGTGCTGGTACTAGTACCGGTTCAAATTCTAATCCAGATGTTATTGAAATTAAAGATATTTCAGAGCCAAAGAAAAGAAGATCAGATAATGGGCCATCACCAACTGAGGCTCTTGAACCTGTTAAAAAAAGAAAAAGAGTTAGGCCTGTTGCAAAGTCAAATGAAAGAGAAGAAACACCTGAAATTTCAGTTGAGAATTCTGTTGATAAATCAACAGAGGTAACACCAAGTGAAACCCTGTCTCCAGCGATTATTGAAAAAGGTCCTGTTGTAGCATCATCAAAAACAAGCTCAAATCAAATCATCATTGGTTCATTTACTGGATTTTCTAGTTCATGAGCATTTTCATTTCAAGATTTTTTTTTCCAAATTTTTCATTTCATTTCCTTTTTTTGAATCAAATATGTCACAAAGTACAAATTCTTGGGCTTTCACAGTTGCCACTGTTTTTGCCACAGCGTTAGTTGTTGATTCTTTGAATAAATACTATTTTCAGGGGTCAATTTTGGATACTTTGAGTGGATTATTGAAGAATATCCAAACTTCTGAACCAATCAGTAAATCATCAACTACAGGTACATCTACAAGAACAGGTAATAAATTAGAACGTACTAGTGAGAATTCAATTGTTTATAGAGGGTTAACTGAATACCCAGAAGAATTAATTAAGGAACAATTGGCTAGAAATTATGCATTTCTTACAGATGAAGGTATGGAAAAGATTCGTCAATTGAAAGTGATTGTTATTGGAGCAGGTGGAGTTGGATCTAATGCTATTGTTTCACTTGTTAGATCAGGGGTTTCTCAGATGAGAATAGTTGATTTTGATCAAGTTTCACTTTCTTCATTGAATAGACATGCATGTGCAACATTAAAGGATGTTGGTAGAAGTAAAGTTGATGTTTTAGCTGAATTTGTAAGTGAAATTTGTCCATGGATTAAAGTTGAAGGTATTAATGAATTATTCAGTGGAGAAAAATCTGATAGATTGTTAACTTGGTGGGATGGGTCTAAACCTGATTTTGTTATTGATTGTATTGATAACATTGATACAAAGATTGAATTATTAGAATATTGTTACAATCATCAAATTGAATGTGTTTCATCAATGGGAGCAGCATGTAAATCTGATTCAACTAGAGTAAACATTGGTGATATTTCAGTTTCTGATGAAGATCCATTGGCAAGAACAGTTAGACGTAAATTAAAGAAAATGGGGATTATGAGGGGTATTACAACTGTTTTTAGCGCAGAGAAACCAGATCCTCGTAAAGTTAACCTCTTACCATTACCGGATGATGAATTTGAAAAGGGACCAGTTGATGAATTAACAGCATTGAGAAATTTTAGGGTTAGAATTTTACCAGTTTTAGGACCAATGCCAGCAATTTTTGGGTTAGCTATTTCTACACATGTTATTACAACTGCAGGTGGTTACCCAGTTGAACCAATTGAAGGTAAAAATAGGTATAAAGTTTATGATTCATTATTCAATTCATTAGCAGGACAACAAACAAGAGTTGGTATTATGGATCAAAAGACGCCATTTGTTGGTTTGAATGACATGCAGTATATTTTAGAGGAAGTTTGGAGGGGAAAATCGCCAATTAGTGGATTATCTAGTAGATTATCTATTTCTAGATGGGATATGAAAAGGGAGTTAGGTATGGATAATGTAATTTTATTGACCAAGGACGAGACAAAGGAACATGAAAGAAGATGTTTAAAGGGTGGTGAAGACCCAATTGATGTTTATGGCCCAGAGGTTATGGCTAGGATAAATAAGAGATTCGAAGAAGAGAAATATTACTCTCAATTCAGATAAAGTAATTGACGTGTAAGTGTAAACAATGAAAAGAGTATGTGTGCAGATGTGAAAGTATATATATTTATGTACAAATTAATTAAGACTTATTGATTACATCTTTGGCAATTGAAGGAGCTTTTCTACCTATTTTGAATCCCCATTTTGTTAATTGTTTAACAACTGCAGGAGTAATAGCAGCAGCAATTGGTAATCTAATAAAAATTAAAGACTTATGGAATGCATAGGCCACAGCAAATTCAGTCCAAAATGTTGAACTCTTTTCAACTTCACCATCAATGGTAGTTTCATCACCACTAACACCGGATGTTTCAATATTGGCGTCTTTCTTATACCCAAAGAATTCCTTAACTGTATCTTGGAATGTTCTGATTTGGTCTTCACCGGCAGAGTGGACAAGAAGCCAACAGAGTGGAATATCAATGACAGATATAGTTAAATACACCCCTAAGGCAGAATACCCATATTTATGGATGAGTTTCTTGATTCCAGAAGGTGGCTTTGGAGGTTGTGCGTAGGAGGCTTTAGAAGCAAAGAACCGTGATGCACGTAAAGAGGGAAAAGAACGTCTCAAAAGGGACATTTGGTTATTTATAAAGGGAAAAGAGTTCGGTGATAGTGAAAAGTGAAAAACTGAATTAATGTATAAAGGAAACCTATAGAATAATACCCAAATTTAAATAAACTAGAACTTGGCCTTTTCTTCTCTACCAACTGTACATTTTATTAAACCAGAAGGATCTGAAGAAGGATAGAACAAATCGTTGTCGTTGTCAAGACCTTTCCACTGCAAATTGAAAAGAATGTAATGTTTGTTAGGCAAAGTGTATGAAACATTGTAAATGTATGGACTGGCAGCTAAAATATCAGAAGCCATGTTATACATTGTAGCTTGAACAGATGGTGAATTTTCCAAGGCGAATCTGTCAAGTGTTACCTTATTAACTGTACCCCAGTATTTGTCAAATACACCTTCAACAGCTAATTTTGCAATGTTCTTAATGGAACCAATCTTACGATGGTCGAATTTCCAGGAACATTCAACGTCCGTGGAAAGAATACGATCTTCAGTTGGCTGTAAAGTAGTGTAATCACAAAGGTGGAAATTGGTGAACCCAGACCCAGTAGACTTCAATACTGTTAAATCTTTCAATGATGATGTGAGTGTAAATTCCCCAGATCTGGAGTAAACCAAATCAGTAACTCTCTTTTCAGCACCATTTTTAATAAAAGAATGATCATGGATCTTACCGTTAACTTCATATTTTGTCCATTTGTTTTGTACAATGTTAACATTAACTGATGAAACGTGAGAATACTTGTTGATAAAGTGTTGGGCTAAATGTGCTGCGAATCTTTCAATTGGGAAGACATCTTGAGTACGAGCTTCGACTAAGATGGTGTTTTTGACTGTATCAGTTGGAACAACGCATGAATTGTCTGCTTTGGTGTATGAAACTTCAAAATCACCCTTTAACAAAACCATAACAGTAGCTTCTAACACTTGTTGTTTCTGTGGGTTTTGAGGGTCCTTCTTAACTTTGAGGAATTTGACAAGTTGCTTACCGTATGTTGAGTCTTGTAAGTATGGCATTTGATTAGATTGTTTGGATAAGAAAAGAGTGATTCAATTAGGATCAATCAATGGGAAATTGTCTTTGTTTAAATATGATAATGGGTCTCGGCGATGACCGAAATGGAATGATTTTTATTAAATAATAATTATAACATTGATTATAATTTACTATGGACATAACCGAATAGTCCCTATTTATGGGCAACACCATATAGAATGGATTGGGAGAGTTGTTTTGTCTTGGAATGTGTTTTAAATTTTGGAAAACCATAAATGAGAATAACAATAAAGTTTGAAAAAAATTCCATGTATGTCTATCTAATTGCAGTATACATTGCACTAATTGAATTGCTTATCGGGAATGTTTAATGGAGGGTTTCCCCCAATCCTGTGATATTTTATTGTTTTCTGATCCGATGAGCAATTTAAGGCTCATCTGCTCATTGTTGTATATTTTTATTCTGTTTGTATGGTAATTGATAATAACTGTTTTCCATTCCGAAAAAGCCCTTGTTTATTTCGTAGTAATTTCAGTAGGCTTACAGGCAAACCCCATTTGTTGGGAATAGACTGGAATTTGCATGGGAGTATTGGAGTTACAAATGGCCCCCAGAAACACAAAACTATCTCTTGTTTTAAAGTAGCCGTTGAAAGACTCAAAACTGGGGATTTGATTTTTTAGAAAAACACCATTCAGTTCAGATTTTTTCACTTAATTCAAATATTACAAATACTTTTCCTGGAGTATTGTTATTTTTCCCCCAATTTGCATTTTCTGCAAATCGTATTATTTGACGTCATTTTACTGTTTAAAAAATTATTATTAGCTGAATTAATTTTAGATGATTTTTCTTCCTTTAAGAACTTCGAATTGAAATGGACGATCCCAGCAAGAAACTGCGTTTGGCGATCAAGAGGGGAGATTTAGCATGTATGCGGGGGGTTTTGGAGGAATATGCTGATTTACTGGATAATATTGACTCTCGCAATGGATGGTCAAATTTACATTATGCTGTATCCGTTGATAATCTTGAATGTACTAAATTTTTATTAGATCTTCTGGTTAAACGAGACGGACTTGACGGTTATTACACACAAATAACAAACTTGGATGAAATTAAACTGACATTCAAAAAGGAAACTGTTATACACATTGGGTGCCTTTATAATTCATTTAATGTTCTACCGACATTATTAAATTATTTCAATGTATGTCTTGATCAAAGGGATTGTGATGGGAATGCAGCAACACATTTATGTTGCATGAGGGGGTATTCAAAATGTTTACAAGTCTTACTACAAAATGGTGCATACCCAAATTTACAAAATAATGTAGGAGATACCCCGCTACATTTAGCATTGGAATATGCAAATGTCCAATGTTTGAAGTTTTTAGTAGATTATGATGCTAATGACACTTTATTAAATAACAATGGATGGACTCCATTAGATTTAGCATTTGATGATAATATCATTCAAACATTTAAAAAACTAAAATCAATAAATGAACATGGGATTCAACAACATCCTGTTACGCCACTTCAAAGTCAAACTCTTATTTATACCCCACCAATCCAAAGTGGGCCTTTTCAAAGGTCAAGAGAGCCATCATCTGCAAAAAGTTTAACTTTTTTAAATACCAATAGTAATAATTCATTTTCAGGGAATAATATAAATGCAGGTTCATTTATATTAACATCACCAAATTCAAAAGTTAATTTGCCCGCAATTCAAAGTAGAAAATTTTCAATGAATAGTTCAATATCAGATGAAATTGATTTTAATGATTCATCAAGTAAAATTTCATCAACATTCACAAAATCAAATACACCATTATCAATTGATTTTACTTTACCACCAAGGAGATCATCAACAAATCAAATACACTCTTCTCCAAGAAGGGAAAGGCCTTTGCCAAGACCCCAATCAGAATCAGCTGAACTAAATTCAATTTCAAGAAGGCCATCATCGATGTCATCAAGGACATTTAGAGTTTCAAGGCAAAATACAGGTGGGGATTCACCAACTGATAGTGCCTCTTTAAGAAGTTATGGAAATTCTAATGGGGGAGGAATGGGAGGAGGGGATGAAACTTCTAATCATAGTAATACATCAACTCAGCAACTTAATAAAATTGATTCTTTAAAATTATTGAATGATTTACCAATTGAGAATAGTCAAAAGAAGAGATCTATTTTAAGTATACCAATTTTAAGTTCAAGAAGGAAAGCCTGAATCGTTTAATGAAATTGTTATATTATGTTATAAATTTCCAAGAAAATATAATGATTTTATTGTTTGTGCTGGACATCATCAGAATAGAGCATTATTCTGTCTAACTATATATATATATATATATATGTATATATACTAAATCAAAGATAACTAAAATCAATAGGTATTTAAAAAATTCATTTATTCATCAACATAATCCTCCTCTTCCTCTTCTTCTTCTTCTTTTTCATCGTCATCCTCCCATGGCATAGAAGTAGTTATCCAATCTTTAAACGCTTCACTTATATTTGAATAAGTTTCAAAATTATTAATAACCCTAATGAAATTATTAACTAAATCATCATTACCTTCATCAGCGCCATCTTTTTTGGTATTATCCTCCTCGTTATTGTCATTATTATTAATATTATTATTCTCATTACCTATTTCTCCCTCCCTTTCTTTATCGGTATTATTATTATTATTATTTGATAATCTTGGATTATTACCCCAAATTTCTAAATCAGATCCTTGAGAATGTATTGTACCAGATCTTTCCCTTATTTTCATTTCCTTTATTTTTTCAAATTGGAAATTTTGGTCAAGTGAATTTGAAATTGCCATTGAGTTTGAACTTAAATTTGAAGACATTAAATTTGATAAATCATTATCATCATCAGATTTAATAATTTTTATAACCATTGTATTATAACTTTTACAATGATCACATTTATGACCAATATAATGATAATCTACATTTGACCAACCATCACAATCACAACATTTAACAATTGATTTCCAATTTTTACAATCATCAGGCATTATTGAATTTGTAATTTCTTTATCCATCATTCTAAATTCAACTTCCATATTTAAAACAGTTTTTTTACAAATTGGGCATTTATAATCATGATTTGAATGTTGATTAAAACATAATTCATGAATTGGGTGTCCACATGACATAAAAATAACTGGTAATGAAGTTGTAAATAAATATTCATCACAAATTGGACAATTTGATTTTGTTGAATTTTCAATACATATATGAGAATTTAATAATGAAATTGAAATACAAGCATTACATTGATCACAATGAAAATAATCTTTATTTAAACCCAAACCTAATCTACAAATACCACATTTTTCACAATGATAAATATCCTTTTGATTATCATTATCATATAATTTACAAATTGAACAAACATATTTTGATAATAATTTCCCACAATTTGAACAATCATTTTGATCACTTGGTTGTTGTGGTGTATTACAATACATACATAATATATGTTTAATTTGATTTCTTTCTAATTGATGATCTTTTATTTCTAAATCATGACAAAATCTACATGTAAACCATTTCCTACATGTAAAACATTCAATTTTACAATTCCTTTGATAATGTTCACAACCAAGTATACCTTCAGATTCATTGAAAAATGTTGGTGTTTTATCAATATCATTTAATATAACTTCATCATCATCAATATCAGATTCATGATTATGATGATGATGCCTTAAATTTTGATGTTGGTGATCATCATGTTTAATTTTTTCCTTGTATGATCTTGACATTAAATGTTGAATTAATAATCTTTGGTTAACGGGTTCTAAATCAGTACTTAAAATTTCCCTTATCCTACCTCTTAAAAATTGATGATTTTGGAATTGATCAAAGTTAACTTCAGTTAAATGTATATGTTCATCAAGTGGGTTTATCACAGTATGTGGTTTATCAACAATTGTTTCTAAATCATTCAAATCATCATCTAAAATTGGGTGATCAATAGCATCGTTCACTAGATTCGTCAAACTTTCACTCAAATTGGAATAGATATCCCCCCATTTCCTAGTCCTCTCTATAAGTAATTCCCGTATCCTCGAAAGTCTCAAACTCTCCACATTTGCCATTTCCTTTTCAATTTGAAATGAATAACTCCAAAATTTTATTTCCAAATTACGTAATTGTGATTTTTTTTTATTTTTTTTTACCACCCCATATATTTTTAAATTTTATTTATGTTTATTTATATATTTTTTTTATTAACTCTTTTGTCAATTGATAAATAAAGAAATGGCAATTTCAGATTATATTAAAATAGCAGGTGTTATGACTGATATGAAGTCACGTAATCTTTCTCTTTATGGACAATATTTGGGGATTGCTTCAATCCCATTGGCAATTTCTTTAGGTATTGCTAATTTATTTCATGTATCACTTGTTTTCATCTTTGGTATTATTTGTATTGTACAAGCACCAATTGTTGCAATTGTTGAAATTCCTTTCCTGTTAAAGATTTTTAGAATTCCTGATTCAATTATCATATTTGTTCAACAATTAGATTCAAATTGGATGAGAGTTGTATTTTATGTTATAATGGCTGCAATTCAATGGATTTCAATATCTTTAATGGCAACTTCCTTATTAGCCTTAGCTATCCTTTGGACTATTTGTTTTATTAGTTATGCAATTGCTGCTATTTTAGGTCAAGAATTCCATAAATCAAATGTTGTTGCAAATGTTAATGTCGGTGAAACACCAGTTGAAGCAGAAATTAGAGATGTCTTATAAATAATTAATATAAATATGAATATATATATATATATAAATACTTATCCTTAAATCTTCTTTTTATGAATATTCCTTAAATGTTGTTTTAAATTATCATTCCTATTAAACCTTTTACCACAATTTAATTCAGGGCATAAAAATGGTTTCTCACTTGAATGTGAAAGCATATGTCTTTTAACATGTTCAGGTCTTTGAAATTTCATTGAACATAATGGACATTCGTGAATTTTCTTATTTTCATTTAAGCCACCTTTTTTTGACCTTGATTTTGATCTAGCACTCTGATATGGTAAATCTAATCTTTCAGGAAATTTTATATTTGATGAATTTGACGTAGTTGAACTTGATGGAGTACTTGCTCCACTCGTTGTTGAACGCCTTGTGCGTCTCTTTGGTGAAGTTGTTGATTCAATTATATGAATATTTGATGAACTTGGGGGAGTAATATTTGGTAAATTCGAAGCTGATGATGAGGATGTTGTTGTTGAAGGTTCAACATACATTGATTCAAATTGTGATAATGGTGCAGATTGTGGTTGTCTTAATGTATTTGGGTGAACAAATTGATTTGGTAATGGTGGTGGAATTTGTGAATGTGATTGTGAATGAATTTTAAGTTGTGGAGCTGATGCTGATGATGCAGGTGCATGAACACTTGATGAACTCCTACTCCTTGTAATTGCAATATCAGTTAAATTAAAATTTGATTTTGATCTTTGAATCCTCTTTGAATTCCCAACTGTTTCAAGTTGTGAAGGATTCTTTGGGTTTTTAATAAGATGATCATTATTCATTAAATAATTGAATTCTCCATTTTGTGATTGTTGTTGCTGTTGTTGTTGTTGCAATGGTTGTAAGGGTTGATGTAAGGGCTGATGTAAGGATTCAAAATGGTTATAATCGCCATAAATTGAAGACATATTGGAGTCTAATTTATCTTCAATTAAAGTATTTAATGGTAATTGTAAATTTGACAGCGAATTTTTCTCAATAAGAGTTGGTATAACATAGTGTGAATCTAATGCAGTAATTAAATCTTCTTCCTCTTCAGCTTCCTCTTCTTCCTTTAACCTTGGTGAATGATCTAATGGGGAATTTAAATTTAAATTTAAATCATTGTCTAAATGATTAAATGATTTTGAATTTGTAATTGATGAATTTTTCTTGTGAGTTCTCTTTTGAATTTTTGGTGATATTTGGTTTGGTATATAGAATGGGTTTCCTGACCCATGTAAAGGAGACTTTTCAATTAATTTTGATTTATTCCTTTTATGATTTAATCTTAATGGAGTTAAGAAATGACTTGAAGAAGATTGTTGCAGTTGCTGTTGCTGATTTTGTTGCTGATTTTGATGTTGTGGCTGTTGTTGATGTTGATAATTCTGTTGTGGTGATTGAGGTTGGTATAACATTTGAGGTGGCAGAGAATTATTAGAATAGGATTTCCTAATTTGGGAAGATGAGGATGAAGAGGATGGGGTGATACGTGATTGTGATTGTGATTGTGATTGCATGAAGCTGTGATTGGTATTTTCCAATTGAGTGGAAGTCATTTGAAGGAAATCATCATTGTCAATAAAGTGTTGCTGTTGTTGTTGTGTGTTATTATTATTATTATTAATCCCATTATCAAAAGTTAAATTCGAAGACGATGCCGCTGTTGTATAAAAATCTAAATTGTGTGGATGGGTATTTGTGTCGGTAAAGTCATCAGACAATAGGATCGGGTTCAAATCATTAAATTGGAAATCCCCTACTCCTAGGAACGTCTGTGGAGAGGATAGCAGGAAATTGAATTGGTTATTTTGAGATTGACTGTTCGAATTTTGATTGTGAGATGGCGGTGGTGGAGAAGAAGACATCATTTCTCTATTAGCTATTTAATATAATTGAACAGCTCTCTCTTAATTAAACTGGAAGGATCCGTTTGTTTGGGGAGGTTTGCAGTTTGTTGCTTTTCGAGAGAATAAAGAAAAAAATCACCAATTCCAATTTTCAACCAACTTTTTCTTTATTTTTGTTAAATTGATGTAAAAAAAGAACATTGCAATTTTTTTTTACCCAATTGGGAAATTTGGCCCAATTTGGAAAAATCATTCTTCCAAAGCCTCGTTGAGTGGTCTTTAAGGGCTCAGTGGAGGCAACAAATGGTTTTAAAGTGTTTCCCGTATGTAATTTACCCAGAAGCAGGCTTTTCTGGCAAGAAATAATTGTCTTGTAGTTTTAAATGTAACGTGACGCGTCATAAAATGGTAAATATATGCTAGAATTCGGTATCCAGTCATGTTTTGGGGGATTTGTTTTGTCTAATGGTTGAATGATTGTGTTTCTAGTTTGTATACAGCTTTTTTAGGAGGGATTTACTCGTTGAATCTACCGTTTCAATCGTTTTTATCTTTTTAGACATCTCAATTCAGGGAAAAGAAAAATATAGAAATACAAAACACAAACATACCAAATGTACAAATAAACACCTAAATAAGAAACCAATTAATTTTAGCAAAGAAAACCACTACTAACATAACAAAGAACTCTCTATTATATAGCTAATGTTGTTTTACAAATGATTACTAGAAACCGACGCGTAAAATCCATCCACAACAGCTCTTTTTGTAACAGACAAACGCGTTTTCCCCATTTTTTTCCCCCATTTTCATATTTTCTTGGCCAATACAATAGGAGAATCCATTTCCCCGATTTGGCTTTTGTTTCCCCCCGCAAAAGGCTTCATTCTACTTTTCTGATACCAGGCTCTCAAACAAGACCACTGAGCCCCAATGGATCTTTGACTACTATTTCCCTCCCCCCCCATTCTCCCGATTTTGACTTTTCAAAGCCGAAAACGGAAACCGGTGAAGCGGCGAAATGCGCACCATAAATTTACCCTACTAAAACCAACTTTTTAAAGGGAAAGACCACCTGTTTTTGAGAAACTATTACCATAGAGTTGTGAACATTAATTGTCGGGAGATATTAGAGCTTTACTGGGGAGTTTAAAGAAGCAAATTGAATGTGTTTACCTTGCTGAGCAAATGAGTCAGCACTCCAACCCCGGAGAGTCGAGAAATCATTTAAATGTCGAAGTTTAAATCCCTCTCATGACATAACCACTTTCTTTTTTAATACAACCTATTAATGTCAGCATCACAAAACGCGAATAAGAAGAAAGGAAGCACTGCTATTGATTTGATTGCTGGTGGTACTGCTGGTTTGTTTGAAGCACTTGTTTGTCATCCATTGGATACAATTAAAGTTAGAATGCAATTGTACAAGAAATCCTCAGTTGGGATTACCAAGTCTCCTGGTATGTTTGCTACAGGTGTTGATATTGCTAAAACTGAAGGTTTCTTTGCACTTTATAAAGGTCTTACTGCTGTTTGTATTGGGATTGTCCCAAAGATGGCCATTAGATTCTCTTCATATGAAATTTACAAAGGATTCTTCACAAATAAGGAAACAGGTGTAATTTCAGGTCCACTCACTTTCTTATCTGGTGTCCTTGCCGGTATCTCAGAAGCATGTTTAGTTGTTAACCCAATGGAAGTTGTTAAAATTAGAATGCAAGCACAACATAATTCACTTAAGGATCCATTACAAAAAGCTAAATATACATCTGCACCACAAGCTTTCTTAACAATTGTTAGAGAAGAAGGTTTAAAAACTCTTTGGAGAGGTGTTGCATTGACTGCTGGTAGACAAGCTATTAACCAAGGTGCTAATTTCACAACTTATTCATTCCTTAAAGCAAAGCTTCAAGATTATCAAAACACTGAAGTTTTACCAACTTATCAAACTGCCATTATTGGGTTCACATCAGGTGCAATTGGTCCATTCTGTAATAATCCATTAGATACAATCAAAACTAGAATGCAAAAGGAAACTGCTATTACTACTGAATCTAACTTGAATAGAGCTGTTAGAATTGGTACCAATTTAATTAAGGAATCAGGTATTTCTGCTTTTTATAAGGGTATCATTCCAAGAGTTATGAGAGTTGCCTCTGGTCAATGTGTTGTCTTCCCTGTTTATGAATTCTTTAAGGGATTCCTTTATCAAGCCGCTGGTATTGAAGCCCCACCAAAGAAGATGAAATAAGCATGTTTGACTTTTTATGTGTAACCGCTTTTATTAAAAACAATACAATACAATTCAATTCAATTAAATAAATCTTATGAGCACATGAGCACATTACTTGGCTGCTTTTGTTATCAAAAGCAACCACATTGTTATATTAAATTATAGTATCTCCTTCTTCACAGTAATGGACTCGTATTTACCAACACCACCACCACCACCATCAGATAAAATTAATTTAAATTATGCAATAACATTGAAATTATATTCATTGCATCTTTTACCAGAAAATCAACAACAAGAAGAAAAAAGTCAAAATTTACTGCTTATGGAATCTCCATTTAAATTTAATGATAAAAGGGTCAAATCAAATGAATTTCTTAATGTACTTAATAGCATACAATAACTATATTATTTCATTATTTAATAATTGCTAACTTTTTATTATTCTTATTCGTTATTATTTATAATATAAAAACTTAAACATGTTTAATCGAATAAACCGAAACCCATGTCATCATCGGATTCTTCCTTTTCTTCTTCAACTTCTTCAGCAGCGGCTTCTTCAGCAGCAGCACCGGAAGAGCCAGCAGCACCAGCAGCTGGAGCAGCAGATGAACCAGCAGCCATGGAGAATAAAATATCCTTCAAGTCCTTACCTTCTAAAGCCTTGGAGAAGACTTGAGTCCAGATTGAGTCAACTGATGCACCAGCAGCAGAAAGAACAGTTTGTAAATTTTCAGAGGTGATTTCCTTTTCAGAATCAGCTAAGATCAAAGCAGCATATGAAACTAATGCGTCAGACATTTTACCTTTAATTACAAAATAGAAGTTATATTACCCTCGTTGAAATTTCAATGAAAAAATTCATTATTTCTTCTCACTGGTTGAGTGAATAATTTCTTAATGCTGTGGTCTTAGGGGTGGATTGTTCCCAATTAGGAAATCGTGACTGCAGAATCAGGCTCAGCAAATCTATTTTATATTTACAGATAATCTTTAATTGTTATTATAAACAGTTGTTAAACCTTGTATATTCAAATAATTATGATTAATGAAACAAAAGGCAAACAGGGAGAGGAATTAAAGTTCTTTAAAATAAGAAAGAAAAAACTAAATTATTATTTAGTAAATTCCTTTAAATCAACTAACCAATCAAGGTATTCATTGTTTTCTTTAACACCAGCATATGCCAAAATAAATTCAGCTAATTCACCATTAATACCTCTTGAAAGTAAATATTGATTAATAGCTTCTTGTAATTCTTCTGCTAAATTAGTAAAATCAGGACCAGCATATTTCAAATCCCTAATTGCAGTTGCATCAGCAGAATTTGATGTTGCTAATTCAATATCTTCAAATGGTGTAATCCCAGAAACGGAGAATGTTTGATCAATTAATGATAATGATAAATCAAAATTAACTGCCTTTCCATCTTTTTTAACAACAACATCAACATCAACAAATGCAATATCTGCAATATCTTGATCTAAATATTCACTTTCATTAATTTGTTCTTGCATTTGCTTTAATTGATATGAAACTTGTGAAATTCTTAAAACATCAAAATAAATATTAATCTCTTCTTCTGGTGTCTTCTTAAGTAATTCTGCAAGTACTTTACCATCAGTGTTAACAATTTCAATATTCTCATTTTCTAAATAAGTTTTAAATGTATCATCTAAACCAAATGAATCTTGTTCCTCGAATTTCAATTCATCAGATAAAACTTCATGTAATGTTGTATTGGTAGCTTGATTGTTTTGTCTGAATGATGTGGTTGAAAATGCAGATCTAGCAGCAATTCTTGCAACCGGACCAGCTGCAAATAATCTCCCTTGGGATAATGCAACACTCTTTAAAGTTTGTCTTAATGTTTGGGTGAAAACTCTGGACATTGTTAGATTTAATGTTAATAATAAAGTAAAAAGAAGTTAAACAAAAACGTTTTTTTAATTTTCATTCTCAATTTTTTATATATTATGATTCTGTAACTCTGAGAACCTAAATCGTTAAAGAAGAAGTTATACAAATAGGTAAACAATATATAAAATACTGAGATATAATTAGTCATCTCACTTGATGACGTAAGCTGGAAACTGCTGGATCACATACCTAAGTATTGTTCATATGAATATGAGCTGCCACTCTCCAGGCCATTGCAATCGAATCTGGTGTCTCTATACGAGAATCTACTGCAATGGACACCTTTTTCCCCATTCGTT
>JAJLVT010000111.1:0-66966 GCA_030564545.1 Saturnispora mendoncae
AACGAATGGGGAAAAAGGTGTCCATTGCAGTAGATTCTCGTATAGAGACACCAGATTCGATTGCAATGGCCTGGAGAGTGGCAGCTCATATTCATATGAACAATACTTAGGTAATCTTACGTCAGCACAAATATTACGTAATCCGGGGAGAGGGTGGTTCTATTTAAAATCTCCGGGGAAAAATAATATTTAAAGAGACGTGATCCTCAGTTTGTCAGCCAGTTGGAATACTTGGAAAGGGTAAAGAAAATGTCAGAGGTAAATAACACCATCAAAACCGATCTCGTTACATTAACCAGATTCATCATTGAAGAACAAAGAAAGTTGGCGCCGGACGCAACAGGTGAACTGACACTTCTCTTGAATGCCTTGCAATATGCCTTTAAGTTCATTGCACATACAATCAGAAGATCTGAATTGATCAATTTGATTGGTTTATACGGACAAACAAACTCCACTGGTGATGATCAAAAAAAGTTGGATGTCATTGGTGATGAAATCTTCATCAATGCTATGAAAGGTTCAGGGAATGTTAAGGTTTTGGTTAGTGAAGAACAAGAAGATTTGATTATCTTTGAAGGTAACTCTGGTCAATATGCCGTTTGTTGTGACCCAATTGATGGTTCTTCAAACTTAGATGCTGGTGTTTCCGTTGGTACTATTTTCGGGGTTTATAAATTACAACCTGGGTCAACCGGTTCTATTAAGGATGTCTTAAGAGCTGGTACCGAAATGGTTGCTGCTGGTTACACAATGTATGGTGCTTCCGCTCATTTAATGTTGACTACTGGTCAAGGTGTCAACGGTTTCACTTTGGATACCCATTTAGGTGAATTTATCCTTACCCATTCTAACCTACAGATCAAGGATGATAAGAAGATTTACTCTGTTAATGAAGGTAACTCATGTTACTGGTCTCAAGACGTTAAAGATTATATTGCTTCTTTAAAGGAACCTCAACCGGAAACCAATAAACCATATTCTGCAAGATATATTGGATCAATGGTGGCCGATGTCCATAGAACATTATTATATGGTGGTGTCTTTGGGTACCCAGGTGATTCTAAGTCCAAAACTGGTAAGTTACGTTTGCTTTACGAATGTTTCCCAATGGCTTTGTTATTAGAACAAGCTGGTGGTCAAGCAGTTAATGATCAAGGTGAACGTATATTAGATTTGGAACCAAAGAAAATCCACGAAAGATCAGGTATCTGGTTGGGTTCAAACGAAGAAATTGAAAAGGTTTTAAAGTTCATTAAGAAATAAAAAATGTCTTCGTAGAATGTGTACTTCCACTTGTGTTTATTTAATCAATCCAATTCTGTGACAACCATTAACCCAATAATTTCATCAATAACTTGGGCAGCTAATAAACCAGTGGCATCATTACCATTGGCATTTGGTGGGGTACTAACTTCAACAATATCAGCACCAACAATCTTTAAACCTTCTAATTCATCTAAGATTGTCATGATTTCTCTTGATGAAAATCCGCCCGCTTCCAAAGTCCCTGAATTAACAAAAGGTGCATCAAATGTATCCAAATCAAAAGTGAGATAAACAGGAACATTACCAACAATATCTTTAACCTTTTGTCCAATACCTCTAGCACTTAAAATATCAATATCCTTTGAAGTAATTGATTGAAATCCACATTCAATATCATGTAATTCATCACTCGGGGCAATATATGGGGCCCTAATACCAACATGAACAGAATGATTATGAGCAACATACCCTGCTTCAGCTGCATAATGTAAAAATGTCCCATGATTTAAAGAAGCATATTTAGTAATATTACCACCTAAAACTCTTGGATCCCATGTATCAATATGAGAATCAAAATGAATAATTGCCAATCCATCTTTATTATCAAAAGTTTCCCAAGCTGATTTAATGTTCATTAAAGAAATTGTATGATCACCACCAAGTGTAATGATTCTGGTATTATTGAAATTCTTTGATTTTTCAGTAGTTAAATGTTTATGAACAGCCCTATGCCCTCTGTACAATTGATTTAAAGCTAATCTACCATCAAAAGGTGTCATTGGGACATCACCACAATCCATAATATTTAAAACTGAATAAACATCCAACTTCTTTAATCTAGAATCTGGTGTATTACCCCTAATTGGAGAAATCCCTCCGAATAATCTTCTAGATCCCTGTCTAACCCCATTAGGACCAAAACGTGCCCCTGGAGCATAAGAAACACCTGAATCAAAAGGTGCCCCAACGATTGCAATATCTATATCAAAGGAATGGTCATTGAAACAACCAAATGGGGTATTGGCAGTAGGTAAATGTGCAAATGAAACAGGGCCAGATAATAAATCTATTTGAAAATCACTTGTGTCATCAACATTTGGGTATTTAATTGATGTTAAAGTGAATTGTTCATTAGATGAAGTTTCTAAATGTGATAAGGAAGCATATTTCTCTACTAAATCTTGATTTAAAACCTCACCAAAGAGGGAATCCATGAAGGTAGGAACTATATTGTAACTAATTGCATGTTGTGGGATCAAAATCCCGTTTGTTAATGATAAAATAGTTAATAAACTCCCAATCATTGCTAAAGATGTAGTTAAAGTGAAAGAAGCAAAGATCCAAATTCCCAAAATGGCAATTCCAAGCATATAAAGGCAATTCAACTCAATTAGGAAGCTCTATACGAACAAGAAACGGAAAAATGCGAAACTCCGAAAATCAGTCAATCAACAAAGAATAAGGTTACTTCTAATTCTAGCACTGGATATTGATCAACTATTTTATTCATGGGTCCAAATAAAAGAATTGCCGCTATGGCAGAAAGCGTGGCTATGTTGAGTCCGTATCCGCCTAATCAAACACTTTTAACCCCCCAGCATTATTACCACAATTCAATACTACTTGGCTGGGCTAAACAGACACCCCATCCAGTGACTCTTCGCCATTTGGCAAATTTTGGTAAAAGGTTAACTACTGAAAAGATAGTGGCATCAGCTAACTTTGTACGTACTGAGTTACCACTTAGATTGAGTTTGAAAATCAGGGAACTTCAGGAACTGCCGTTCGATGTTGTGTCCAATTATCATTTAAACCAAGTTTATCAATCTTATTACTATTGTTTCACTGCATTCAGGAAACTCCCTGAGATCAAATCATTGGAAGACAACGAACATTTCTGTTTATTTATTGCAAATATGTTAAAGGATCATTTGATTGTCCTTCCCCATTTAATGATGGGAGCTTTGGAAGTTTCAGCATTAGAGACAATGTCACAGGATGAATTGGATAAGTTTATGTCGTCTATGCTTAGATCTAGAATCAGTAGAAGAGTTATTATGGATCAACATTATTCAATGTCTCAATCTTATTCAAATAGTCTTAAAATGGGCCTGGCTCAAAGTGACAAACCACCTGATTTTGTTGGTGATGCATTTCAATATGAATCATCACATAGACAACTTAAAATATCATATGATTCAATCTCCCAATTTTTGAAAAGTCAGGATCCAGATGTTAAGATCCCAGAATTGGTGATCAAGGGTGATGATGTTAAACTCCAATTCATGACAAACCATTTGAACTATATAGTTACTGAAGTGATAAGGAATGGGCTTAAGTCCACCATTGAATACAATAAATCAATTAATAAACTATCCAAAACCCCAATTGAAGTACCACCATTGATTGTTGAAATAACCAATTCAAAACATGATATATATTTCAAATTTAGTGATCAAGGAGGCGGTGTTCCATTGGTTAAACTTCCAAAGGTGTGGTCCTTTGGGAAAACTCCTGAATTAGCCATGGGGTATATTCAGAATCTTCAGCAGATCCCTGGACTGAATCTACCAAAGAGATTACCAATTGTTGATTACCTTTCACCTGATACATCAACCACACCACCACCATTAGAAGGCATGTTGTCGCACTTTGGGGATATGGAAGTGTCTAATCCTCCCGATAGACAAGGATCGATGTTAAGTGCATTATCCAAAAGACCTTTTCAACACACTTTGGGGATTTCTCTGCCAATGTGTAAAGTTTATGCAGATTACTGGAATGGGGAATTGTCAATGGAATCCGTCGAGGGTTATGGTACTGATGTTATTTGGAGAGCCCGTAAGTTGGGTACATCTGATTCTGAAGGTTCTCTTGATAGAGCATGATTACGTAATATTACATAATAATTTGCTTACGTAACACATTTTTTTCGCGAATCCGCCGCTTCACTCATTTTTGATTATCTTCTTCCCTCTTCATCGAAAAGTCAAGAGGTTGATAAAAGCAGAAACCTTTTAATAAAATGGCAGGTGCTTTAGAAAATGCTAGAAAGGCCATCAAAAATTTGTCCTTGGATGCTGATGAATCCCTTTACGGGAACATTTACTCCGTTTCCGGGCCGGTCGTTGTTGCAGAGAACATGATTGGTTGTGCTATGTACGAATTGGTCAAAGTTGGGCACCACAACTTAGTTGGTGAAGTTATTAGAATTGATGCTGACAAGGCCACCATCCAAGTTTATGAAGAAACTGCTGGTGTTGCTGTTGGTGACCCTGTTTTGAGAACTGGGAAACCTTTATCTGTTGAATTGGGTCCTGGTTTAATGGAAACCATTTATGATGGTATCCAAAGACCATTAAAGGAAATTAACGATATTTCTCAATCTATTTACATCCCAAGAGGGATTGATGCCCCAGCTTTGAATAGAACTACCAAATTCGATTTCACCCCAGGGAAATTCCAAATTGGTGATCATATAACAGGTGGTGATATCTTTGGTTCCGCATTTGAGAATTCATTACTTTCAGATCATAAGATTTTGCTACCACCAAGAGCTAGAGGTACTGTTGTTTCTATTGCTGAAGCTGGTGCTTACACTGTTGATGAAACTGTTTTACAAGTGGAATTCGATGGTGTTGTTAAAGATTACACCATGATGCATACCTGGCCTGTTAGAGTCCCAAGACCAGTTGCCGCAAAGTTAGCTGCTGATTACCCATTGTTAACCGGTCAAAGAGTCTTAGATGCTCTTTTCCCTTGTGTTCAAGGTGGTACCACCTGTATCCCAGGTGCCTTCGGTTGTGGTAAAACTGTTATTTCCCAATCACTTTCAAAATATTCTAACTCCGATGTTATCATTTATACCGCTTGTGGTGAAAGAGGTAACGAAATGGCTGAAGTTTTGATGGAATTCCCAGAATTGTTCACTGAAATGTCAGGTACAAAGGAACCAATTATGAAGAGAACTACTTTAGTTGCCAACACATCTAATATGCCTGTTGCTGCAAGAGAAGCTTCCATTTACACTGGTATTACATTGGCTGAATATTTTAGAGATCAAGGTAAGAATGTTTCTATGATTGCTGATTCTTCATCAAGATGGGCCGAAGCCTTAAGAGAAATCTCTGGTAGATTGGGTGAAATGCCTGCTGATCAAGGTTTCCCTGCTTACTTGGGTGCTAAATTAGCTTCTTTCTATGAAAGAGCTGGTAAATCGGTTGCCCTTGGTTCTCCAGATAGAATTGGATCTGTTTCTATTGTTGCTGCTGTTTCACCAGCTGGTGGTGATTTCTCAGATCCTGTTACAACTGCTACATTGGGTATTACACAAGTTTTCTGGGGGTTGGATAAAAAATTAGCACAAAGAAAACATTTCCCTTCTATTAATACAAGTATCTCATATTCAAAGTACACGAATGTCTTAAACAAGTTTTATGAAACTGAATATTCAGATTTCTCTACATTGAGAGATAAGATTAAGGAAATTCTTTCAAATGCTGAAGAATTGGAACAAGTTGTTCAATTGGTTGGTAAATCTGCCCTTTCAGATTCTGATAAGATTATCTTGGATGTTGCTACATTAATCAAAGAAGATTTCCTTCAACAGAATGGTTACTCAACTTATGATGCTTTCTGTCCAATTTGGAAGACTTACGATATGATGCGTACATTCGTTACATATTACGATGAAGCCCAAAAGGCTGTTGCAACTGGTGCCTCATGGTCTAAATTATCTGAAGCTACAGCTGATGTTAAACACAAGGTCTCATCCTCTAAATTCATGGAACCTTCAAGAGGTCAAGAATCAGTTGATAAGGAATTTAATGAATTATTGACAACTATTGCAGATAGATTCCAAGAGGCTTCAGAGTGAACAAAATCTAACATTAACATTATCTTTTTATTTGTCAACCTAATAATAAATCTCTATATCTATTTTTTATATTCATCACTATTATTATTATTTGTAATCCATCATTATCATTAATCAAGTTTCATCAATAATTATATTAGTAGCATTCATTAATGAAAAAATATTTATCAAAACATATGGAATTGTTGATCTGGTTATTTTTTATTGATTAATGAACTTCCTATCTGCAGCAATCAATACCTTTACTGGGAACTCCATTCCATACTCTATTGGACAACTGATACCTACAGGGCATGATATTTGGACAGTTAATGAGGGGATGAACAAGGAAAATAAACATGTCACCATATTCAGTTTTGATCTCGATCCAAGGAAACCAAAACAAATTTCAATTGGACAAATAGATAATGGATGTAGAATCCATAAGATGTTTTCTGTATTACCGGGGATGTTGAAACTAGATGATTTCATTCAGAATGATCATTTTGTTTATTTAATCACTGAACCGGTTACAAAGTTGAATGTTGGTGAATATAATAATGAAATTGGTGTTTTAGGGATTTATCAGATTGTATCTGTGTTAAGGTTAATTCATGAAAGAGGCGTGTCACATAATGGTGGCTTAAGTAATGATTTGTTAAATTGTATCTATATAAATTCAAAAGGTGAATGGAAATTAACTGGATTTGAAAGAGCACAGGAGAATCAACAGGGGAAACTTGACTCAAAATTAGTTGCAGAATTCATTTATAATCTTTTTAAACCAGGGGATAACTTTAATCAAAGTGATGCAATTAGAATTAGTGGATCCGGTGTACTTCATAAATTACCAATTGCAAATTTGTTGAATGGGAAATGGTCTGTTGATGAGTTTATTTCAAATGGGGAACTCCCAGGAAAATGGTTTGATACAACTGCTATTCGTTGTTATAGGAAATACCAAGAATTTCACATTCTAGAAACACATCAAAAGTTAGAATTATTCAAGGCAATGGCAGTTTGTGATGGGTTCGATCCTAAATTCTTGATTAATTGTGGTATGGTTCAAATGGAAACCACTTTTGATGTTTTATTGGCTGCCGCTGGCTTACCAAATAAAGGTCAAGCACTAGCCCAAATTGTTTATTTGATGCATTTAATCATGATTAAATCAAATGATGATTCAAAAGGACAAAGCGTATTCAAATCATGTTACTTTAAGGGATTACCCGTTGCTGATAGAACAGTTAGACTGATTTTATTAAAACTTTTAAGTCATTTGAATTCCTTTTTAACAGATTACGAAATTCAAGATAAAGTTTACCCTCAATTAACAAGTGGATTTGCAGATACTGATTTAACAATGAGAACTGAAACTCTTAATTCAATTGCCATGGTTATTGGAAAAATTACAGATAGACAATTAAATAATGATTTGTTACGCCATTTAGCAAAATTACAAATTGATCCAAACCCAATTTTAAGAATAAGTGTTATTGATACTCTTGTTTCAATATCCTCACAAATGCATCAAACCACTCGTGCTGGTATTTTAATTACCGCATTTGGGAAAGGGTTGAAAGATTCTCATATAAAGGTTAGATTAACTGCTGTTGATGCATTTATAAAAACATTACAATATTTTGATGCAGAATCATGCTGTTTTAAAGTGATTGGAGCATTAGCTCCAGCAATGGTTGATAAATCATCCCATGTAAGAGCAGAAGCACAAAAGGCAATGGAATTATGCATGGTTAAAATTGAAACTTTCATTGGAAAAATGAATGATTCAGGTGAATCAATTGAAGATGGTATTGATAATGCGCCAATAAATATCCAATTAGAACAATTAGGGGATAGTTTGTTGTTAGAAATTCCTGATTTAGGGGAGGTTAACATTACAAAAGCCAAAACTTACTCATCAACCGCATCACCAACTCCAACTGGGAGCCCAATGCCTGGTAATGTTGAAGTTAAAAGATTACCTAAACTGGGCAGTTTTGGTAAATCCAAGTTGAACTCATCATTTGATAATCTAATTATCGATGATGAAGACGAAGATGAAGGATGGGGGTTTGGTGATGATAATGATAATCATTCAGAGAACAAGCCAAAACCAAAACCGATTTCATTAAACAAAACAAAATCAACAACTACAACTCGTACTCCTGTTTCCAAAAAGCCAGGTATGACATTAGGAAAGAGAAGTACTGCATCAAAATTAAAAGTGGAAGCTAAAATTGATGATGATGACGATGATGGTTGGGGAAATGGCTGGTAGTAAAATCCGTTACCTTACTACTTTAGTAATTCTTATAATATTATACAATTTAATCTTGACTGATTACACCATCCTTTACAGGAATACGAACCAATCTTTCGGTAATTGGTTTCTTTTCAATATCATCATTAGGATCATTGAAGTCTTCTGGGGTATAAATAGCCATTGAATTGGCCGCTAGACTAATAGATCGTACAATCTGAACCCAGTTCTGTGTCACAGTTGTAATTTCACCAGCAGTTCCATCTTTACCACCCAATTGGTCCAATTGACTATTCAATTTCACTAGACTGATTGCTAACTCTCCCGTTAAAAGCTCTGTACGTTCCAATTTTGCCAACTCAGTCTTTCGTCTTTCAAGTTGCAAGCGAAGTTCATTGGTTGTTAATGTTTGACGTCTTTCACTCATTATATCAACAATAACAAACTTGCGACAAAAGTTTTGTCTTTTTTGACGATTTACATAAAATGGTGATCATTAGAGGTTTGATCAACAGGAGATTATTTTGGCACAGTCGAAGAGTCTGGGAAGATTTGAAGCTTCCCAAGGACACTTCAGCGGATGTTCAGAGACGTCTGAATAAGATTTTAGAAGATGTTCCTAAAAGACAGGAAAAAGAGGTAAATACTGATACGGCCTTTGAAGTCCAAGAGAAGATCAAAGCAATTAAAGAAGACAAGGGAAAGCCACAAAATAATTACATGAACACTTTCAATATCAAACAGATCGTTGATACAGTAAGGGAAGGTGAAAATTTCAAGAAGTTGCAAGAGGAATTGGGGAAGTTCTATGAAACTAAGTGGAAGGAAGGCAAAGGTAAACAGGAGGCACTGAGTAAAAGAGTTGATTTAAATGTCAAGGAATTGAGGAAGTCAATTGCTATTGCTTCACAAGTCGTTAATGATGTTACAGGGTACAGTAAAGTTATGAAACTAAGAGACGGCATTTCAGACATTGAACAATCCCTAAAGGAATTACGGGATAAGCTACACATCTCTAAGGCCAATTACCAAAGTGCGTTGGATTTAAGATCAAATAGTCAAAAGGAAGTTAATACACTTTTAGAGAGAAAGAATACATGGGATCAATTGGATCTGGAGAGGTTCACTAAATTGTACATGAATAACCATGATTTAGAAAATGCCGTCAATACTGCGGCAAATGAATTGAAAGAATTAGAGGTTGAAGAAGAAGAAATCCACGACACTTTGATCAAATCAATCATGAATAGGTACCATGAAGAACAAACATGGTCTGATAAAATCCGACAGTTCTCAACATGGGCCACAGTTTTGATTCTCTGTGCCAATGTTACTTTGGTTATGTTAGTTCAATTAGTTTTTGAGCCTTTAAAGAGATGGAGATTAGTTTCATCATTTGAAGACAAGGTTAGAGAATTATTTCAAGGGAACAAGAAATTAGAACAGGATTTAATTGATATCAAGGAGAACCTTAAGGAATTTGAGGGAAAGTTGTTAGATCAAATTGATCACAAGGGGCCATATTCATTTATTGGTGGTATATTTCATGGAATATATGATTATTTAAATGGAGTCAGTTCCCAAGCCAGTGGGTTTTGTTTAATTGAGCCTGAAATTATTGAAAGTGGACATTTGGATATGACTAGAATGGGATATTTTAGGGTTAATGGGGCTAAACTAATGAATTTACTTCATTATCAATTGATCCATCAAATTAACATTGGATTGGTATTTATTTATGGGGTAAAGCAAAGGGTGTTCGATCTCTTGAAGGTTTTAACATTAACAGGAAATCAATCTCATTCAATTGCTATTACGGCTCTTTCTTCAGGAGCAATACTTGGAGCTTTCATTGGCTATATTTTATAGATTTATCAAATAGTAACGAATTATCATGAGCATTTTTTCCTTCCCAAAGAAATTCCCATAACATTTTTGAGTGGGAATTTGCCACTCTCTTTATTTATTAGAAACCCATTAATAAAGATGGAGGAATTGGGGATTATTCCATCAACAACACGCCATCCACATGAGAACATTGACAACTTGACACGTGCAAGCGCCAATACGTTTTTCAACCCGGAAAACAATGACATCTACCTCAGATTGAAGAAATTAGAGAAGGACTTGGAGTTGTTGCAATTACAAGAGGATTACATAAAGGACGAACAAAGATATTTAAAAAGGGAACTTGTGAGAGCACAGGAGGAAGTGAAAAAGATTCAAAGTGTTCCCCTTGTCATTGGTCAATTCCTTGAACCAATTGATGAAAATACAGGGATTGTTTCCTCAACAACGGGATCTAATTATGTTGTTAGGATCTTGTCTACATTAGACAGAGAACAATTAAAGCCAAATTCAAGTGTGGCACTTCATAGACATTCCAACGCCCTTGTGGATATATTACCACCAGAAGCAGATTCATCTATTTCCATTGTTGGTGATAATGAAAAACCTGATGTTACATACAATGATGTTGGTGGTTTAGATATGCAAAAGCAAGAAATTAGGGAAGCTGTTGAATTACCATTAGTTCAAGCTGATTTATATAAACAAATTGGGATTGATCCTCCAAGAGGTGTTTTACTTTATGGTCCACCAGGTACAGGTAAGACAATGTTAGTTAAGGCTGTTGCTAATTCATCAACTGCCTCCTTTATTAGAGTTAATGGTTCAGAATTTGTTCAAAAATACCTTGGGGAAGGTCCACGTATGGTCAGAGATGTTTTCCGTTTAGCAAGAGAGAATTCTCCATCAATTATTTTTATTGATGAAATTGATGCAATTGCCACAAAGAGATTTGATGCTCAAACTGGTGCAGATAGGGAAGTTCAACGTATATTAATTGAATTATTAACACAAATGGATGGTTTTGATCAATCAACAAATGTTAAAGTTATTATGGCAACTAATAGACCAGATACCCTTGATCCTGCCCTTTTAAGACCTGGTAGATTAGATAGAAAGATTGAATTCCCATCATTAAAGGATAGAAGGGAGAGGAGAATGATTTTTTCAACAATTGCATCAACTATGTCGTTAGCACCAGAGTGTGATTTGGATGTTTTAATTACAAGGAATGATCCTTTAAGTGGTGCAGTTATTGCAGCTATTATGCAAGATGCTGGTTTAAGAGCAGTTAGAAAGAATAGGTATATGATCATTCAAAGTGATTTAGAGGAAGCATACACAGCACAAGTTAAAACAGGTACAGAAAAGGATAAATTTGAATTCTATAAATAATTAATTTTGTATATTCCTAAACCTAATTTGAAGGTTTCCCATTTAAAATCATTAAATTCAAAATGGTCCATATCTAAATGCCAATTTGTTGACCAAATTTCTTTTAATTTATAATTTTCAAACCACATTAATGAATTTTTTGGAGCAATGACATAAACTTTTTGATTTTCGAGATCAATTTGATTAAATATTGATTCAACTTGAGAAAATGGTGATCCCATTAAATCAATTACATTTAAATCTTTTGGACTAATTTGAAGATTAATTGAATCAAATTTTGTAAAATAATGTGGAGTTAAAAGTGATTTATCAATTCCTTTATGAGTAAATTCTAAATGTTGTACATTTAGCATCCAAGTTGGTGGTTTAAGGGTTCTCCAAAATATTAAAACTGGTGGTAAATTATCAGGTTTAATTAAATTATTTACTTCAACCATTGATGGAACAATACCTGCTTGATGAATCATATTATAAAATATTGATAATATTAAGGAAAATATAATCCATAATTTTATAATAGTTTGTGGTTGAATGAATGATTTTGTTTCTAATGTCACTAAGCAAGCTAATAATGGTACCATTGGGATTAAAAATCTTAATTCTTGATGTTTAATCGAGGAAAGTATTATAAGTCCACTAAGACAAGATAAAAATGGGGTTGTTTTCCAATATTTGAGTTTAAATGGGGGTAATAATAAAATTAATGGTCCAACAATTAATGGATAATTAATTAGTAAATGAAGATACCTTGGGTGAATTCCATGCTCTTGTAAATTATCTTCTTGGAGATTATATATTAGATTATTGAGGGGGGCAATGACATAAGATGAATGTAACGTTGAAGGTAAAATATTTATCCATTGATTAATTGGTAAAGATCTTAATTGTAATAGTTTAAAATTTAAATCAATTCCAATCATTCTTAAAACAAGCAGTATATCCATTTTATGAAAATAACTTGAATCTATTGCAATAATGAGTATGGAAGTAACAATGAAAGAAAATACAGGGATTGTACCTCTAATTGGATGAAATATGAGATAATTTAACAAATAAATAGAAGGAAGTATCAACCATGCAATAAAGGTGACTCTATTAAATATACCTATTGATATAATAGATCCAAGTGTTATTAATTTAAATTTACTGAAATTCTCCTTATTTGTAATTGATGATTCCGAATATGATCTAATTTCATTGATTAAGTAAATCGTGGGTAATAACAAACAAGTTTCGATTGAGTTTGAAAATGTATGGTTCTGTAAACTGAGGGTAACCCATGATGTGGAAACAAAAAACAATGCCTTGACTCTTTCATGTTTAAATGGCATTATACGATAGATACACCAATCAACAATGATCCAATTCCAAAACACTAAATTAAAACGGAAGAGATGATATACCCCTAAAGGCGAGAGATTGAGCCATTCTCCCAATGCTAGTACTGGTTTGTAGAATAGCCAAAGAGGGACAATTGACCTATTAATGAAATTTGGGTTTTGAAATTCCCATGGAAAGTTATCATGGAAAAGGGCCTGAAAAGTTTGGAAGTGTTCGTCTGGATGGATGTAGGAAGTTTGGCAAGCAAAGTAGAATCTAAGTGGGATATTAAACACGAAGTAAGCTAATCTCCAATTTGCAAAAAGTTCCATATTAAAAGGATGAATATGGAAAAGAGTGAGAGTATACTTTTACAGAAGGTCAAATGCATTATAAATGTATAGAGATATCAAATAGGGGCTGTTATTATTTAACAGTCAACTAAGTCAACGACATTTAAGTGAACAGGGATACATTGTTCACCAATGTATTAATCGTATAAGTTGTAGAAATCACCATGTGGACCGTACATACCAACAGCGTGGACTTCATCAAGGAAAGTTAAAGCACCATACTTTTCAGCTAAATCACAAATCTTTTCAATTGGTGCAACTGAACCACACATTGAATAAACAGATTCAAATGCAATCAACTTTGGTTGAGATTTTGGGTACATTGCTAATTGTTGTTCTAATTGTGTTAAATCATTATGTTTAAAAATATGCTTCTTTGCTCTGGAATTTTTCATACCAGTAATCATTGATGCATGATTCAATTCATCAGAGAAAATAATCAGATCTTTAAATTGTTTACCAAACAATGATAAAACAGCATCATTTGCAACAAAACAAGAAGAAAATACCAAGGCACCTTCCTTTTTATGAAGGGCGGCAACTTCTGATTCCAACATAATAGCATGTCTATTATGATCTGCAATATTTCTAGTACCACCGGCACCAACACCATACTTTTGCATAGTTTCAATCATTGAATCATAAACTTCTTGATTTTTTGACATTCCAAGATAATCATTTGAACACCAAACCATTGATAATCTCTAATACGACGTTTGTTATTAATGAATTTCTTTGACATTACATTATTATGATATAATTCAGTTTCATCAATTGAATCAGGGGTAATTCTGCTAATTGTGAATTATTTCTTAATTGGATGAGATTGTAATTTGGTAATGTTTGAATCATCCATTATATGATTTTTAAATGCCAAATTGTAACATAGTTGTCTTTTTAACTAAGGTAGTGGGAAAGTATCATTGTTCTTAATCCCGTTTCCAATGATAAGGTCATCTAAATTTTTATAATTGTTGATAGGGGTTGTTGTTGATAAATGCCCTCCCAAGGGTCCACCACCAATCACATATGTGCTATTACTATTATTTATATCACCTAACAGAGGGGGGGGGGAGAAGGTCAAGTCCATTTCCAAGTCTTCTAAATCGCTTTCGTCGTTATCCCCTACGGTTGTTGCCAAATGCGGGGGCCTGTGAATGTAGTGGACGTTGTTCTGATACGCCTCAAGGGAGGTTGTGTTTACAAGGAGGGGGGCATCGATTGCCTGCTAGAGCAAGTAGACGGCTACGATCTGGTCAATCATCATCTAAACAATTGGATTCGTTTCCTCCTATAGGAAGAAGAATAAGTATAAGTATAAGAATAAGACAACAACAACGACAACAAGAATAAAGGTCGTGTGATTACAACGCGGTTTGTTGTTTACATTAATTATTTATACATTTAACAACCGTCCATCCTTTAAATGGCAGGTAGATAAGCGACCAATGGCTGGTGCCCCCCTTTGAAATATTTGATCCCTTGTAAACACGCCAAAACGCCCCCCAGCCGTTTTCTTGGACTCTCCCATTTTGGCTCGTTTCTGTAGCCCCAGTTTGCGTTTTTGTTACAGAGCCATAACCCGATTGGAGGCATTGTTCAGACATTTTCAAAGACATCTCTAAACGGATTTCTCTCGGTTTGGTCTTGTTGGATGCGTCCAGTTGGCAGGGTACAGGGCCATCCACTTTCTATTCCACTATGTTGCCTTTCAATGGCGTCATCTATCAAAAGGTATCTACGCTTAAAGGCTATTTTTAGTATTGACCGGGGATCGAAAGATTTTCCGTATAGAAGATTGTGTCCCCCCATTGTAATATTCTTTTCCTATCTATCACTTTCTTCTTTCTTTAACTAGCACATTCGCTTACAATGCAATTCCCCGCTTTCGCCCTTTTTGCTGCCTCAGCCCTGTTTTATAGCAACGTCACCACCACTGAAGAAGACGTTTACGTTACTGAAGTCGCTACTGAAGTTGTCACTGAACCGACCAATTACTGTCCAGAACCAACTACCTTGACTATAGACGATAGGACTTACACTATGTATTTATACGATTAATTTGAAAGTTTCCCATTTAAAATCATTAAACCCAATATAATCCATAATTTTATAATAGTTTGTGGTTGAATGAATGATTTTGTTTCTAATGTCACTAAGCAAGCTAATAATGGTACCATTGGGATTAAAAATCTTAATTCTTGATGTTTAATCGAGGAAAGTATTATAAGTCCACTAAGACAAGATAAAAATGGGGTTGTTTTCCAATATTTGAGTTTAAATGGGGGTAATAATAAAATTAATGGTCCAACAATTAATGGATAATTAATTAGTAAATGAAGATACCTTGGGTGAATTCCATGCTCTTGTAAATTATCTTCTTGGAGATTATATATTAGATTATTGAGGGGGGCAATGACATAAGATGAATGTAACGTTGAAGGTAAAATATTTATCCATTGATTAATTGGTAAAGATCTTAATTGTAATAGTTTAAAATTTAAATCAATTCCAATCATTCTTAAAACAAGCAGTATATCCATTTTATGAAAATAACTTGAATCTATTGCAATAATAAGTATGGAAGTGATTACGAAAGAGTGAGAGTGTACTTTTATAGAAGGTCAAATGCATTATAAATGTATAGAGATATCAAATGAGGGTTGTTATTATTTAACAGTCAACTAAGTCAACAACATTTAAGTGAACAGGAATACATTGTTCAGCAATATATTGATCGTATAAGTTGTAGAAATCACCGGAGAGACATTCCCAGAAGATTTCATCTTCACCAAGAGCCAAATGACCGTCAACGATACCCCAACCAGCAGCGTAGATTGAACCAGCTTGTGGTGGTGGACCATCGAATTGGAATTGTCTACCGGCAACAATTGAACCTAATCTACCCTTGGCATCAGTTAAGACACCATCGTGAAGAGAAACGGCTAAATCACCTTCAGATTTACAGGTTGAAACGTTAGCAATTGGACCATCAGTAGCACATGCACCTTCGGAAGAAGATGAAGAAGCTGAAGAAGATGGCTTAGCTGAAAGAGATCTAGTTGGAGCAGCAGAACCAGACTTACCAGTTGGCATTGGTGCTTGAATTTGACCATCACCAATTTGAGTAACAACAACATCACCACCAGTCTTCTTAGTTGGAACTTGAACGGATTCGTAGTTGAAATGGTGAACGGTTTTGGTTTCAACAACGGTTTCAGTGATAGTTTCTGGAACTTCCTTTGTCTTATCGTTTTCAGTGTGTGTCTTAGTAACAGTCTTGGTGACGTAACCGGTTTCGTAGGTAACTTCATCAGATTGAGATGGAACGAAATGACTCTTGTTAGTTGGGGTAACGACATCTTCAGCAGAGGTTGGAGCTTGAATTTGACCATCACCAATTTGGGTAACGACACCTCTCTTAGCCTTAATATTAACTTGGGATGCGATAGTTTCAATGGCAATACCAAAAGTCTTGGTATATTCAGTAACCGCACAAGAGTGAGAGGCATCTGGAGTTAAAGTTGACCATGGTTCAGATGGAACGTAGACAGCTAAAGCTGAAGCAGCGATTGTAAGAAGTGATAATGAGAGTTGCATAATGTAAAAGAGTGACTGGAACTGGGTTAGTTAGTTAAAGAAAAAAAAACGGTTCAATGTAAAAAGGGGGTAAAGGGGAAGGATTGGTATTTAAATGATTTTATTGTGATTTGTAAACACAAAAAACGCGTTACACATAAGGTGGTGAATTTTAGACGAAAAGTAAATAATGCCCAGAAAGATTTTTTTAAACAACAATTTGGGGGGGGGGAGAGAAACCAATATAAATCTCAAATGTGTGTTAGTAATTGGTATTGTTAGGGGGGTTTCTAGTAGTTTGCCTGTTTGGAAACACAAAAGTAGCCCAAAGTCCAGACCCCGTTGTGAGTTTTTGGGCTGTTGACGTTTTCCAATTTTACTTTTAAGCGCGATTGTTTTTATTTGAAGATCCAGGGATTTATTTTTAGCCATTACGTAATGACTTAGCAAATAATACAACCAATTTATTTGTCGCAGAGTCAATTTTTTTTTTTTTTTTAATTTTTTTTTTATTCGTTTTCTTCTTAAATATTTTTTTTCGAAACTCCGTCGGAATCCGGAAGGTGCCATTTGCTTCTCTGCGGGAATTTAAAATATTTCGAAATTTTAGCACTGTTTTGCTTCTTTAACAACCATGGACTCCAGTGCAAAACACCAGCCAAAACACCTGAAATCCTGTGCTCGTTGTAGAAAACACAAGACAAAGTGCAATTACTCAACTACTGCTCCAAATGCATGTTCTTCCTGTCAAAAGCGTGGTCTCTCCTGTCATTTTGAAACTGTATTCCCAATCAAAAGATCAAATATAATCAAAAACTTATCCAACGATATTGATTCCCTTAAAATGTTAGTAAATGATTTAATAGTTAAGGAAAATACTCTTAAATCATTATGCAATGACAATGGTATTAAATTGATTGGTCTAATGGATGTTACCAAATATAACAATATACCGTCAATATCCACACCATTTACCAAATGTGATAACAACCTTAATTGTTACATGAATTTTACTCTATCTAATTCAAATATACAGTATTCTCAAAATCAAATCAATTCCCTATTCAATAATTTCAAACTCCATTATTTAAAATTTATCCCAATATTCCCAACCATAAACCCAAATCAATTATACAATGAAGAACCTCTTACCTTTTGGACTATTGTATTCATCCTCACTCAAAATACCCCAATTTTTTCAAATTATATTATTAAAGCAATTATGGATAACCTCAACAGTGAGTTATCCCCAATTGGTAAATCTCAATATATTAAATCAATACTTTTATTATCATGTTTCCCATCTAAGAACATCCAAACAGGTATTGATAAGGATGATGAATTAGATACAACAGTTTTCCAATGGCTTAATAATATTAAAACTTGGATTGATAAATTTACACCTAATGAAATTTCAAATTTAGAAGAAATCAAATCCCTTGTTTTAATTTATGGGACTTTCTCAAGTTTAAGATTAGGTATAAAATGGGAACAGAATTTAGATTATGATATGGAATTTAGGGATGGTAATGGTTACATACAACAAATGTTGAATATTTCCATTCTTTTAAATAAGCTGATTAATACAATTACATTTCATAATGATGATCATTTACAATTTGATAATCCTGATCACCTCATTCTTAAATCTTTACAAAATTGGGAATTCAAATTTAATACAATTAAATCAAAATTCAATTCTTTTTCATCTTCACTTGATCCAATTCAATTTGATTCAATTGATTCAATTTTTAAATTTATTCCGATTATTTTTACACTTTTAAAACCAATTGAAAACAGGACTAAATTTAGTTCGATTGCTGTTGATCAATGTCAAACTTTATTCAATTCATTAGATAAAATGGATTTAAATTCATGTCCTCTTTTCCATATGATTTCACTTGAATTTCTTGCTTTAGTTATGACTAAAATTATTTATTCACCTCAAAATAAGAATGTTGATGTAAATCAAATTAACCTTGTTTCAAATATATTTAATAAATGTTTAAATTCAATTGAATTTAATGATATGAGACCAATATTAAATATTATAATGGATTTTGATTCAAATTTAAAATTAGATTCTTCATTATTGAAAATTGATAATTTTAATTCATTTAAATCACAATTAATTCAAGGTATTATACAAGATTTAAAAATTAATTGTCAAAAATTTCAATCAAGTTATTCAATTCCATCATCAACTGAATTTGAAATGGAAAATATAAATTTTCAAAAATATTTAACTTCATTTAATTGGATTAGATCAAATTTAGATTTAATAATCTTATTTTCAAATAAAATGTTCCAACAGGAAACGATGTCAACCTCATCATCAATTTCCGTTTCACCAAATATATCTCATCATCTTGATTTAGTTGAATATCCAATGCAAATTAAACAGGAAAATGATTTGGAAAATCTAAATTTTCTTGAAATCAACACTTGGAACTAAACTACCCTAAAGTGTGATGCACCCTGCCCTAACGTACTTACGATTTTATACTTTTAACGACCCTTTTTATGAATTTTTTCCACTATCCGTTTTTCCTTCCGTTTAAAACGGAGTTTAGAACCAATAAAATTCTTCCTGTTTCAAACTCCGAAGAAGTTGTAAAAAAAATTATTCCCAGAGAAACGCTCATCAATTTTTTTTCATTTGCCATAAACTTTGTTGAACAATAATAAGAAGTTAATCATGCTGAATGATTTTAACATTTTTTTTTTATTTGGTAAATTAGTTAGATTATTTTATTCAACTTTATCTTATTATTCAATTAACAACCAGATAAATAATCCGTTTACCAGTATGATATTTCAAGTCTGATTTTACAATAACTTTTTACATGATGGTTTAAATGATAAGTGAAGTCGAAATAATGTTGACAAATATAAATAGATAAATAAAATAATCAAGTGGAAACACAAAAGGGGAAATAATTAATTGGTAACCACAGAGGGGGAGGGGGTTGTTAAATCAATTAAATTATAATTTAATCCCAGATGAAACTTCCAATTGTTCAATAACTGGATTAATTGTATTAGAATTCAAATCAGTGTTCTTTAATTTCATCATTTCATCAGTCCAAAGGTTTTGAACAAGTTTAGCATTAACTGAACCAACACCACAATGACCACCAATATTTTCCCAATCTCTAACTCTCTTTAAACCTAAATCTTTCCATAATTCATCAACATTAGAAACTAATTCATCACACATTTCCTTATGATGATGTGGGGATGGAGTAATTCTTAATCTTTCTTCACCTGTAGCAACAGTTGGGAAATTAATTGCTTGAACATAAACTTTATACTTATTTAATAAAGTATCAGATGCAGCCTTAGCATCACCTGCATCACCAACTAATAATGGGACAATATGAGATGGATTTGGAATAACTGGGATTCCAATTCTTTCAAATTCATTTTTCAAATATCTAACATTCAATTGTTGATTAACTCTATCTTCAATATTAGTTCTAACAATTCTAATTGAAGTTGTTAAACCTGACATTAATGCAGGTGGTAAAGAAGTGGTAAAAATAAAACCAGGGGCAAATGATCTAATCCAATCAATCATGTTTCTTGATGCGGCAATATAACCACCAACAACACCAAATGATTTACCAAGGGTACCAGTAATCATATCAACTCTATCCATAACAGTTTTATAATTTGGTGAAGCAATACCAGATTCTAAATGAGCTTGAAAATCCATATGTTCCGCAACACCAGCACCATGTGGACCATACATACCAACAGCGTGGACTTCATCAAGGAAAGTTAAAGCACCATACTTTTCAGCTAAATCACAAATCTTTTCAATTGGTGCAACTGAACCACACATTGAATAAACAGATTCAAATGCAATCAACTTTGGTTGAGATTTTGGGTACATTGCTAATTGTTGTTCTAATTGTGTTAAATCATTATGTTTAAAAATATGCTTCTTTGCTCTGGAATTTTTCATACCAGTAATCATTGATGCATGATTCAATTCATCAGAGAAAATAATCAGATCTTTAAATTGTTTACCAAACAATGATAAAACAGCATCATTTGCAACAAAACAAGAAGAAAATACCAAGGCACCTTCCTTTTTATGAAGGGCGGCAACTTCTGATTCCAACATAATAGCATGTCTATTATGACCTGCAATATTTCTAGTACCACCGGCACCAACACCATACTTTTGCATAGTTTCAATCATTGATTCATAAACTTCTTGATTTTTTGACATTCCAAGATAATCATTTGAACACCAAACCATTGCCTTTTCTTCTTCAGTGGCTAAGTGAGCCTTAGGAAATTCCTTGGCTAATCTATTGATATTGTTAAAATATCTATAAGAGTTATCTTGTCTCTTCTTAGTAATTTCATTTTGGAAAATCCCATCGTAGTCAGTTGAATTTTCCTTTGAATTGAATTCAATCCCAGCTGGAGAGACAACTTGATCCTTTTGCAAAGTAGTTGCATTGAAATCACCAGTTTGGGCCTTAACGGACATTGAAGGCTTGGTGTAATTTCTTTTTTGCATTGCTGGACCCATGATTGGACACTTAGAAGCCATTGAGACCAAACGACCGTTAGCATTGGCAATTTGCTTCATTGATTGAGTAGAATGTGACTTCACAAATGGACACATTTTCAAACTGGTTTTAGTGATTGATTCCATTGTTTTAGTGGACTTTCAGCTTTTCAAAAGGAAAGAAACGTTGGGAAATAAAAGAAAAAATAAAAAAATAAGTCATTTTTTCTTATGCCGGTTATGAAAACGTTTTTTTTTTCTCAATCAGTCCCCGGATCACGTGATTTGATTGCCAATTTATCATTAAAATGGAAACTGACCGTGTTTTTGTGAAAACACCCGCTGGTACTGTTCTGCTAGAGGAGAATGGATTGACATGGGGATTTTCTCATGAAAATCCTATGGAAAACGACAAAGTTATTTTGGGAAAGTCAAACAATTTGACATGTCAACAAGTCATCGTTATAGATTCAATTCATGCTGGAAAACAACAAAAGACAAACGCCACATTTTATTTGTCGTTACTGTTGCCACTATTTTCTTTCCTTGGTGTTGACCATCTTTATTGGAAAACAACAGATGCAAATTCAATTAGATCCTTTGCTGATAAGGTCCAATCTAATTCGCTGGTAATATTCCTCTCTGGGGACACCTCCGTTTCAGAGTTTGTAAATCAGCTGCAGATTAGAGAGGAAGTAATTGATGATATTACTGTCTTGCCATTTCCCCTGGGCTCGGGTAATGCTATTGCAAACTCCATTGGATTAGTAACTCCATTGAAGTCAATTGAAGCCTTTATCAGCGGCACAAAATCACATTTACCATTATACAAAGCCAGTTTCAAAAATGCACAACTACTTGATGGTACTACCATCGACTCAGTTTACTTTTTGATCGTATTTTCTTGGGGATTACATGCAACCTTAATTTACAGATCTGATAGACCAGAAATGCGATTGAAGTATGGTAATGAGAGATTTGCAATGGCAGCAAAGGAAATTTCTCAATTGGACCCACATTTCATAACTCAATCTGGCGATGATTTATCATACCTATTATTAACATCATTACCTAAACTTGAGGCAACATTCACAATTTCTCCAAATTCAAACCCATTTATTGATGAACTCCATCTTATTGAAATTCCACATGTTGCACCAGCTCGTCTTATGGAAGTGGTTATGAAGGGTTATGATAATGGTAATCATATCAATGAAAATGAAGTTTCATATAATGCCATTAAGGAATATCCATGGGAGCTTCAAATTAATTCACAAATGGATCCAAATTTTTGTTATATTTGTGTTGACGGCTCAATATTTAGAATGGATCCAAAGGATAATGCCATTTCAATAGATATTGTTAATCAACATAAATTCTTTTATTTAACTAATAATTAAAATACATACAAACAGTCACAATATCTTTATTCTATTTTCGATCTTTTACTATCTTCACTCCCTTCACTCTCATTTGACCTCTTGGCCGGTTGTGTTGGTATAGACCCACTTGGATTGAACTTGAAAGCAGGTGAGCCCTTAGCTGCTGCATTGAAATTAAATGCACTTGCAACTGGTGCAGGTGAACTAAAAACTGGCATACCAAAGGATGTAGCAGCAGGATTTGGCCTAATGACAGTGGCCCCATTGGTGGAATTTGCTGTCGATGGAGGTGGTAAAGTACCATCCAATTCTTTCAATTTCTTTTCATAAACATCAACCTTCTTTTGCATTAAAGTCTCCTTTAATTTCTTCTCACGAAGAATCTTCTCCTTTTCTTCATTACATTGTTTAATATATTCAGCCTTCTCCAATTCAAACTTGGAAATCAAGTCACTGTTATTGGCATCACCAGATGTCTTGAGTTTGTTTTCAAGAGAAGAAATCTTATCTTCATATTCTTTCTCCTTAATCTTGTACTCTTGTTTACGTCTCTCTAGGATTTTACTTGCTTTACTCAATTGTTGAGCCTTGGCCGCCTCAATTTCAACTGCCAATTTCTCTTTCCATTCATTACCAAGTTTAGTTCTCAATTCGTCTTCATTGATAAATGAAGCAGGTGATTGGGATTGTAACTTAATTTCCAATTGTTTCAATGCATCTGCCTTCTCCTTTTCAAATTCGCCTCTTAAATCACCAGATAATGTTTCCGATTTCACATTTTCAAGTTCTTGAGTCAATTTCAAAACTTCTTCCTTGTGCTTAGTAACTAAATCACCCTTTTCAACTTCTTTTTCATGTAATTGGTTCTTTAATGATCTCATTTGAACCTTTAATTTACTTAATTCCTCACCAGAATCCCCAATAGCAGATAACTCCTTGATTTTTTCATCAAGCTTAGATTTATCTGAAATAAGTATTGTATTTTCATCCTTTAACTTCTTATACCTCTCACGTGACAGGTTCTTCATCTTTTCAAATTTATTATTCAACTCATCTAATTCTTTAATCTTGGAGGATAATTCTTTAACACTATCACCCTTGTTAGATTCCAAAGCATTTATTTGAGATTTCATTTTTTCCACTTCACTGTTGGCCATAGAAAGGATTTGATCTCTCTTTGAAATCTCATTTTCTAATTCATCATTTTTTCTTTGTAATGGAGTTATTGAACTGACTAATTGAGATTTCAATTCAGCAATAGTTGTTTCTAGATTGGTAATTTGATCCCTTAATTGATTGTTATTATCTTTATAAACTGCCATTTCAGAAACTTCTGATTTCAAATCCTCTAATTTCTCAGAATATTTATCCAAAACCTTAACTCTTTCCTTTGCATTTGCCAATTCACCTTGTAATAATGATAATTCTTGATCCTTATTAGAAACTTCCTGTCTCAAAACCTTTTCTTCATTCTTAGCGTATTCCAATTGTTGATTTAATGAATCTCTCTCTCTTGTTAAATAAGTAACTAAAGTTTTCATATCACTTGAATCATTCAAATTCAATGGTGATTCTTCAAATTGGTTAATTAATGTCCTGTTTTGAGTATCCAACTCTGAAACACGAATCTTGAAACTTCTTGCTTCTTCTTCGTATCTCTTTCTTTCTGATTTCCATTTGGATAATTCTGTCTCATGGTATGATTTATTGTCTGCTAATTCATTGGTGACGGTAGCTAAAGTTTGATTAACTATATCTAATTGGGTTTCACTAGACATCTTGGCTGATTCCAAATTATTCAATTGCTCTTCCTTGCTTGCTAACTCAACTTGGAGTTGCTCAACTTTTTCATTATTGAAATCAGAATCCTTTTTAATAATTTCAATCTTCTCTTCATAATCCTTTTTGGTAGCTTCAAATCCTTCAATTGTTGAATTCAATTCAGTTATCTTTAATTTTGATTCTTGGATTTGTATATTTGAATCATATTGTAAATTCTCAAATTGAGTTTTGAATAAATCCCTCTCAGTTTCCAATTCCTTGACTTTAGATGTTAAAGTCACAACTTCCTTTGTCAAATCAGCTATTTTAACCTCACTTGAAGTTTTATATTGATCAAATACTTCATTCAATGAACTCAATTGTTTTTCAGTGGCAATTGAAAGTTCCTTATATTGTGTAGCATCCCTATTAACCAAATCTAAATCTTCAATAGCATCTGCTAATTCAGCTTTTAATGTTGTAATTTCATCAGTTGTGCCACTTGAACTTGTAATTGCATTCAATCTTGATTGCTTCTTATCACCAATATCCCCAAATCTTTTAGTTAAATCTTCAACTCTAGTGGTCAATTCATTAACTTGTTTGGTCTTTGAATTCAGGGTTTCATTCAAGGACCCCAATTGGGATTGTAATAAATCAATTCTATTTTGGTAAGCCTTTGAATCAGCATTCTTTGAATGCAAAATAGAATGAGTTTCATTGTAACTTGAATCAAGTTTGAATCTTAGTTGATCAATTTCCTTTTGACAAACTTCAACATTGTTAACATACCTTTGAAGAGTTTCTCTAAAATGTGATTGTCTTTCAGAATTAACTGTTTCTAATTTGATAATCAAGGAATTTGATTCAATCTTCTCTTGGTGTAATTTTTCAATATCCTTTCGCAATTGAATTTCAGTTGTCTTTAATATATCCTTCTCAACCGATAAACCTTTGACTGTTATTTCAAGTTCAGCCATTGATGTATTGTTCTTTACAAGGGAACTGTTGGATGCTAATAATTTATCTTCAAAATATCTCAAACGTTCTTGTAACTTAGAATTACTCTCCAAAATTTGGAATTTTTCATCATTCAAATTCTTAACTAATGATTCAGAATGATTAACTTTTTCTTGTAACAAAGTATTATTAGATTTTTCTTTATTCCATTGTAATGAAACTTCAGATTTATCACTGACAAGTTGTTGAACCATTTCATTAAGGGAAACTATCTTTGAATCATATTTAGTTCTCAGTGATTCCAATTCTTCCCTCTTGTGCTTCAATTCATTGATCAAATTAGCAACTCTTTCATTTAACGCTTCAATATCAGATTTATTAGCAGTGGTGCCTTGAGAGTCAAGCATATCTTGTAAAACATCTTTGCTATGAGAAACGGCTTCTAATTGAGTCTCGGTATTTTTCAATTGTGTTTGTAATTTCAGAATAGCAGACTTAGCCTTTTGAATAGTTTCATTTTCAATATTGTCTAATTCTTCATTTGAATTCTTCGATTCCAATTCTTCACCAAGTTTACGTGAAACTGTCAGTAATTGTTCATTTTGTTTAACTAATTCAATGATATCCCTAAATGTGGCTAACCTTGAAGAAATCAATGAATCAGTATCTGTTGAATCAATATCATTTATCTCACCATAGGATGAAACAATACTTGTAATGTAATGCTTTTCATCATTTGTTAATGGCATATCGCCATTACATTTAAATTGTAATTCAGATAATAAAACGACAACTTGTCTTTGTAGATCAACCTTATATTTATTCAAGGTATTACATTGAGATTGAATTTCATTGACTCTTTTATTGGACATAATTAATTTCTTATTCGAAGATGAATTTTCCTTGGTTAAACTATCCAATATAACAGTCATTTTGTGTTGTTTTTCTTCATAATCATCACATTTATCCTTATAAGATTGTAAAACTGGCATTCTTTGATCCAACTCTTTAAAAACAGTTTCTAATTCTTCTTCTGCCTTGAATTTAGCACGTTTCTCCTTAATAACTTCTTTTCTAAGGGAATTAATTTCACCAATTAAATCAGTTAATGAATAAGTGTTTAATTCCTTTAAAGTACGTTGAGATGATGCATTAAGAGAAATATGTTCACCTGAATGATCTAAAGTTGCAGAATTGTTTAATGTATCAACCATTTTTTCCAATTCCTCAACCTTTAACTCCTTTTCAGCTAACTCTTTAAATAATTTATCGTTAACTTTTTGATATTCATTTTCATCTTGTTTAACCTTATCCAGTGTTTCTTTAAACAGATTGTCCAAAGATTCAATTCTTGAAGCTTTATCTCTATTGGAAGTTTCTAAAACATGAATTAATTCATCACGTTTGTTTAGCTTTTCCATAAATTGAGATTCTTGAATGGTTAATTTATCTGTTAATTCCTTTAAGTCAAATGAATTTTTTTCATTCTTAATTGATAATTCACTTAAAGATTTTGAATAATTATCAGAAGTAGTTTTAGCTACTTTGTAATCATGATTTAATTGATGTAGTTTAGATTCTAAAACAACAACTTTGTTTTCATTATCACCTTTAAGTTTCTCAAGTTGTGAAACTTTTGATTTCAATTCAGATTCAAACCAATTTGATGTTTCCTTTATTGATTTAATTTCACGTTCATATCTAGAAATATCAGATTTCGCAGTCCATGATTCGGATTTGGTTACTTCTAAAGATGTCTCAATTTCCATCATTTTCTTTCGGAGTTGTTTATTATCATCAGCAATGGTTTTAATCTCTTCAGTTAAATTAACGACTTCTTGTTGTTTTGATTCCATTAATTGAGAATTTGATTGATTTTGTATATTGAGAGATTCAAGTTTATTCTTCAATTCTATAACAATTTTATTGTCAGTATTTTTATTATTATTAGCAGAAATCAAAGAATCCTCTAATTCCTTTTTGATTTTATCAAATTCTGCATTTTTCAATTTCAATTCATTGACGGAATTTTGGGTAATTTTCAATTGTTCAATAACAGATTCAACTTTTTTCTTACTTTGATGTTGTAAACTTTCATAGTTCAAGCTCAATATTTCATTATCAGTTTTCAAACTTTCAATATCAGAGAGCTTTGATGACAATGATTGAACTAATTGAGGGTTAGCGTTTAAGAGTTCCAAGGAAATCCCATAAAACGCTGAAACAGCTGTCAATTCATTATTATTGACTTCAACAGTTGGCTCAACAATGTAATCAGATAATGATTGAATTGGATGTTCTTGTTCAAGTAGTTGATTAACAACAGGTTGTTCTTCTTCTTCTGCTTCTCCAGCTGGCTGATTTTCTTCTACTAACTGTGGTTGGTCTTCAACGAGTGATGGTGATTCAACTGTCTCGATCTGGGGTGTCTGTTCAATTACAGGAGCAACAGATTGATCAATTTCCATGATATTTTCATCCTGATTTTCCATGGATACGCTCCTTTCAACACTCTCTTCACGGCTTGTGTCCTTATTTGTCTCTTCCATGTTGGTTTGCCAATGGGGACGCAAAAATGGAAGGATTTGAGGATAAACAGAGTGTGGTGAAGAGAAGATGAAATTTTGTCTCAACTTTTAATCATATCACAATAAAATACAAATGGCTGAAAAGTTGGACATTGACGATTTGGAAGCTCTTGAAAATGAAACTCTGCGTCAATTGGAGGCGATTAGGGAATTAAGGGAAAAACAGCGGTGCAAAATTAACGATTCTGTGTCCAGTGACGAAGAAAGTGGTCAAAAAGAGTTTCAGGACCCAAGATACTCTAAAACTTCCCAGTATAGTTCTAATTACACATTAAAAGATGACCCAATTAAAGTGACGAGCAGAAAGAGTGCTTTGGGTACAAATGGGCGTTTCAAGGGGGAAATTCCGCCTCCAAACAGTTTTGAAGGGAAACAACTACAGAAAGCAAAGGATCGAATAATAACAGAAAATAGATATATGAAAAGAAGTCATAATGATATTAACGAAGCGACTGGATCACTTGTTGCACAACTAACGGCTCGGAAAAGGATATTAGAGAATAGGAAACAAAATGATGCAATTGAAAGATCCAATTTTGCAGCATCACAAAAGTTGGCATATGATCTGCCCGTTGGATTCAAAGAAGTTCGTATGCATTTAAAAACAACTTTAGAAGAAGCAAATGACCCATCTTTGAATATCAAATCATTAAATTATGATAAACATAAAGATCCAGCTTATGATGAATATTCGCATAAATTATTATCATGTAGATTCATTGAAAAGCATACATTAAAAGATATATTCAATGGAATTAAACCTTTAACTTTATCACAGTTTGTTACACATTGTTGTCCGCCCGATTATGAAAAACCACCTTATGCAAATTGGTCTATTATTGGGATTGTTAGTCAAAAATCAGATATCATGGTATCATCGAATAACAAAAAATACCGTAGGATGATTATAACTGATTTTCATGTTGATGTAATGGTATTTATATGGGATAAGGCATTAAATAAATATCAGGATGTCCCACTTGGTTCAGTTGTAGCAATATTGAATCCACAAATTAATAGTTATTCGACAACTAATGGGAAATTCAATCCAAGTGGTTCATCAACTGCATTTAATTTAAAGATTGAAAATGATATCAATAACATGTTAATTTATGGCAGATTTAGATATTTTGGGACTTGTAGTGATATTAATCATGCAGGACAAAATTGTACAACTGCAATTGATAAAAGTAAAGGAAGGTTCTGTACATTTCATTTTGAACAGAGGTATAAGAAATCAACCAGTGGTAGAATGGATTTAACAGGTAGTTATCATTCATTTGGCTCAAAAGATAAAAGAGGTAATGATACAGTTTTATATGAATCTAAGAACAACTTGGATCAGTTTGGTAAAACAGATCAATCAATTAAGAAGAAATCCACTAAAGGACATTCAACTATTTTACCAAATTATGATTCACCAGTGACAAAGCAAAATATGTTAGAACCACATCAACGTAGTGAGAAATTATTCACTTCTAATAATGCATCATTGGCATTTCATAATGAAAAGGTTAAGAATGTGAATGCAATTAAACACCAACAAGAGCAAAGGAAACTAGATTTGAAGATGATGAAAGAGAGAGCTAAGAGAGATTATGAAATAAGCATTAAAATGAAAGAGGCAAGTGAAGCAGAATTGCATAAAAGAGCCAATGCTGCCAAGAAGAGACAGATAGTGGATACATTGAGTACAATTGCATTAGAATCAAGGAAGGATTTGGATAAGACACGACAGGCTAAGAAAAAGAGAGTTGCTGATTGGACTAAGAACATAGATCATTTGGAGAAATTGAAAAACCGTCGTTTAACCATGGGAGAAAATGGATTGAAGATGGATTTTTTACAAGAATCTACTATAACGGTTGGTATCTCCAGTGATGAATCAGAAGAGGAAAAAACCAGTCATTTTGAGACTTTTAAAAGAAAGTTTAAAAAATAATTGTTGAGGCAAATCTGATTTTTTTTTCTTTTCCTTTTTTTATAAAGTTGTGAATTTTTAAAAGGTATCAAAAGACTTTGAGAAAATCAATGAGGATTTGGAAACATCGATTACGCGTGTCGATTAGAACGCAGCTTATTGCGATAGTGGTGTTCGTTTCTATGTTTTCCCTTGTTATTTTGGCAGTTGTGTGCGGTGTTTACTTCACAAGTGTGTTTACAGATGCGAGAATATCCAAACTTGAAGTTGCTGCTGAGTTGAAGAGTTTGCAGATGCAACAAGCATTTGCGTCCTTTAGCTATCAAATCAAACAGCTAGGAACCAAACAAGAGATTAAAAGGGCATTGTCAGTGAGGAAAGCCGGAAATACATCAGAATCAACCTTAATAGATGCACAATCCGTAATGTATCAGTCAATGCAGAATACAAATGGTTTAATAGATGCTCGGCTATATGATTTGAACTTTGAAACAGTCGTGTCTACAACAAATCCAAATGCAAAACAAAATGCAAGTGAAGAAATGATGAACGCATTATTCATCCTGAATTCAAATAATTTAGGAAATGGAAGTCTCCCAGATGGCTTATTATCAAATGGTGGGTACCTAGAGGGTCCATATGTAGAAAATGGAACTTATTTTATGTCAATGACAGTTGCAGTTTATACAAATGAATCCATTCTAATACCACAGTCTTTCATTTCAGGGTATTTAACAGTTATCATTGATGCCAGGACAATGGAAGAGGTATCAATGAGATCAAATACATCAGATTATTCTGCAGTGCATTTCTATGTACCCGTTTCAACTCTAAATAATGCAACTGATTTAACGGGTTTCTTGTATGCATTTTTAGATCCAAATATGTCATTAATTGAATATAATACCCAATATGCATTTTCAGATTTCAGACCGGCAATGAATGTATTTCAAAATGGGAAGATATTAGGTCAAGAAACAAAAATTAAGAACCCACTTGGACAACTAGTTTCTTTAGGTTATTCAACAGTAGATTTAAACGTTGCTACTTGGTTAGTAACAGTTGAACAAAAAAGAAGTGTATTTATTGAACCAACAACAAAATTGATTAAAATTATAGTAGTTTTATGTATTGGACTTGCTGCTTTGATGTGTATAATTACCTTCCCCTTGGCACATTATGGTGTTCGACCTATTTTGGAATTACAAAAGGCAACTGAAAATATAACAGAAAGGCGGGGGTTAAAGAAGAGTAAATTAAGAAGGAAACGTATTTCTACATCCCATGGACTTTTTAAGGCATTCCATCGTGATAATTTTAATGAAAAATCAAATGAGGATATTATAACTAGTGATCGAGAAGAAATTAATACTAATAGTAGCAATACCCAAATAAATTCAATTCATATGGATCAATTACCACCATATTCAAAGGGTCCTTTACCATTGGAATCAAATGTGAGACATAGTTGGGCACTTAGTTCGCCATCAATGCCATCATCAACTGAAAGTTATTTAGATGTATCACTTGGTGATTTAGAGGCAGCACCAATTACAACATCCCTTGTTGAGACAAATGGGATTTTTTATGATGAATTGACAGAATTAACAGATGCATTTAATGCAATGACTTTAGAATTAGAAAAGCAGTATACCCATTTAGAGGATCGTGTTAGAGCTCGTACCAAAGAATTAGAAGCAGCTAAAGTTCAAGCGGATTCAGCAAGGAAACAGGCAGAAGATGCTAATGAAGCAAAGACTGTTTTTATTGCAAATATTTCCCATGAATTACGGACACCACTGAATGGGATTTTAGGTATGACAAGTGTTGCAATGACAGAAGAAGATCCAAGTAAAATTCAAAGTTCACTTGATTTAATTTTCAGGAGTGGTGAATTATTATTACATATTTTAACACAATTATTAACATTTTCAAAGAATCAATTAGATAAATCAAAATTACAAAAGAAAAATTTCTTAATGGTTGATGTTGCATTACAAATTTATTCAATTTTTGGTAAAACAGCTAAAGATAGGGATGTTAAATTAATTATAACATTAAAACCAAATTTTATTAGGGATATTATTTTATTTGGTGATTGTAATAGGATAATTCAAGTTGTAATGAATTTAGTTAGTAATTCACTTAAATTTACACCAAAGGATGGTACAGTTAGGGTATTAATTGAAGTAATGGGTGAATATGACGAAGTTAGATCAAAGAATGTTAATTATGAAAAAGTTTTTGTTATTGGTATGGAAAATGATACAGATTCAAGCCCAGTTACACCAATTATGAAGAAAATTAAATTATTAGAAGATATTTTTACATCAGTTAGTGAAAGTGATGATGATTCAAAGAGTATAAACACATTTGAATCTGATAAGTATCATTCAATTATTAATGATTTTATTCAAGATTCATCAGTAACTGAAACAATGTTTAATAGTGAAGAAGGGTTTTATACAGGGGATTTAAGTAATTTAGATGGGAATAGGGAGACATATAAATCAAAGAAATTTGATAATAAAGAAAAATCATGGGTTTTAAGATTATCTGTTAGTGATACAGGTACAGGTATTGATTCATCATTACAAGATAAAATTTTTGATGCATTTGTTCAAGGTGATCAAACATTATCAAGGTCACATGGTGGTACAGGGTTAGGTTTATCAATTTGTAAACAATTTGCAAAGATGATGCATGGTACAATTACATTAAATTCTAAAATTGGGGAAGGATCAACATTTACATTTACAATACCATTACCACAAGTTGGTGAATTGAACAAATCTGATAGGGTTATTAATGATATGTATAATGAAACATATTTACAAAAGAGGGTTAAATTTTCAGGAGAAATTGATGATGAAGATAATTTTGATTCAAGTGATTCAAAGATGTCTGATTCCCCAATGAATTTGGCAAAGTCATATGCATCAAATCATTCCCCATCACATAATTATAATGCAGTATCAGGATATGATAAACCTGATTTAATTACAAGGGCTTCAACAGGTACAGCAACATCATATAGATCATCAGCTAGGAATAGTGTTACAATTAATACAGATGTTTTAGAGGAAGCCCCAATTGAAGAGAATAATTTAACACCATTATCAGCTGTTTCTTTACAAACATCAAATACCAAAATGAATAATAAGAAATTAAGGATTTTAGTTGCAGAGGATAATTTAGTTAATCAAGAAGTTGTTAAAAGGATGTTAATATTTGAAGGTATTGAAGATATAACATTAGCTAGGGATGGTAATGATGCAATTACATTTGTTAAAGAATCTATTGAAAAGGAACAATTATTCGATTTAATATTAATGGATGTTCAAATGCCACATTTAGATGGTCTTTCAGCTACAAAGATTATTAGAAAGGATATGAAATTTGAAGGACCAATAGTAGCATTGACTGCATTTGCAGATAAATCCAATCAGGATGATTGTATTGAAGCAGGGATGAGTGGATTTTTAAGTAAACCAATTAGAAGGACATTATTAAGGAATATTATTAGTGAAATGTGTCATATTTAATTTATAATAATAATAATAATAATAATTATTTATTATATATTTAATTTTTTTTTTTCTTATTGAGAAATTAAAAATCTCCGTTAACGGCCCGGAATGGGAATTTCCGGAAATTTTTCTTCCATTCGTACTCCGAAATTTAGTAACCTTTTGGTATTTATTCTTTGACTCTTATTTTTTTTTCTTTTCCTTTTCTAAATAGTTTATTATTAAAGAAGAATGTTAAGAACTAGATTGTTTAGTACCAGTTCCCGTTTATTGAAGATTAACGTTAAATCACCAATTGTTGAATTAGATGGTGATGAAATGACTAGAATTATTTGGTCTGATATTAAAAATAAGTTAATTCTACCACATTTAAATGTTGATTTAAAATATTATGATTTAGGTATTGAAAGTAGAGATTTAACAAATGATCAAATTACAATTGATGCAGCAAATGCAATTAAAAAATTTGGTGTTGGTATTAAATGTGCAACAATTACACCTGATGAATCAAGAGTTAAAGAATTTAATTTAAAGAAAATGTGGCTTTCACCAAATGGTACAATTAGAAATATTTTAAATGGTACAGTTTTTAGGGAACCAATTGTTATTAAAGGTGAAGGTAAAGGTGAAATTGAAGTACCAAGATTAGTACCTGGTTGGAAAGAACCAATTGTTATTGGTAGACATGCACACGCAGATCAATATAAAGCAACTGATTTTGTTGTACCAGGTGAAGGTACATTAGAATTAACTTTTAAACCAAAAAATGGTGGAGAAGAAATTAAACGTATTGTTAATGAATTTAAAGGCCCAGGTGTTGCATTATCACAATTTAATACAGATTCATCAATTGAAGGTTTTGCACATTCATCATTTAAAATGGCTTTAGATAGAAAAATGCCATTATATTTATCAACAAAGAATACAATTTTAAAGAAATATGATGGTAGATTTAAAGATATTTTTCAATCAATTTATGAAGCTGAATATAAATCACAATTTGAAAAAGCTGGATTATTTTATGAGCATAGATTAATTGATGATATGGTTGCACAAATGATTAAATCAAAAGGTGGATTTGTTTTAGCTTTAAAGAATTATGATGGTGATGTTCAATCAGATATTGTTGCACAAGGTTTTGGTTCATTAGGTTTAATGACATCAGTTTTAATTTCTGCTGATGGTAAATCATTTGAATCTGAAGCTGCACATGGTACAGTTACAAGACATTATAGACGTTATCAACAAGGTGAAAAGACATCAACTAATTCAATTGCATCTATATTTGCTTGGACAAGAGGTTTAATTCAAAGGGGTAAATTAGATAATACACCAGAAGTTATTAATTTTGCAGAAACTTTAGAAAAGGCTGTTTTAGAAACTGTTTCAAAGGATAGAATTATGACAAAAGATTTAGCTCTTTTAGTTAATCAAAAGGAATATGCAAATACAGAAGATTTTATTGATGCAGTTGCTTCAAGATTACAAAAGGAATTAAAATAATTTAATTAACATTAATTTTTTTTTTTGTCTTTTTTGTTATTTGAGTTTAAATTACAAAATGAATTGTATAAACTCTCCCTCTCCTTTCTTAAATTAATTTATACTATATTATTATACATTTTATAATTGTTTATTTGAATAAACTTTATTTGATTCAAGATACCTCCTAGCGAAATCTAATGAATAAAAAGTTGTGAATGTAACTGCTAAAAATTTAATCATTGGAACTGCAGTGACCCTATAAAAATACGTATGTGGGTTAATTTTGTTCCCTGGTTGTTCATAATAATGTTTATTCTGGCGTGTTAAATTAGTGAACTTCATTTTTTAGTCTTAAATTAGTATGTATTTAATTTTTAGAAATTAAAAAAAAAAAAATTAAAAAATGTACATATATAATTTAAAAATGTGTCTATTAGTCGTTTAATATGATATGTAAAATTAATGTTTAACTTTATTAAAATTACTGGTCTATTAGAATGTCATCATTTTGTTTGTTGTTATCATCATCATCTAAATGATCAAATCCTTTGAATTTTGTTTGATAACTAACCCCTAAACCTGCCAGCCTATTTGGTGAATGAATTTTGGGTGATGCAATTAACCTCTTAGTTGTTAACCCAAATTTGGCTTGTGGTACAGGTGAACTTTGATCAATTGAATCATCAGTTGTATCAATATTTATATCACCCATTTGAATATTTAATGAACTTATCCTACTTGATTTCCTTGGAGTGTTATATTCACTATCATTTATCTGTCTTTTTTTTGTAATAATCAGTTTTTTTACTTCGTCTTCTTCTTCTTCTGATTTGTCTTGTTGTTTCAAAAAATTATCAATTATTGAATCTAATAAACCATAAATTGATAATTTCAAATTAACATCTGGAGAATCTAATAAATATTCTAATTTTGTAATTAAATTGGCAAATGAATCAATAAAAATTGATGATGATGAATAAATATAATTATCAATTTGATTATCATTATTATTACCCTTTGAAGAATATTTTAATTTTAAATTATTTAATTTTAATTCAAAAATATTTTCAGTTAATTCACACCAACCATCTAAATTTGATAATTCATTAATATGATTTTTAAAACTTTGATTAATAAACATTATTAAATCTTCATTTTCTTCTCCTTCATCATCATCATCATTATGATCATCATCAACAACATAATCATTTTGATTATTTAAAATTTTTGAATTAATTAAATCAATTATTGAATTTAAATTTATAATTAATTGATCAAATTTTGAATCTAAATCATATTTATTAATTGAATTTATGAAATCAATTAATAATAATTTTTTAAATTTTAAATTTTTATTATTATAATTACCTCCTTTTTTTAATAAAAATTTATTTGAAATAATTGAATTTTCAATTGAATTAACAATTAAATTTATCCTTTGATTAATTATTGAAATTTTTGATTTAAAATTATTTATACAATCATCAATTATTAAATTATTTTTAAAATTTAAATCATCAATTAATTTTTGTTGATTTAAAATTGTCATTTCATAATCACCAATATGTTTTTGAACAATATTTTTAGTAATTGAACTTGAAATTTTAATATTTTTAGCCATATTTGCATATTTTAAAGCATTTAAAGAATCATCAAAATGTGAATAATCAGGTGAAATACAAACAATCATACAAGTTTTACAATTACCACCAAGTGAATATTTTAATAATCTTGTTAATTTTGAATTCCTATATGGTATATGAGGTTTTGATTCACTTAAAGCATTAATACATGAACCTAAAGCTAAAAGTGATTTATTAATATTTGCACCTTCATTCAGTGTTTTACCTTTATTAAAAGTTGCACTTGCCCTTTCAGAACCTGCTAAATCAATTATATTTAAAGTTGATTGAATAATTTCATCTTGTAAACCTGAATTTGTTGATTGAAGTAAATTAATTTGTAAAATTGCATGAGATCTTGAAGATGTTGCATTTGCCATTGTTGGTGAAACTGTCCTATTTAAATTTGCTTTAATAATTAAATCATAAATATTTTCAAGTGAAATTGGTGTAATTTTTGTTAAATTTGCAATTTTAATTGATTCATTATTAACTTCTAATAAATTTAATTTTGAAGATGGTGTTTCAGGTTGTAATAAATCCCTAATTTGTTCATTATAAATTTCTAAATATGATAATGATAATTCAGTTATTTTATCAGATTTATTTAAATTTGAAAATAATTTATCCATTGCCCTAAAAATTAAACCTGGATCATTTTGATTACCAGTTATTGTATGAGTTTTACCACAACCTGTTGCACCATAAGCGAAAATTGTTGAATTATGACCTTCTAAAAGTGAAGACAGCATTTGATCTGTTGTTGTCATATAAACTTCCTCTTGAGAACAATCCATTGGTAATATATCATCTAATATGAATTTATGTTGTCTAACACGTTTATTATTATTATTATTATTATTATTATTATTTTTATATTTTGAAACTGAATCTAGTTTTGAAGGATCTAGGATCAAACAGGTATCCAATTGAGATATGATGGATTCCTCTCCATTTGGTGTTGGTTTCAGTCTTGCCACCACTCTCATTGGAACAATGAAAGAGAAGGAAGTTTCAGAAGAATAAGAAGGGGAAGAGGAAATTGTTATTACAAAGGAGCATAAATTACTTGAGTTATGTATTTTGCCCTGTATCTCACAACTGCCGCGACAGCCAGTGTGTTGTGTTTGATAGAAGTTGTAGCCAAATGGTTCAAAACCACATGGTTGGGCGACTTGAGGGCCCCTTGGGCATTGGAACTGTATGAGTTCAAGATAACGTTCTCTAAATGGGGTGGTAGTTGTGGTGGTACAATCCATTGAGGGGGTCTATTCCCACTTTGGCCCTGCAATTGGGCATAGTAACCTTCCATGGCACGGGGGTCTTCAAATAAAGGTGGAATAACATTGCTGTATTGGATCTCTTTAACATCTTGCTGTTGTTGTTGTTGTTCGTCCATTTCAACATCTTCTAAAGTGGTCGTTGTGGAAGAGGTATTCCCCACCTCCAAGTAGTTCATCAAGTTCCCCCCACCATCTGTAGCCGTTGGGAGGAAGTCTGACACTTGCACTTCACCATCAACAACGAACTTGAAACGATGAGTCCCACTTGGGAGCATCAACTGCACGGCAAATTCGTCCTTGGTCCCCTCAACGGGGTCTAAAGCCACCATCTTCTTCCAGTTGGTAAACGTCCCCATCACAAACACACGGGACCCTCCACCGCTCCATCGCAAAACTGTAGGGACTTCCATTTGTATTTATATATATATATATATTATTCTCTAATTGACTAACTAATTCTCTCTTTCTTTCTATATGAAAAATATCGTATTTTCCCTCAATATGAGAAATCACTTAAAAAAAATGGCTTACGTCAGCAATCTTCTTCTTCTTCTTCTTCTTCTTCTTAAAACACTTAAAATGGACCAAATAGATCAAATGGACCAAATAAATACAGCTCTTGAAGCCATTAAAACCTTACTGCCAGAATCTTATAGATCCCCACAAGTGCTTATCATTTGTGGGTCTGGATTGGGGGCAATTGGAGACGAAGTCGAATCCCCCCACTCTATCGCATACTCAAAGATCCCAGGGTTCCAAGAGTCCCATGTTGCTGGACACAGGGGGGAATTGTTGTTTGGGGAGATCCATGGTGTTAGAGTCATGTGTATGTTAGGGCGTTTCCATTACTATGAGGGACATTCACTTGTTACAAACACCCTACCTGTTAGAGTAGCTGCACTTTTAGGAGTACAGTATATGATTGTAACAAATGCCGCTGGGGGGATTAATTCACAATTCCAAATTGGGGATTTAATGCTTATCAATGATCATATCAACTTACCAGGTTTATCAGGAATTCACCCACTCAGAGGTGCCAATTTGATAAATTTTGGTCCTAGATTCTTACCCTTATCAGATGCATATGATTTAGATTTACGTGTGTCCCTGTTGAAATGTGCTTCTGCTTTAAATATTAATACACCTATACATGAAGGAACTTACTTTTTCGTTTCTGGTCCAACTTTCGAAACCAGAGCTGAATGTTTAGCAATTGAATCACTTGGTGGTGATGCAGTTGGAATGAGTACCGTACCAGAAGTTATTGTTGCAAGACATTGTGGTATTAAAGTTTTGGGGATTTCCTTAATTACTAACAAGGCACAAAAGACAAAACCAATGTTAGCTTCTGATGTCCTAAATGGTATCCCAGTAATTGATCAAAAAATTGGAATGCCAACACATGATGAAGTACTTGATATTGCTAATAAATCAGCTAAAAATGTCCAAAAATTAATTGTTGAATTCATTAAAGGATTAAATTAATTATAATCATAATCTCATAATCATCTTTTATTATTCTTTAACATATTTTTTGCCTTTAATAGAGTATTAATCCAACTATCATTTTCACCAATTTTAAATCCAACCCTAACATTTAAATTTAATCCACCTTTAACAATCATATTCCTATCCCAATTACTTAAAAATATTAATTTATTAACATTGTTCAATTCTAATATTAAATACCCATCTTTTGAATCTTCATCAAATTCATAATCATAAAGTGAAATTAAATTATTTGTTAATTTAATTTCTATCATATTTGAATAAAAATCCCTTGCATGCATCATTGTTAAACTATTATGATTCCTAATCCCATCACCACCAGAATCTAATTCATAAATAAATAACCTAGCTGAACTGGTAATCACTAATATACAAACTTTTAAATTCCTATCCAATATGAATTCATTCCTTTTTATAACATTTTGTAATATTTCATCAGTTAATGGTTCCCCCCTTTTAACAAATTGATTAGGTTTAAAACTTAATTCAGATTTTAATATATTATCCAATTTTAAAATCTTTTCATTTAATAATAATTTATCCTTTATAACTTTTGGGACCTCCTTATCTAATAAAATTGGGTTAACCATAATTGGTGATTGATTCTTTTTATTTTTATTCATTAAATTACTAACTGCCCCAGCTGCAGAAATTGCATCTGATGATACTTTCCTCTGTGGTGGGAAAAATATTTGTCCCATAGTTGGTGTTGTTGATTTTGGTTCTGGTATTGATGTTATTGGTGATTTTCTTACCCATGGTACACCATTATTATTAATATTATTACATTGAGCAATATTTGTATTTATTGGTGATGGTAATTTACTCCTTGTTATAACTTTATCCATTAATTTTTTATTTGTTTTATTATTATCAATTTCCCTTTTCAGGTTTAAACTACTTGATTTAATTTCACTTAAAACTAATAACTGATTTGGATCATATTTTTCAAATTTTGGTACCCTTTGTCCCCAAATTGTCCTCCAATCACCCCATTTAATACCTTTAAACCATTTATGATTCTTAATTTGATTCAATTTTAATCTTTCATTTGGATCCAATTTTAATAAATTTTCAATTAAATCCTCTAATAATTTAGGTATTGGACAATCAATTGGGAATTTATAATCAAGGTTAATAATTTTTAAAAATGTTTCATATTCACTTGATTCCTTAAATGGTGGCCTTCCAATTATCATTTGATATATAATACATCCTAATGCCCAATAATCAGATTCAAATCCACATTCATTCCTTTCTAATAATTCAGGTGTAACATATTCAGCTGTACCAACAAATGATCCTTTCCTATTACTACTATTATTATTATTATTATTATTACAAACTTCATTTTCTTCTTCCTTCTCTGTTTCCGTTTCTTCACCTTCTATATATTCATATAATTCATTTGGTTCCTGTAATTCATTTGATTGTTCAATTGGTAAATCTTGAACTTTAGCAGCTCCAAAATCTGTAATCATAATCTTCCATTCTGAATTAAGTAAAATATTCTCAGGTTTTAAATCCCTATGAATAACACCTTTTGAATGAATAAATGATAAAGTATCAATTAATTGAATTGAATAATATTTAACAATATTTTCACATAAATTACCATATTTATGAATTAAACCTAATAATTCACCATTTGATGCATAATCAATTACAAAATATAACCTCTTAGAATCTTGAAATGTATAATATAATGTAACAATCCCATCGTGTTTACCCAGTAAATTCAATGTATCCTTCTCAATTGTAACATATTTCCTTTTTTGTTCTTGATGAATATGCTGTTTATTCAATATCTTAATTGCATACGTCTTCTTATTTGTCTTACTTATCGCACGAAATACCCTTGAATATGATCCCTCCCCTATACAATCCCCTATAACAAAATCAGAAACACTACGTTTCCTTACACTAACAGACATTCTTTCTCTCCAATTTAAATTAACTCAATTTAATAGTTGCTGAAATTGGTGGAAAAAAAATATATCTCTTATTTTACTATTTTATTTATTATTTATTATATATACAAGAAAACGACAAATTAATCCCATTTTTATTTCCCTTCTAAATATTTGTCAAAGGCATCATTTCTATTTGGGAAGGGTCTCTTTCCTAATAATTCAATCATATCCTCCCTAGTAATAACTTCCTTATCTAAAAGTCTTTCAGCAACTTTTTCAACTTCAACTGATTTCTCCTTTAAAAGACTCTTACATCTTTCATAACATTCATCAACAATACGGTGAATCTCAGAATCAATAATACTAGCTGTTTTATCACTAAATGGCTTTGTCATATCATTCCCACGATCCATATCATATGAAACTAAACCAACTTTTGGACTTAATCCACACCCTAAAACCATCTTCTGTGCCATTCCTGTAACTTTCTCAAAATCATCAGATCCACCACTTGTAACAGATTCAAAATGTATCTCTTCAGAAACTCTACCACCTAATGTCATGGTCATTCTATCCTTTAATTTTTGTGTTGAATAAAGTGAAATATCAGGTGGTAAATATTGTGCATAACCTAATGCTCCTTGACCCCTTGGGACAATAGAAACTTTTAATAATGGATCAGCAAATTCAAGATACCATCCACAAATAGCATGTCCAGCTTCATGATATGCAACAACTTTCTTTTCACTTGGGGATAATAATTTATTCTTCTTCTCTAATCCACCAATAACTCTCTCAATGGCTTGTTCAAAATTCTTTAATGTAACAAAATCTTGATCACCTCTAGCTGCAATTAATGCGGCTTCATTACAAACATTGGCAATATCTGCACCACTAAACCCTGGAGTTAATGCTGCTAATCTCCCCTTTAAATTTTCTAAATCAGTCTCCTTGTCAATTTTAATTTGTCTCAAATGAACCCCAAATATATCCTTACGACCATCCAATTCTGGATTACCAATGTAAATTTTACGATCAAATCTACCTGGTCTTAACAAAGCAGAATCTAAAACATCCATTCTATTGGTACCGGCAAAAACAACAACGTGATCACCTGTATCAAAACCATCCATTTCAACTAATAATTGATTCAAAGTATTTTCCCTTTCGTCATTACCACCCATACCTTTACCTTTACCTCTTGTTTTACCAATGGCATCAATTTCATCAACAAAAACAATAGATGGTGCATTCTCTCTAGCAGTCTTAAATAATTCACGAACTCTTGATGCACCAACACCAACAAACATTTCAACAAATTCAGACCCAGAAACAGAATAAAATGGAACTCCTGCTTCACCAGCTGTTGCTCTTGCCATTAATGTTTTACCTGTACCTGGAGGACCATTCAAAATGGCACCTCTTGGAATCTTTGCTCCAAGCTTTTCATACTTTTCTGGATGCTTAAGGAAATTCACAAATTCCATGATTTCTTCCTTAGCTTCATCACAACCTGCAACATCATTAAATCTAATCTTAACATTTTCATCTGCATTAAATTGTTTAAACTTCTTCTTACCAGCACCGCCAAATAATCCACCACCCATTCCACCACTACTACTCAACAATTTACTACTGGACCAAAATATAAATGCAAATAATAAAACAGTTGGTAAAATGCCCCATAGTGCTTTCATAAGGTTAGTAGACTTAATATAAACAACTGGGACCTTTCTATCCTCTGGAATATTATGTTTCAATTGGGCAGCTTTTAATTTCTCTTCAAAAACTTCTAATGAACCAATGGTAAAGTAAAACACATCAGGAGTTTGATGATTAGCATGTGACTTTCCTGATTCATTAAGAACAACTTCAACAATTTCATTGTTAACAACAACTAATTTTTCAACAAATCCCTTGGCAAGGTAACTTGTTTCAAATTCTTGGAATGTAATTTCTTGTTGTAACCTAGAAGCAGAGCCATAAATAAAATATAGCATAATAGCACCAAAGAGGATTCCAAATACGACATCTAATCTTAATTCCATTTCTAAGAATTTTCCACCATTGTTATCACTATTTGATTTGAAATTAAATGGCTTACTACTACCTTTTTCTTCCTTATTGATTGACCATTTCATATCAACCTTTGGTTGATCTTCACTCTCACCTTGTTCACCATTAGCTTCCATTTGTTTCCTATTATGATATTGTAAAAGGGCTTGATGGAACCTTTGGACATTCTCAATTTTCTCTCCTGGTTTCTCAGCAGATTCATCCTTTAAAATAGCAGTAACAATTCTAGTGGCACTTGGACTTATCATACCACCCATTTCATATTTATCAAATAATGATTTAATTGATTCCCTCTCGGATATACTTGAATCTTTCCAAATCTTCTTCAATTGATTCAACAATTCACTTGCTTCTTCATCAGAATAAGTCCTATTCCCATTAGAATCAAACTTTTCAGGTTTCCCTTCATTTGATTGGAATCTAACATTCTGAAGTTGTCTTACAATCCCCTTATTATTACATAGGGGTCTGTAATTTCTTGTCATTATATTGATGTATCTCCTGGAAAAAACACCCATAGCCATCTTAGTGGACGGAATAATCCTAAGGGCTCCTCGAATGGCCCCCCGGGACATTGGAATTGTGTTCATTTCCAATTAATTATATAAGACTTAAAGTGGCAAATAAGAAAAGAAGAAAAATTGACATTAGAATTAATAAATATACATAAAAAGTGCTCATGAAATAAACATCGGTTAATTTCAATTTCAATTTCAATTGTCCCCCCAAACGGTTTTCCCACCAGAGTTTGTGGATGAAGCTGAGTCTCCCCAACTTGGGGTTTTTCCCCCTGAAGCTGCTCCCCAACTTGGAGTCTTCCCACCAGCGCCTGAAGTCCCCCATGACGGTGTTTTACCTCCCTCTGGGTTCCCACCATAAGCTGTTGATCCCCATGATGGGGTTTTACCTCCAGCATTTGAAGACCCCCATGATGGAGTCTTACCTCCACCACCAGTAGACCCCCATGATGGAGTTTTGCCTCCACCATTACCACCATATGAAGTACTACCCCAACTTGATGCATTTCCTGATCTATTGTTAGACCATGATGATGACCCACCATATGATTTATTCCCATTGGAACCACCATTGGTGTTGCTACCATTATTGTTGTTGTTGTTATTATAATTGTAATTAGATTGTTGTGGTCTTGATCCACCTCTGCTGCCACCTCTACCTCTATAATTCTCCATAAATGTTTCATATGGAACATAATTACCAGGACGTAATTCAAATAATAAATCATTCTTTGAAATTGGGATTATCTTTGCTGGGTTATGCATTTCAACCCTAGCAACTTCTCCATTGGCATCCTTAATAATCCCCTTTTTACCTTTGTATGGACCTTTACGAACTGAAACATGTTGAGATATTGAGAAATCACGTCCTCCAAATTTAGCTTGATTTATAACTGCAACAGGTGGTGGTGCCATCATTCTATCAGGATTCATCTTATTTAAATCAGGAGCTTTATATGATGAACCAATTGAACCCTTGTTAGAAATTGTTTGAACAGAATTTGAATCAGTGACAAAAATCCCATTATTTTCATAAACTGATTTGGATTGAAGGAACAAATGAGATTTATAAATATGAATAATATTACCTTGTCTCTTTTCACTTGTTGATTCTTTAACAACATCGCCAACTTTAATTTCTAAACCATTTTTATCAATTGTCTTTTCAGTTATTCTATTTGTTTTTAAAACTGATAAAATTTGTTTTGGTTCAATTGTTAATACACGACCATCCGAACATAAAACAGTAAAAATTTCTTTTTCAATTTTTATAATCATTGCGACTTTATGTGATGATAAATTAACCATTTGATGTAATTCAAATCTCCCAATTTTAGAAGCGGATGTTGAAGAATCTAATGATCTAACAAGGTAATTTGGGAAAACTGTTATATCCTTCCTTGTTTGATCTGAAACTAATGTAACTTGATTATCTTGAACATCAACAATTAAACCACTTTCATCAATATGAACACCATGAATAATTGTAACATGATCACCAGGTAAGAAAACCTTTCTTAATGAAGTCGTTGGTGCCTCAACAATTGTACCATTAACATCTTCACCAACTTCATTACCCTCTAATAAAACTCTTGCAATTTTTGCTTCAGCAATTGATAAAATTTTACCCTTCATTTTTGATTGTTCACCACTAATAATTTGAACTCTATCATTTGGTTGAAATACAATTGATTCACCAGCAACTGATTTTAAAACTGAAGAAACAGATTGTAAATCAATACCATCAGAACCATTATTTGAATTAAATAATGTTAATTCATGTAGAGTTGGTTTAATATTCTTTGTTTCAACCATATTTAATTTAATATCCTTAAATAAAAACCCATTTTCATATTCATCATTCTTGTAAATGTAAAAATTCTTTTCAGGTTTTGATGAATTTATGTGTTCATGATCATATTGTTGTGCTTCAATTTCTGAAAATAACCTTTGTGGTGGTCTATGAGTTGCATTATAAGTAGGTTGTTTCTTTTTCCCTGTAACAGGATCTGTTTGAGCATTTCTACCATAATCTAATCTTGGGACTAATTTAACTCTAACTTCTAAATCGTTTTCAGCCAAGTTATCAACAATACCTAAATCACCCTTATATCTACCTGATCTGATACGAACATAAGCACCTGGCTTTAATCTGACTTCATCGGATCTACCAGGTCTTAATAAATCTGGGTATTCTTCAATTGGAACCAAAACCTTTTGGACATTGTTGTATATGTTAGGTAAACCTTGAAGGATTTTATTAACAGAATCCATTCTTCTTGCCTCAATGTAAACATAACCAATGAAACTATCTCTTTGAAAGACGGAGTAAACTCCTTCAGAACCTTTCATATTTAACATTCTGGCATATAATTGTTTGACTATTTCCTTTTCTTTACCATTTCTAACTCTGACACCCCAAATTAATGGATCATCAATTGAAGGGAGGAGTAAACGTTGGGAGACATTTTGAGATGACCCCATGTACCTTGAAGAAGCGGAACGACCATATCTTGCCTTAAATTCATCGGCCAGAGCTTGTGCATCTTGTTCATCCAGTTTCTCTCTTGAACGATCTAATTTCCTGTGGGCACGGGATGCTTCATTTGTTGCAAGATCATCATTTTGATGTTCATCAGCAAGGAATTCTTTACGAAGCATTTCAGCTTCTTCGTCATCTTCCTCTTCTTCATCGTCTTCATCAACTTCAGCTTCAACATCCAAGAATTGGTTGGTTGGTTTCTTTTTCTTTCTTGATCTTGCAGATTCATCTTCGTCTTCATCATCTTCATCATCGTCGTCATCGTCTTCATCATCGTCTTCTTCTTCTTCCTCATCTCCATCTTCATGTTTGAGTTGTTCTTCGTTGACATTCTCCCCTTCGTCCTGTATCTCCCCCATTTCTTCTCTCTTCACGCTCGCGTCAAGCTGTAAAGCCTCCTGGGAGTCAAGATCCTCGTCCTTGACCGTATCGGCATTGGAAGTGCTCATAGTGGATGTTTCAGTGAGGAAAATGGTTTAATTACTAGAGAAGGGCAAAACAAGTTGAGAGAAAATTAAATTTCAAAGGCTGGAAAGCCGGGTAACGGGCTTCCTAGCAAAGTGTTTCTACAAAAGCTATTTACAGGGCTTTTTGAAGCCTTTATTTCTTCTTCCAGAGAAATGCCCCCCTAGAAAAGTCGAGGGGCTTCTTTGGCTCACCCTTTCTCTTTTTTGACTCGATGAAAAGAACATGTCTTTGCACAAGCGGGTCGTATCTCACCTGTGTAATCTCCTTGGTGGTTCTTGGCACCAGCAATGTTCTCCTAAATCCTGTCTTGGCTGTGGACATCAACTGCACAATTGTGGTTCTTGCTTTGGCCTTTGCCATCTTCTATTTCTATCTACTTTAAAAAGAGAAAAAATGTTGAAAGTATGGTGAGAGAACACAAACTTTATAGTGAAAAATTCAAATATTCTCTATAATTTAATATTATCCAAAATAACCCCCATTTCAAATTTGAATTTTAATGCTCCAACCATTTCATTCACCTAGTTTAGTTATTCTATCAATATTAATCCTTTTAAATAAGTGTAAATTCTAGATTTTTCAATTCCGGATCTCAATCATCTTCTAAATCAAATCCCTATCCCATAATCAATTTTATTTTCACTTTATCCATCCATTCACCTCCATCAAAATGGAAATGTTTATAGTAAAACCAAATTTAGAACTACTCAATTGCCAGGATCAGACACATGAATCCTTAGTTAATCAAAAATCACAATATCTAAAACATTTATCAAAAATTCAATCTTTATGCCATTCTCATAAAAATGCAATCCCGGAATGGTGCCATGATTCAAGTAATGATACTGAGTGTTCTTTATTGGCAATGGGGAGAAGGACATCAATTATTTCAACTGATTCTCAAAAACATTCTAGTAACAATCATATTAACTGTTTGAATTTAAAATTACAATCAATTGATTTATCTGATGATTTGATTAAATCACAATCCGATTACCCCTTCTCTATTTTGAACATTCCCCATAATATGTCAGGTGAGGATAAACATTGGATTGAATTGAAAAAGTTACAATTGGAAACGGATATTGCTTTGGTGGAATATAAATGCAATAAAGCCCTTGTAAAAATGAACAATGTTGTAAAATCAAAATTCTCAAAGGAAGCATTGTCCCGGGAAGAGGAGGAACGTGGTTTGAAAGTTGTATCAAAAGAATGTGATAAATTCAAACGCCTTGAAAATGTATTGAAAAAATTGGTTGTTTTAAAGGGGGAACTTGGTAAACTTGTTTAAATCACATCTACATTACAATGAATATATTTGAATTACATTTCCTTCTCTTTAATGTTCCTTAAATTTACATTTTTATAGTTTGCTATTTCTAATTATATCAATGAGGATTTTACGCGTATTCTTCCTTTTGCTTGTTTTCCTTGTGTGAACTTCTCTTATTTTCACTTCTTCCAATTTTGATGCCTAGAGTGGAGAAAGAGAACAGAGCTTCTCCCGCATTGGCACCGAAGGCAGCCGAAATGGCATATCGTCGTTCTTCAGAGAGAAAATCCATTCTTCATAACGTGACAAACAATTCAAATATTAACCACATTGATTCAGTTGTTGAATCAGTAGAAAATGCAGCAAAGAGATTATCACAACATTCCCAGCACTCCAATTCATCCAAGAGGAAAGTAGAAAACAAAATAGGACCCTGGAGATTAGGTAGAACTTTAGGAAAAGGTTCAACGGGAAGGGTAAGATTGGGGAAACATGTTAAAACTGGTATGCTTGCTGCAATTAAAATTATCCCAAAGCAAAAGGGTAGAAATTCTTTACCTTATGGTATTGAAAGGGAAATCATTATAATGAAATTAATAACACATCCAAATATAATGGCTCTTTATGATGTATGGGAAAATGATAATGAATTATACCTTGTTTTAGAATATGTTCAAGGTGGTGAATTATTTGATTTCATTATAAATAATGGTAAGCTCAATGAATATGATGCCATTAAATACTTTAAAATGATCATTAACGGGGTTTCTTATTGTCATAAATTTAATATTTGTCACAGAGATTTAAAACCTGAAAATATTTTAATGGATAAAGATGGCATAATTAAAATTGCGGATTTTGGTATGGCTGCTCTTGAAACAAATCAAAGATTATTAGAAACTTCTTGTGGTTCACCACATTATGCATCACCAGAAATTGTAACTGGTAAAAATTATCATGGTTCACCAAGTGATGTTTGGTCATGTGGTGTTATCCTATTTGCATTATTAACAGGTCATTTACCATTTGATGATAAAAGTATTAGGAAATTGTTATTGAAAGTCCAATCTGGAAAATTCTTTATGCCCCAAAATTTATCTATAGAAGCAAAGGATTTAATTTGGTCAATGTTAAGAGTTAACCCAAGTGAAAGGATACCAATTAATCAAATTATGAATCATCCATTACTTTTAAAATACCCAACGCATCAATCTCAATCAAATGATTCAAATGATAAAGTCCTCTTAAAATTACAAAATATTGACATGTCAAAACCTGTTATGGATATAGATTCTGACATTTTACATAATTTACAAACCCTCTGGCATGGGATACCAAAATCAAGAATTATTTTAATGCTTAAAATGGATGGACAAAACAATGAAAAAATGTTTTATTATCTTTTGGAAAATTATAAATTGGACCATATTGGTAAAATTCAAAATGAAATATCAATAAAAAAATCAAAATCTCAACTTATTGCAACTTTACCAAGGTCAACTTCAACTGTTAAAACAGTTATTGAGGATGAAAATGGTGAAATTTTAAAATCTGTTGTACAAGAATTTAAATCCCCTCCATCAAAATTATCACAAAAGGGGAATAGTGGTAAACGTAAAATTAAACCAATAGTTGCATCTTCATCAAAGAAATCATTTTCTTCATCAATATCTATTATAAATATGAACCAAAAACTAAGTTCAAGACCTGATTTAAAATCAGCTTCAATTAACTCAATTCCTAATGAAATTCTAATTGATACCAAAACTATTAAACCTAATGCAAATAAAAAATCTGAATTGAATGAATTACATGAATTTAAATATTTAATGAATTCTATTTTTGAAATGCCAAATGAATCAAGGGAAGGATCACCAAATGAATCAAGAGGTGAATCACCTGACGAATCAAAGGATGGATCAACTAATGAGTTAAGGGAGGGGTCGACAAATGATTCAAAATTAACTAAATTAGAACTTTTAAAACTTGATTTAAAATCACAAAATCCTCCAAATTCTTCAGGTAATTTGAAAAGAATTAAAAGTTCATCAACACGTAAATTATCCAATTATTTAGGCACGCCAAATACTTCCCTTTATGATTACAATGATCTTGTTAAAAATGAAAAACATGATCGTAAAGAATCAATTGATTCAAGTTATTTAAATTTATCATATTCATTTCATCAAGGTATATCAGTGGAATTGAAAAGCCCAAAAGAGGAAGAAATTATTAAATTTGATCAACAGGATATAGCAACATCTGTTAATGAAGAATCGATCTATGTTGATGCACCAAGTAAATTGTCAATTATAAATGAATCAAATACACCAATAATTGATAATAGGGGAACATCCACAACAACTTCTCCAATACCGGAATTAATAAAATCATCACAGCGAGTACCAATTATTCCCCAACATAATCAAGAAAAAAGTGAATTCCCAAGAAAGGGATATTCCCCTCGGGAAAAATTAAAAGTTCCTGAAAATGGTAATAAAAAGATAAATTGGTTTCGAAAGATTATTAATAATATTAAAATAAATGCCAAAAAGGGTGTTAATAAATTAAAAAATCATGAAATGAATCAATTAAGAGTTAAAAAGGAATATTGGCTTGAAAATGATTTTATTAACAGTGAGCAATTTTTTAATGATATTAAAAATTATTCTAAATTTAAGGGATTTAAGATCAAGAGTACAAGAAAGAATGGATCACAAACATTAATTGAATTAAAAAATTCTTCTACAAAGATGTTTATAAAAATGGATTTACTTGATAAAATTGGTAATGAATTTGGATTTACTGGTTGTTTTATTAATTTAAAATTAATTAATGGTTCCATTAAGAAATTTGATGATTTATGTTTGATTTTAAATGACCGTTTACAAAAATTGGGTAATTATGATTATGAAGAAGCGTAAATTATGAAAATTTGCTCACTTATTTTAAACCCAACTTGCATTTAATTTGCCAATAAATAATTAAGGAACCTCATCCTCGTAAGATTTTTGTATGATATATCTATTAATAATTTTTCATAAACAAAAGCAACGTTCAAATACCGCAAATTTTATACATAATGACCTATATGAGTTCATATTAATGGAACATGGGGTTATATTGGGGCACCTATTTTTTATTGATTTTTAATGCATGGAACTCTTTTTCTTTCGAATGAAAGTTCCAGAAAGGTGTTTTTACAAAAATAGATTTTTTTTTAGCAGTTCTGCTGTTTAGTCTATTAAAATACATACCCTCCCACCCCCTCCTCCAGTAATTCAAAACATTCTAGCATCAGGGAATTTGACATCCCTACGAAGTCAGTTGACACTTCTATCACTATTTCTTAAAATTTCTAATCCCTCAAGATTGCGCCCTTATTATTTACGAGGGGACCGGAAGATTAAATTAAGGGGGAAAAAAAAACGGTGGTGGTACCCCTCACGCAACGGTTTTTAATTAGTTAAAAAAACATGATTTTTTTTCGTCTTAAATTTTTTTTTTCTATTAGTTTTCTTCTAAATTATATAACACTCTATTATCACACTTTTTACATTGTTCTTCCTATTATTATCATATTAACTATATATTTTTTTGAAAATATAAAATAATGTCAACTGGAAAGATAAAGATAGTTATATCCGGTGATGCTGGTACCGGTAAATCAAATTTAGTTAATGTTTACCGTGGGGAAGAATATAATTCTATACCAGTCTCGGATGTTCAAGATATATATGTAAAGAATGTTTGTTACAATGGCCAAGATTATGAGCTTGAAATTGTGGACACAATTGATAATGATATATATTCTTATTCCGATATAAATTTACTCTTTCAAGAATGTGATTGTGTGATATTCACATATGCAATAGATGATATCCAATCTTTTAATAATCTTATCCTCAGATATAGTAAGTTACCAATTACATTAGAAGCACATGAAAAATGGACAATTATAAATGACCAAATTAAAAAATTTCCACCTATAATTTTAGTTGGTACAAAATCAGATTTGCAACTTGATAGACAAGTATCAATTCAGGATGCTAATAAAATGTATAATGATTTGGCATTGAATGGGTTATTTGAATGTTCGTCAATTCTTGGATCTGGTGTAAAAGAAATATTTGAAAAGGGGATTGAATTAGGTTTAAATCATCAAACGGGGGATAATGAATATAAATATATAGAAGAAGGTATTCGTGTAATGCCAACTGAGATGACCGCACCTATTAAAAAGAGTGAAATCAAAAAAGATTTAAAAACCCCAAAAACCCCAAAAACCCCAAAAAGACATTCCAATGAAGGGTGTTGTATTTTGATGTAAGTTGTAAAACGATTTTACATAAGAAATTTTATAGAGAGATAGTTATAGATATTTGCATAGCATTAAAAGAGATTAATTTTTCATAGTATATAAATGATCATTCAAAAACAGGAGTGGGATTATAGAGGCTTTGAAAAAAGGTTAAAAAATGTCACACTTTTCGGCACTGTAATAAAAAGGATATTCTGAATTCAATGGTGAAGTTACTAGAAGTTGTTAAAAAAGAGTACTTACAATTGATAATTTGAAAAGTGAAATTATGCGACAAAGTAGTTGAAATAAAACAATCAATAAAAAAACAAAATTCAGTTGAGTCTCTATGATTTTAATAATTGAACCACTATGAATCCAGGAGACAACGATAACGATAACCCGATTTGGGGCGACGTTCCTCCTGTTATAGTAACGGATTACACACAGTTTTTAGAGCAGGCTCAGGCACAGGATTCAATGCAGGGTGAAAACGTTAATTTTCGTGGAGATTTAAGACCGTCGTTCACATTAGAGTCATGGATGAATGGTATGGTCAATGGCGGTACCGGTAATATTTTAGAGTTGCCCGGGCAGAGACAGCGCACGGATTCATATTCTGGTTCACCATTTGTTAGTGAAAACGAAGATAACGATGATTTAGTAAGTGGGGCATTCCAACTTCAAACAGAGTTTCAATTACAAGATGATATAAATTCATTATTAGGTGATGATGATTTAAACTCTCTCAATTTGAGTTTGAATAGTAATGGTGAAATAAAGACAACAAACATAGATTCGGGTTTAATAATACCAAACAGTAATAATAATAATAATAATAATATCAATAATAATAATAATATCAATATCACTCATGACAATAATAATACTAATAATAATCAACCTCTGGGAAATACCACTGGATTCCCATTTCAGATTCCTCTGTTATCACAATCTAATAGCAGTTTCATGATTCCAATAACGCCGAATATTATTGTATCACCAGAGGAACAAGCCAAGAGGACACCATCATTATTCTCTTCGAGATCAAATTCTCGTAGTAGGTCGAGGTCAGGTTCAAGGTCAAGATCAGGGTCTATAGCTCCGACCCCATTAATTCAAGTTCATAATGTTGATATTGATAGTAGAAGTGGGTCATCTAATGTATATGGTAACCAAGTTAATAATCAATCACCCTCAGTTCCAGTTTTAGGTATTCCAACAAATCACGATGACATGAGAAGGGGTAGACAAAGAGTTCATTCTCAAGGTGGACGGTCAAGATCTGCTAGTTTTTCATCACAATTTACCAGTAGTGAAGTTGAAGATGGAGAGGAAGAATATGATGAAGATGAATATGATGATGGTGATGATTTAGGTAGTGGGTCAAAGAAATATGTTTGTGAGACTTGTAATAAAGAATTCAATAGGCCATATAATCTTAAATCACATTTGAAGACACATACAAAGGAGAGGCCATTTTCTTGTAGGAAATGTGGAAAAACATTTGCTAGACAGCATGATCGGAAGAGACATGAAGATTTACACAGTGGGGAAAAGAAGTACCAATGCCGTGGTTTATTATTAAATAATGGTGGTGGTGAATGGGGATGTGGGAAACGATTTGCACGACCTGATGCTTTACGTAGACATTTCTGCACTGAAAGTGGTGGTAATTGCATCAACAGCTGTGTTGTTGAAATGTTAGGAAAGGGATCAGGAAAGGAGTGGGAAGCAGCTGCTGTGAAGGCTGCAATGCAGCGTGCTAGTGAGTTTCGGAAGAAGAGTTAAAAAAAACCCGCGACAACGTCTATGTTGTATTTGATGTACATTACCTAATAAAACCAAATAAAAGAAAAGATATTTTTAAATCACAACTTAATAATAATAATAACAACAATTTCCTTTACATTAAAGAGATGGCGATTTTCGGCAGCAAAAAGGAGAAGTCGGAAGACTTGAAGCACGAGAAGATCACCAAGGACGATGAGAAGAAAATGAAGATGCGGTCCCAAAATCTCCACGATCCCATCTTGTCCGCAATGAACAACGCGCAACCATATGAAGAGATGAATGTCCATCAAAGGACCTCCAGTCTGGGTGACGGTGTTCTGAACGACGTGTTCGGACGCCCGATCGTGAACCCGGACATCTCCAATCCAGCCAGGAATCGTGATGAAAGACCCCTTGACACAATCCGTGCCTTTGAATATGCAGTTTCACAACACCCTGCCATCCCAGAACAGCTGGAAACCCACCAAATTGGCTGGGGGGTACGTGAAAATTTCCCACTATCTAACGGACACATTCCTCCACATCAAGAAGTTCAACAGGCTGTTTATTCACCTGAGAAACCAGTAGAGGTTGAAAAGAAGAAACGTTCTCTCTTCTCTTGGAAGAAGAAATAATTGAATATTTCTTCCACATTTGTATACACTCCAGTTTTCCTTTTATTTTTCTATATTGGCACATGTCCCTTCAGCAGTTTGTCAACGCATTTGCTACTGAGGCATCCCAGGAGTATTTACCTGTTGTCGGGCTTTTAAAATCAAAAAATGCATCTTTACTTGACTTAATAAAAGCATCACAATTATTCATTACTAATAATTCCGTAAATGTTAGATCAAGGGCTTTCCTTTTACTTTCTAAAGTTTTAGATGATTTGCCAAGGGGGTTACTTTATGAAAAGGACATTGTTGTACTTATTAATTTCTTCATTTCAAAATTCAATGATGATCCTTTGGTTTTGACTAATGTATTCAATTCATTAATCCCATTAGTTTTAATGGATCAATACACACCAAATGATAATTTATTAAATGAATTCATCAATAATTATAATCCAAGACAGTATACTGCATTAATTAGAGTTTTACCATTGAAATTAGCTATTAATTTGCCAAATATCCAATCCCACCCTTCATTCATTAAATTTTTCCTTTGTATTTCCCAAAATGAAAAGGACCCAAAAAATTTAATGTTATTATTCGAAATCATTGATAGAATAACTTCTTCAGATATAGACATTTCAGATAATGTTAATGAATTATTCGATTGTATTTTTAAATATTATCCAATTTCTTTTAAATCTTCAAATGATACTCAATTAATTCAAATAAATTCATTGAAAAAAGCTTTAAATAAAGCTTTAGCTTCTTCTGATTTATTTGCTAATGATTTATTCATTAATTTAATTGATAAATTTAATACAACTTCTTCACCAAGTACAAAATTGGATATTTTAGATACAATTAAAACAGTTACTCTGACTTTATCAACTAATATAATGGAAAATCATTTTATTCAATTATGGAATACATTAAAATATGAAATTTTAAATTTCGATTTAGCTCAAATTATTGGACAAAAATCAATTCTTCAATATTATTTAGGTTCTTCAAATGATAATGATATTGTATTTGGTAAAACATTAAATGTTTTAAAATTGTTATTTGAAAAGATCGAATCTGAAGATTTACTTATTTTAGTTTATGATGATTTGAAAAAAAATTTAAATTTATCTGAACAACAACAACAACAACAATCAAATAAATTTAATCAATCATGTTTAATTTTATCATTAATTGTTAATCAATCAATTATTGATCAAACATTATTTTCAATGGTTAATCAAGATTTTGATAGAATTTCATCAAAGAAACAAATATTAGTCGCATTAACATACTTTTCAAATTTAAATCAAAGTAATTTCCTTAAATATCAAACTGAGATTTTCGCAATTTTACATTCATCACTTTGTGTATCAGATGAAGAATCAACTTTAATTGCAATGGCATGTCAATCAACAGTTCAATTTCTTTTAATTCAAGATTTCTTAATTGATGAAAGGCAATTCCTTTTAAATATATTATCAGATTTATTAATTAATTCAAAGGCTAATTCAATTGTTAATAAAACAATTATTGAATCAATTTCTAAATTGGGTACATTTTCACAATTTGATGATTTATTATTAAATGAAATTTTCAATCCTTTATTGATTAAAGCAAGAAATGGGGATATTTCATCTTTGGATTCAATTGTTGAATTAATTTCAACAACATCTTTAGTTAATTCATTAACAATTAGACTTTTAAATTCAACATCAATTAATGAAATTCCAATTGTTAATGTCTTAAATACAGTTTATAAACTGTTAATTAAATTACCATTGGATTCACCTTTAGATCAATTTACTAAATTTGTTTCAACATTATATGAAATTCCAAGGAATGATGATGATATGATTACATTTTATATTGGATTAATTTTAAGACGTTTATCAATTTCAATTTCTGAAACAAATTTAGAAAAATTATTAAATGAATGTAATGATTTAACATTTAAATTATTCATTATTCAAAGTTTACCAAAGGATAATAAATCATTAAATTTCTTACAATTATTAAAAGAAACTATTAATAATTTACCACCAAAAGGTATTTTGAAACTTGTTTATTTATCAAGTTGTTGTAATATTGTTAACAAGTATTTAAATTGGGATTCAATTTCACAATTTATTGAGTCACCAAATAATAATGATTTAAAAATTTGGTTAATTAGGGGATTAGTTTTAAAAAATGATTCAAATGCAATTGAATATATTGTTAAATTATTAAATGAAGGTTCTAATTTAGACAATTGTAAAACAATATTAAGGATTTTATTTCAAGAAATCCCTGAAAATGATATTAATTTAGATATTTCATTAGAAGTTATTTACAGGAAGAAGAAGGCAAATTCAGGAATTATTGGATTTAATAATTTTGCAATTCCTATTATTAATTGGATTGTTAGACCAGTTTGGAAACAACGTTTATTTCAAATGATTAAGGATGATTCTAAAGCAAATTCTAAATCAAATTCAGAAATTATGATTTTATTATTAATGAAATTACCAGAGGATATTTATAATCATGAAATGGAATCGATTATTCCAATGTTAATGAAATCACTTCAAATAAATGATATTGATGTTTCAATTGGTGTTTTTAAAATTATTAGTGAAATTATAAAGGCAAATGGTGGTGATAAATTAAAAATTCATATTGATTCAATTTTTGAACGTTGTATGAATCTTTTAAAGAGTAATAATAATAATAATAATTTATCAATTGAATTAAAAATGGTACTTTGGGTGTTCCTTAGAACATTAACTGGTTTTAAACATACCAATGTTATAGCACCATTTAAAGATGTTATTATTAAGCAATGTTCAATTTCTATGATGGAAGTAAATTCACGTAATGTGAGAATGGAAATTGTTGAATGTAGACAAAAATGGGAAATTTGGAATGGGTCTTTAGCAGACATGACTCCACATGATGGTGGAGATCACCATGGGCATTTCCATTGAATATTTATATTTTAAATTTAATTAACAGAAAATTGGTAAATTCAAATGCTGAGCGATTTTGGCTGCCAAATTGTAAAACGTGTCGCTTAAATTCTTCCTTCCCCTCAAAAAAAAAAAGTAGAAAGGAAAAGTTCAATTTTTGAATGTTTGATGTTGAAATAAGGAATAAGACAAAAATGTTGGTGAGAACTTTGAGAGCTTCACAAGTGCGTTGTCTGGCAACTTCAGCGGTTCGTTGTGCTGCGGGTGTAGCTTCTTCTGCAACAAAAGAGGCAACTTACCACGATTTACAGAATCCAAGAGACCTCCCTAGACCAGATGCAGTGGAACTCCACAGACCGGTTTACAATCCAAAGGACAGATACAAGGATCAAATCGAGGAACTCCACAAGTTTGGTAAATATATCATGGGTTGTATGCCTAAATATGTTGAACAATTTTCAGTTTGGAAGGATGAATTAATTGTTTACACTTCACCTGCTGGTTTAATCCCATTAACTACATTCTTAAAGAACCATACATCAACTCAATTCAAAGCTTGTATGGATGTCACAGCAGCTGATTACCCAAATAGAAAAAACAGATTCGATGTCGTTTACGATTTCCTCTCCGTTAGATTCAACTCTAGAATTAGAGTTAAAACATATGCATCTGAAGTTACCCCAGTTCCATCACTTGTGGAATTATTCCCTGGTGTTAACTGGTTCGAAAGAGAAACTTATGATTTATATGGTATCTTCTTTGAAGGACACCCTGATTTAAGGAGAATTATGACAGATTATGGTTTCGAAGGACACCCTCTTAGAAAAGATTTCCCAACAACTGGTTACACTGAAGTTAGATACGATGCTGAAAAGAGAAGAGTCGTTTATGAACCTTTAGAATTAACTCAAGCTTGGAGAAATTTCTCTGTTGGTTCTTCTGTTTACGATCAAGTTGGTGCTGGTTTAGATGTCACCCCTGATGAATTCAAATTACCAACACCAGAAATTGAGGAAGAATCACCAGAACAAAAGAAATAATCTAAACATTAACTTATTATTATCAAATTAAATTTATACACTATATATTATATTATATATACATACTTTTAAACAAACACCCTTTATTTATTTAGTTATTCACCTATCTTTTTATTCTCTCCCATTCATTAACAATTTTCATCATTCCTTCACCATCTTTCATTTCATTATACATTTCATAAACTTTTGAACAAATTTCATCATCAAGTTTAATAAAATCAATCCCCTTAAATTGATATCTTATTGCCAATTGATCAAATATTTCATAATCTGCAATTGATTCAACTTCTAAAGAATTAAATTCTTGTCTTTGATTAAAAAAAAACATCGCTTCAACAACTTTAACATTCTTCGTTCGTATACCCGCTTTTAACATTTCAATCCAAAGAGGTTTACAAACAATTTTATTCTTTAAAATATATTGGAATAAATTGATTGTTTCTTGATAATTTGAAACTTTTAACAATTGTATAAAAGTTTCAAAATTTGGTTCGATCCCTCTTTTGTGCATAATCTTTAATACTTTTGATGGGTTTAATTTGACCATTAAATTCATCATTTTTATATTCACTGGGTTTAATTTTAAATATTCCATTGCACTTACTGGATCATTTTCCAACTTTAATATTTTTGCTAATTTCAATAAATGATCAATTGATGTATTCCCCTCTATGGCAGATAATAATGATGAGGATTTTTCATTGAGATTATTATTATTATTATTATTTAATAAACTATCCACCAACTCTAATTTATTCCAATCTTCAATATTTATTGGATACTGATTGATAATTTCACAATATATAATAGTTGCTCTGCATTCATCCAATTGTATCTCATTTAATTCCTCTTTATTATATCTAAATCCACATTTAAATTGATTCATGTCACAACATAAATCCTTTAATAAATCATCACATTTTGATTTTATTCCAATTGATTTCCCCTTTGATAATTGTCTAATAACCCATTCATTTGTTCCTTTAGCTCCCAGTTTTTGAAACCAGTTATTTGAACTTCCTTTTCTCACTTCTCTAATATTCACAAACCCGTTGTCAAGTTCAAATCCACTATAAACACTCTCCTGAAAATCCTTTTCCATCACTTTCCTTTCATCCAAAGGCATCCTCCTATAGTAGCTAACTTTGTCTTCCCATGCACCAATCTCCTGGTTCGTGGGGGTGTTGTAATCCTTTAGATATCGATCCAATTGCACCTGCGAAAGATTATATTGGGACCTAAGAACACGATGATCTTGCTTCAAAACCCCCCACTGGGCATTAACGGCCTGTAAAATACGATGCCGAAGTCCTTTTGTCCTCAACATCATTAGAAAGTCAATTTTTCAGAAGGTTCAAAATGTGAAAGGATGAACGAAAAAAAAGACATTTCAACAGATTTGTTCACTATTGTTGATATTCATTTAATTTGACATTTGATGAATTGGAAGCCTCAACGTTCGCATTTGCGACTCGGCTCTTTGTGGAAGAAAGTAGCCTGGGTTGCCATTGTGCTGGTTGTTTTTCTGTGTATTTTAAGCACAAGACCGTCGAGATACGAAGCAAAGGGTATCAACGAGGCCAAGTTAAACAAATACCAGTTCTCTGGTAAATACGAGGGGGATGCCCTTAATGAAATCCCCCTTTCAGAAAGATCCATGGAACTCAGTTTGGACCCAGTTTTTGAAAATGGATGCAGGGACCCAATGATTGAATCTGAATTGAATGATAGAGCAAATGCTGCATTTGTTGTATTGGCAAGAAACAGTGAAATTGATGGTGTTATCCTTTCAATGAGGTCTTTGGAAAGACATTTTAACCAATGGTTTAATTACCGTTGGATTTTTCTTAATGATGAACCCTTTGATGATGAATTTAAAAAAAGGGTTTTAGAAGTTGCAAGTGGGAAAACAAATTTTGGTATTGTCCCACCAAATAAATGGAAGTTCCCTAATGCTGATACTCCAGAATTTAAAGAAGCTGTTGAAAGTCAAGGTGATAGATCAATTATGTATGGTAATATGCAATCTTATCACTCAATGTGTAGATTTTATTCAGGTTATTTCTTTGAGCATCCACTTGTTAAAAAATTAGATTGGTATTGGAGAGTTGAACCAGATGTTGATTTCTATTGTGATTTAACTTATGATCCATTTTTAGAAATGGAAAAACATGGGAAAAAATATGGTTATACAATTGCAATTAAGGAATTAGTTAATACAGTACCATCATTATTTAGAAAGACAAAGGAATTTATTAAAGAAACAAAACTTGAGACACCTGATAGTTGGAATTTCTTTATTAACAATTATAAATTTTTCAAAGGGAAAAGAGAGGGTGTTTATAATGATGTTAAAAATGTTGATGAATTAATCAATAAAGTCCAATCACAAACACCTTTAAATTTAGCAATAACACATTTAGAAACGTTAGAATTAGAAGGTACTGATGATATTGATTTTAAATTTATTGATAAACAATTGATTCAATCATTAGTTGATCATTCAACAAAGAAGGGATTATCAAATGTTATTAATGAACTTTATGATGATCAACAATATAATCTATGTCATTTTTGGTCAAATTTTGAAATTGCATCAAATTCAGTTTTTACTTCACCTGAATATAAGGCATATTATGATTTTTTAGAAAATTCACATGGATTTTTTGAAGAAAGGTGGGGTGATGCACCAATTCATTCACTAGCAGTTGGAATGTTTTTAAATTTAGATGAAATTCATTATTTTAGGGATATTGGTTATAAACATTCAACTTTAGCTCATTGTCCATTTAATTCACCAAATCAAAAACCATATATGGCAGGACCAAAATTTAAACATCAATTTTTACCAGAGGATGAAATTTATTATTCACATCCTGATAAAATATTTGAAAATGGTGTTGGTTGTAGATGTAGATGTCCATCAGATCATGTAGAAATTGAAAATTCAGGTGGTTCTTGTTCAAATAAATGGGCAATGTTAACTTCAAATGAATTACATGATATTAAAATAAAACCAAAAACACCAAATAAATTTGGTGGTTTACCAATTGATCAAAGAACAATATTAGGTGTTGATCAATTTTTAAATTTAGATCAAATTGAACAATTAACTCAACATTGGTTAATTGATTGGGTTAATAAAGGTAAAAATATAAAAAATTGGAAATTGACTAAGGATCAACGTAAAATTTTAGAAAGTTTAATAATATAAAAATATTTATCAAGATAGCTATTAATCTTTCTTTTTTTTTCTCTTCACTGTATAAATAAATAAATAACTAGCATAAAACAGATAGATGAATAATAATAATAATAATAATAATAAAGATCAAATTATTTATTTAATTAATTAATAATAGTTGGTCTTGGATTTCTCTTTCTAACTCTCGAAGCAATCCCACTATCATCCATTGATTCTTCTTTTATCATTTTTTCAATTTCTTTATATTCTTTATCATCAAATTTCAGCTTTTCAAGTGCATTCTTTAAATCATGTGATTTTCCTTCAATTTCAACACCATTTAAAACAACACCACTACCAACTTCAACAATTCCAATAAATAATGATCCAAATATTGCCAAAATATAATTACTTATACTAACACCAATCATTAACCAAGATCCCTCAGTTTTAACTTGATAAAAAAACCAAAGTGATAATAAATCACAAATACAAATAACTAAAGTGGTAACAGAATATTTCTTTAACCCTAATTTTAAATTTAATAAACCTAAACCAACTGATAATAAAATATATGGTATAATTAATTTAATCATTAAAAGTGCTCCCATTGGGAATGGATCAAAAATTGGTAATAATCTATAAACTGAATCAAGTGAAAATGATGAAATTGATGAAACATTCCCCGTACCAAAAAATGAAATTTGTAAATTAAAAAATCCAATTAATGTAACCCTAATTAATTTAACATATTGATTTTTTGAAATATTAAAATCTTCAATTAAAATCCATTGGAAAATCAAACTTGAAAATAAAATATAAAACATTGATTCAAATGAAATTGTTAAAATTAAAAATGTTGGACTTAATGTTAAGAAAGTAATTAAAAATCTTACCCTATAATCCCTATTAAGGAATTTAATATGTAAAATTGACGGTAAAATTAATGATAAGATTAACATTGACCAATTAATAATTTGTGCATCCCTTGGTAAACCATTTCTATTACTTAATGAAATAATTGATTTACTTAATGAATAAATTGAAATTAAAATAAATGTAATTTGTAATAAGATAATTGAACTTGTTATTTTAGACATGAATGGTTTTAACATTGAATAACCAATAAAACCAATCATTACCATTAATAATCCCGAAGAAACAACTAAATTAAATGATTCAGTTTTAACAGGGTCTTGAATTGGGAAAATTGATAATAATAAACAATTGAAAAACCAGGATGTTGATATTAATAAATTACTTTGGAATTTAAATAAGATGAATGGATAAAAGGCCAAAATAATGAACATAATTGAAAATATTTGCCTATTTGTGAACCCAATTGCAATTGATTCAAAAAATCCAATAATGAAAAGGAATAATGTGAAAATTGAAAAATTAGATAACCCATTAAAGAATAATTTAAACCCTGAAAATAAATCCCCTCTCAATGCAAAGATTTCACCCCAAAAGAAAGTTGGGAAAATTAAATAGAGATAATAATTTAATGGAGAATCTTGATAATAGAATAAAGCTGAAATTGCTAAACAAATTGGAGATGCTATTAAATGAATGAAAATGGATGAATTTTCTTGTTGTTTATCTGATGGTAAAACAAATAATTGAAGGAATAAAATAAATGAATAAATGATCCAACCAATAAAACCTAAAGTTACAATTGTTCTTAACATTAACCAATTATATTTTTGTAAATAATCCAAACCTTGTAAAATTGCTTCACTAAATTCTTCAATCTTTTCAACTGGGTTATCATTATTTTCAATTGATTTTAAAATATCATTTTGGAATTGAGTGATTGACTTTTCTTGAAATTTGTTAAAAGGTTTAAAATTAAATTCATGAGATTTAACTTCATCCTCCTTAACAATATATTGTTGTAAAAGGGCCAAAGAGTTTAAATATAATCCTTTAACTTTAGATTCCATTGGATGATCAATGAATGCGAGTGGTAATTCACCAACACTATTAACAGGGTATTCAAGACCAATTAAATAAGACATTAATGGAGCAATATCAGCTTGATTAACATCATTTCTTTGAATATGATCAAACTCCCAATTAGACATATCATGTTTTTCAAATGGGTCTAATAAGAAAGGATTTGAATTAATTTCTTTTGGTTTATTACAACCTTTACCCCAACAAATTAATGGAGTCCTAGTATTATTTGGATGTCCATCACCATGTGAACCAAAATCAGACATACCATGATCAGCAGTGAAAATGAAAACAGAATCTTCATCACCGAAGAATTCATGTACTTTTGGGACTAATTTTTCAATTTCTGAATCAGTATATCTAATATTATCATAATATTCAGAAGAATAAGGTCTATAACCATGACCAGAAGTATCAGTTCCTAATAAATGTAAGAAAAAGACATTACCATCTTGTCTAATTTGGGAATTGAGTGAAGCATCAGAAGTTGAATTATCAAACAAACTGTATAGGTTATCAAACACGAACTTATCCAAATCAATTGAACTTTGGGTAAAATCTTCAAATTCATGACCATACATCCAAGTATCAATTTTCCCCTTAGGGGCGCCGTGAGCAAACATTGGTAAAATATCAGGTGAACCAAAAGAATAAGTATGAGTAGATCTATTGAAAACTGAATCGAAATCAACTGGGTTTTCCTTCCAGCCTTTTGTAACAGCACTAACATCTTCATAAAAACCAGCAATCATAGCAACATGACCAGGACGCGATTCAGTTGGCATTCTAGTATGTGATAAACCATAAGTACCATTATTTAATACAATTGATCTTAAGAATGGTGCTAGGTATACTGATTCCCCAGTTTCAGGGTCTATTTGAGAACCAAAGGTTTTATCAGCACGCTGTCCATCACCAACAATGAGAAATAGTCTCTTAGCATGCGGGATCTTGTTTGAAATTATTGGGTGCATTCCATGAACAAGGGGGGATACAAAATAGATATCAAAGATTGACCAAAGGTATACTAAATGAAATAGTAAACCGAACAAGAGCAGTTTCCCTCTTTTTGAATCCAGCAGCATTTTAGTAAAACAATTAGAAAAGAACAAGTTTTAAAGGTAAATAAATATTAATATAAATGATGACACCTTATTCTTCTTCAACAACAAACCAATTAAACTTTCAAAATGGTCAGTGCAGCATTTGAAGAAAAGGCAGAAGCCGTTAAGAACTTGCCAAGTAAGCCATCCGATACAGAACTCCTTGAATTGTACGGGCTTTTCAAACAGGCCACAGTCGGTGACAACACCACTCAAAAACCAGGTGTCTTTGATTTTAAGGGGAAGTACAAGTGGGAGTCTTGGGAGAACCAAAAGGGTAAATCCCAAGAAGCCGCTGAAGCTGAATACATTGCCCTTGTTGAATCCTTAATTGCTAAATACAATTGATGCTTATTTCATATCTATATAATTAATTATATAGCCTTCTTTTTACTTAATAAGTCTCCATTAATACGTTTGATGAAGTCAATCATCATAATAAACGGTAATATGGTAGTTGGGAAATAAACCAATGCCAATTTAATCACTTCTCCGATATTCAAACCATGTGAATTCCCATTCCATAAAATTTCAATAACACAAATTAAACTAGTGAAACCAGCATTGAATCCATAAAGTAAAAACCAAACCCACATTGATTTTGAATACCCCCTTCTATTATTACGTAAATAATCATATGCACCGTAAACGAAAAATGGTAATTGGAAAATCAATTCCCAAATTACAAATGCTTGCATCCAAATCGGTGGTGATAATGCAAGGTAATCTTTATTTGTTTCAATATGGAAATTGGCAACAATCTTTTGTGCTTCCAATTGATATTTCAATGGGATCACAAACGTTGCATCCATAAATAATGTGATTGGTGTATGAACTAAAAAGTATATAAAGTAAGTTAAGTCTAAATTCATTATTGGGAGGGAGTAGAATGTTGTGTGTGTATGAATAATTAATTATTAAAGATATTAAAAAAAAAAATGATTAAGAAAAAATAATAATGCCGCTTCCCGGGTTTGAACCGGGGACCTTTGCATTACAAGTGCAACGCTCTACCACTAAGCTAAACCGGCTTTTGTTGATCGAAAAATGAAACTTTTTACTCTTGACTCTCATTCAAATCTGTTAAAACTCTTTTTTTTACTAAAGTAGAACAAAATGAAGGAAATTTCTAGAGTCAAAAGCCCAATTTATTTGTTTTTAATGCTTAAATTGTAATATTCTGTAATATATATTAAGCATAGGGTATTAATTAATTCTGATAATATTAGAAATAATCTTAATGTAGAAACCCACACTAGAAAAAGAAATCTTTTTCTTGTATTTGTAAAGCTTTTATACTTATTCATTTTTCAAGCATTAGTATCTAATTAGATAATATAAGATTACGTGATTTATAATTTAGGAAGTCTATATATTAAAAAGTGGTAAATCTTTTCAACTCATACAAAACAATTTTATATTTTTATCGAACAAAAAATAGCTTGCATGAGTAAATATTTCCCATTTCCATGCACTTTTATTGACCAAGATAGCGTAGACCCTCATAACATAGTTTGTCAATCCCAAGATATAGCAAGACTTTTCTCTGCTCAATCTACACTATACTATTTATTTTTAACACTAGCTTACCCCCAAATTAAATGACATTGAATAGAAATAACTAAATACATGCATATGTTATTTACCAAGAAACAAAATTTAAATTTTCGCATAAGAGACGATTTTAAGGTACCAACTATACATTTTATCAATACGACAATAAATATCTTTAAAGAACAACTAACTTAAATTCAATGGAACGTGTCAAGGAGGGAGGGGGGGACTGAAGATCGGAAGAGCG
>JAJLVT010000112.1:0-66154 GCA_030564545.1 Saturnispora mendoncae
TAATCGAAGTCATGGCTACGAGAAAGAAGTTGAAATAGTGAAAAAGAAGGGTTTTTGTTAACACATTGTATTCAAGAGCTAAATCTGTAAATAAACGGCAAAAAGGTGCCAATAGTCCAAATAAAGCTATGGAAACTACACCAGTGGAAACAACAGGAAAAGAAACACATGATCATCTTTCTTCTGTGTCTTCAACGTCAATTATAACGGCAACTTCCACTTCAAGAGCGGTCATGTTGCAATTAACACATTTATATTTAAGGACTCCAGCCAAACTGTTTAGGCCCCCGCGGTGGGACTATTTGACTCCAACTAGGATTTTACTCGAACCTGAGTTACGTAACAAGCCATGGAATTTCTTTACACATTCGTCTTTGGCATTGATTTATAGAAGTATTAAAAAGAAAGGTTTAGGTTGGGTTGGCGAACAGGTTGGCCCACCACTTATAGCAAATGCATTAGTTGGTGCGGTTTTATATGGGTCATATCTTCTATCATTAAATTTATATGCGACACAAAGGAAGCAAATGATAGAACGCCATATGAGAGAAGAACAGGAATTAGACCCAGATTCATTGTTGATTTATCCAACATCATTCCTTAATGCCATAGTTAGGACCTATGTTACAACATGGGATACTTTTAAAGCAGGGTTCATTGCAGGTGCTGTTAGTTCAATGATTGCAAGTCCATTAGATGCATTATATTCAAGATCTACATATGCTGAATTAATTAGCGGAAAACAGGCAAAAGAGGGGAACATGTTCAATTATGCATGGAAAAAATTGAACCAAGTTGGATTGACGGGAATATTTGCCGGGTTTTGGTTAAATTTCATTAAAGAGAGTGTTGGATTTGGATGTTATTTTACCGTTTTTGAAACCATTAAAAATTATGGGTATTATGTTGCCAAGGGATTGTTTGATGGTGTTGGTAAAATAACAGATAATAGCAAGGAGCTTTTTGGATTAGAAGTTTCCAATGATTTAAATAATGTAACAAAGGGTGAAAGAGTTTTAAGATTGACTTTTGTTTTAATTGCAGGTGCGAGTGCAGGTTACACATTAATGGGAATTCAATACCCAATTAATAAGATTCAGAAAATACACTTGGCAAAGTTAGAAGCACTGGATTTATACAATGAGGCAAGTAGGATTGAAACTTCAAGATGGTTTAAGATTTATTATCATTCATATAAACAAACATGGGATATAATATTACAAAGGCAAATGGCCAGTGGGTTACCATGGGGTCAGTTCATGTACAAAGGGTTTAACAAATTTGCATTGGCCAATGTTCCAGCAACGAGTATTGGTCTCTTAGTTTTTGAAATTGGAAGAGAGAGGTTAACAGAGGAGTTAGAAGAAGAGTGGTTAAAACCATAAAATGAGTACATACAATATAACGATTTGAAATGACAACAATAACTAGATTCTATAATAATAATAATAATAATAATGATAAAGATAAAATTAATTACCGATTCTTTCAAGGTACGCATCCCAACTAGCCTTTTGGTATCTCTTTGCTTGTTCAATAGGATCTCTACCTTTACCATAAAGTCCTCTACCAACAATAATAACGTCAGAACCATTCTTAACAACCTCAGAAACTGGTCTGTATTGTTGTCCAAGAGCATCACCAGTATCATCTAAACCAACACCTGGAGTCATAATAATCCAATCGAAACCTTCATCTCTACCGCCCATATCATTTTGGGCAATGAATCCAATAACAAAGTCCTTATCTGTCTTAGCAATTTCTACTGTTTGCTTAGTATACTCACCTTTAGCAAGAGAACCTTTGGAGGATAATTCAGCCAACATCAAAAGCCCTCTTGGTTCATCAGTTGATTCTTGAGCAGCCTGTTTAAGGCCAGTTACAATCATAGGACCAGTAACACCATGGGCATTAGTGATATCAGCCCAGGAAGCGATCCTATAAACACCATCCTTGTATTGATGTTTGACTGTGTTCCCAATATCAGCGAATTTCCTGTCTTCGAAGATCAAAAAGTTATGTTTCTTAGCAAGGGCCTTAAGTGGGAGGATAGTACCTTCAAATGAAAAATCAGAAATGATATCAATGTGAGTTTTGACCATGCAAATGTAAGGTCCGACTTTGTCTAAAGTATCCAAAAGTTCTTTAGTAGTAGTAAAGTCCAAGGAAGGGCATAGAAGTGATTTTTTTTCAAGGATGACGCTGAAGAGACGACGAGCAATTGGAGCGGCATGAGATTCAGCTCTGGATTCGAATGAGAGACTGGACATTGAAATTGATGAAATGGGAATATGGATAATTCCCAAACTAGTGAAAAATTTCTTCAACTTTCTTCACCAACTTCCCCTTTCCTCTTTCTTCATCAAAACACTGCAATGGACCAACTCAACTTCAACGAACAGCAAACTTTTCAAAAGATCGTCGAACAAAAGCAAATGGCTGATTTCATGAGACTTTACACCTCCCTTGTTGACCGTTGTTTCAACGACTGTGTTCAAGATTTCACTTCAGAAACTCTTACTGCTAGAGAAGGGACCTGTCTTACTAAATGCTCTGAGAAGTTCTTGAAACATTCTGAAAGAGTCGGTACTCGTTTCCAAGAACAAAACCAGAAGTTGATGACCCAACTTAAATGATTTTATGTACATATCCATCCCCTTTTATATTCATGAAAGACTTTCTCTTAATATATCACGTAAATCAAGCCACTGACTTTCTACTTCGCGGATTGAATTGTGAACAATTCCTGATTCCATGTCATTGTACATAACTGCATTGGCGAGCATTAATCGCACTTCAAAATCAAGTCTCTCCAATGAATTAATATCCCCTGATCGAATCTTCCGGTGAATGGTTTTAAGATCTGTTGGTTTGTGAATCAAATTAAAGTATTCTGGTTCATCTGATTCAGTAACTGGATTCAAAAACATCGAAGAATATCTGTGTGATTCCAATTGTGATAATATTTGAAGTAATAAGTTTTGAATTGTCTTTAAAGATTTCGGAGTTGATTTAATTCCAGGTTCAGGTTCAGTTTCCAAACCAACAACAGAATCAGATGTATTTGAAACTGGTGTAGTTACCACAGAAGCTGGCTCCTTTGTATCTTGGTGCTTTCTACGTTTGGATACTGGTTCATCTAATTCCTCGTCACGTGACTCATCATCAACAGTGTCCTTCTTTGGTTCTTCGGGTTCAGAATCTGCTTTGGCCCTTGATCTTGTACGTTTATGTATTTCCTTTTCAGGCTCAGGTTGTGGTTCAGGCTCTTCGTACTCAATTTCAGTCTCCTTATGGGAGCTTTCGACTTCAACTACAATTGGTTCCTTTTCATTTTTAATTTCTACAACCTTTTCAACATCAGCTACAGGTACCTCTAGCATCTTTGGTTCTCCATGAATACTAACGTATTCTTCATAAAGAACTTGGTCTTCGATCTTGTTTTCCTCTATATCCTTGATCTCATCTGTGATCCGATTCCAATTTCCCTCCAATTCTTTAATTTCCCCAATCCACTCTGTTTTAAACACAACAATTAGCCCTTCAATCAATTCCTTAATCCCCTGAATTGACATCTTCTCCAACTTCTCCTTTTTGATAAAATCAACAACATCTTTTTTCTTAAAATCATCAGATTTGTCAAAAAGAGTCCATTTTTTAAGCAAATTTGACGGTTCCAAAGCTTGTTTCGAAGATTCTAAACCCTCTTCTTCAAGTTCCTGTCCCTTTAAAATTGATTGCAGTATCAAAATCTTATTTAAAGTGTTCATTTTTAAAAGTGTTTAAAGGAAAACATCATATAGATCACAATAGAAAAGGGAAAAAATCACCAAAATAACTTTCTATGTATTGATCAGTATTAAAAATGGCGAAAAGTGTTGATGTTGAACTTAATTTAAATTTGGTTTACAGGTCCTTGAATGATACCATAGATACAAAACTAAGATTGCTTTTTCTGCGAACGAAAACCCCATCTGGAGCTGAAAGAGATGATATTTTGAATTCTGTTTTAAACGACGATGTGAATCATCAATTTAAGAAAATCCAAACAGTAGATAGGGAAAGATTGGTTACAATGGCTGCTAAGAAAAAGGTTCTTAATGAAATGGATGGTTTCAATGGAAATTCAGAAGTAAATGATGATAATATCGAGTCAATGATTAGAATTGTATTAAATAAATCAGAAACTGAGGGTAATGATGGTGATATCGATTTATGGCAAAAGGTTCAAAATACGAAAGATCATTTCCAATTACAAAGTTCAAATGATTTACTAAAAGAACAAAATGGGATTGAATTACAGGTTAAACCTGTTGTTGATGTTATTAAAATGATCAAAGCTAAATTGTTTGTTAAAGTTCATCCAACTTTTCAATTACCATCCGATATAGATCCCTTTTATAATGTGGATTCTGGTGATTTAGAAATTGGTAGTGGTGGGGTTGTTAGCTTGAATTGTCCAATTTCTCAAAAATTGATGTCAATACCCGTTAGAAATGGTAATTGTATTCATGTTTACGATGAACAGAACATTCACGAGTATAAAAGAAATGGGAACTCAACGTGTCCAGAATGTACAGAAACACTGGCGGATTTTAAACCAGATTTAATAATGACACAAAGGATCCAAGCAAAGAAACTCCAAGATTCTTGGGGTTGGAGAACTGAAAGTTCAAATGATGCTGAAGTTATAGATAAGTTATAAACCCCTTCCTTCGATAGCTTTTTAAAATAAATGATACCAATTATATGTAGCCCAATAACAATCATCTTCTTCATTAATACATTTCCTCTGTTTCATCCAATCAACAATTAATTTAACCTCACTTGGTTCTAATAATGGCTGTGCCCTTCTGCACAATGGTCCAATTTTTGTTCCTGGATGAAATAAAATTTCCCATATTATAAAGCAAACACACTTCTTCCAAAGTCCAGGATTAAAATCTCCCTTTAAGTCAATCCAAATAGCCGAACATGGCGTACCACTTGAAGGTTTTATTTCTTTAATATCTTGAATATTGAATTTATTGAAATGTGAAAGGAGGAAATCAGATTCAAGTTTAGATCTATCCCTTGATTTTGTTGAATAAGAATCTAATGACATTGGCTTTTGATCAATTCTTGTAACAGTTATAGCATTTTGTGCTATGTAATTAAAAAGTGGCGCATAAACTGCAACCGGTGATTTTGCTGATAATAAAATCCCTGTATGCGAAGTGTCAATTTCATTTGAAACTAAATTCTCAAAATTCATTGATGATGCAATAAATTCTGGTGTTAATTTACATTCCAAAACTGTCATCACTTTATCAGTTAATGTAAATTTAATATTTGAATCTTCACCTAAGAAAGCAATTGCTTTAGAGTCTTCTAAATCAGTCAACGCCTTGGCATACACTTCCTTTGGGATATTCTCAAATAATTTCTTAACCAATGCCCCAGAAAATTTTTGAATTGGGGTTGCAAACAACGCCTTAAGTTTAATCTTAGCTTGTTGCAACAATGAAGGTGATGTTGATTGTTGCTTATAAATTTCATTGGGACGTGACTCTTGATTAATTGGGTATGTGAATGATCTCATTGTCCAGGCCTGTTCCTTTTCAATTAAACTTGGTGGCTCCTTATAAACATCAACACCGACATCTTCTTTCAAGGCCTCAAAATGATGTCCCTTGAAATTATCTTGATAATTTTTGGCAATAACCATTTGGCTCTTACTCATGAATAATTCAGTACCATAAACTTTCCAAAGATCAAGCATTTTAAAAACATCATAGTCAACTAAATCAGAATTTTTGACAGTTTTACTTTCAACTGCACTTAATAAAACCGTTTCCCAATTTTTCCTTGCTTGAGTAACATTTTTAACACCCAACAGTTTCTTATAACGTGGCCACATTCTTCTCAGAGTTTCACTACCATAAGATTCATCAAATACACTTGCTACTTTTGGCCAATCAATGGTTGCACTTGGGTTTAAACTCTGTGTTATTAAAACAGCTTTAATGAATAACAATATATGATCCTCCTTCATTTTAACGGAACTTCTCATTTTCTTAAAAGCACGTGCAACCCTTGCTTGTTGTTTTGTACTTGGCTTAAACTTCTTCCTCTTCCTCTTATCCATCATTGGACCAATCAAATCGCTTTCATCTTGAATATCCTTTTGGTCATAGTTTTCTTCAAGAGAGTCATTATCATCATCATGTCCTTCATCACCAATCGATTCATCAATTTTTCTTTTTCTTTTACGCCTCCTAACAATACGTCCTGTTTCAGGAATAAATCCTTTATTACGGTCGGTTGCATTTTTCAAACGTGATTCCTTATCAGGAAATTTCAATCCTCTCTTTAAATTATTTTCATCAAATAATACAACTTCATCAAATGATACTTTATCTGTAAAAACTCTTGCGGTTTTTGTTTTCTTAGTTGGTTCCTTAATTGCTAACATAATATCATCATATGTTGGTTCATTGATAACTGATTTAATAATGAATTTTTTCCCATCCCATTTATCAGTTGTAACCTTCCCCTTAGATTCTAAGTGAGCAGCATCACGCATTAATGTCCTACGATCAATTATATAATCCAAGTTTAATTTATTTGATAGCTGTGAGCAGAATTCAACACAGATACAAACACATTTTTTTTCATTAACTTCATTTAATAAAGCTTCACGTCTACGATTTGGACCTAAATCAACTGGGGTTGATGCTGGTGTAGGTAGTAAATTATCAGATCCATCTTTAACAGTTATTGTTTCAATTGGCAACTCAAATTCTGTTATTTCATTCAATTTATTTGAATTGTTAACATATTTGATGATTTTCTTCATTTGATCAGTATATAAATCTTTTTTAACATCTGTTATTTTAATATCATTTTTTGCAAGTTGAAGCTCAATTAATCCATTAGATGAATTTATCTGTCCCTCAAAAAGTGAACTTTTATCAGTGACAGGTTTTAATGAGTTATTTTTTTTTAATTTCCAAATCATGAAAGTTTTCAAATCATTTGAATCTGGATCAATTAATTCTAAAATCTGAACTCTACGATCAAATGAAAAATTTCTTAAATATTGTGAATTTATTTCAATAAGGGGTTTATCATTTAAACCACGAATTTCGAATTTTAAATCTGTTTGTCCAATATCCTTCCCATTTTCAATATTATTTTTATTCCAATAATCAAATGTCATTAATTTATACATTTTGACTTTCCCCATATAAATCATTTCCCCAATTATATACCCTGGTTTAGCATTTTTATCATTTGTACATATCATATTGTCAATAAAATGTGTGATTAGCTTCGTCTTATAAATTGATAACATGCGATTTTCAACATCTGATATCATACATTCTTGATTTTGGCTAATGAAATTCCTGATTTGATTAACCAAAGGTAAAAATCTATTTAACTGTGGGGCTGGATCATCAACAAATGACCCCTCAAGATTTGTATCGATAACTCCTTCATCTTCATCGAGTTTCTCTTGTTCTTTAATTTTATTCATTAACTCTGTTTTGGTTGAAGAGGCAGGTAAATCCTTCAAATACCTAACAGCTGGGAATAATCTTTTCTTTTGACCATGTTCAACTTGTATTAGTTCTGCATACCCATAAGAAACTAAGAATCTTAAGATACAATTGAACCATCTTAATTTCAAACCTGATTGAACAACTCTCAATTCTTCAAATAAATCCATAGTTAATCTTACACGCATTTCCTTGGGAGCTGATTTAAGTATTTCCATTGTCTGTGTTATCACAAGATACCTATCATATCGATCATTACTATTAACTTCATCTGCTATGACAACAGTGTTTGATTTAATAAACCTGAAATGGTACATATGATTTGTACTGTGCTTCCCTGCAGATACACCCATTTTGACAATTAATTGACTTGATTCTAACACTTGTAATCTATTTGTGAGAGATCTTGAATCTTGGCCTGACTCCTTAATTAAATCAAGTGAATTGATCCCCTTAAAACGATGTTTAGCAATGACTCTCAATAATTCATAAGGCATCTTACCAAGAAGGTTATCATTTGCTTTGACGCCTGTTAGATACATGGACTGAATGTCATCATCAACCTTCAATGTTAAATTTAAGGCGATGATATCTTCAACAGGCAAATCAGGGTCTGCTTTAACCAATTCTTGTTTCCTACCTTTAGCCCCCAAATCATTTGGATCTTGGTAAGCCCCGATGTGAAACCTTTGGTCTTTGACAATCCAACTCCATACAACTTGACGCGTAAATGTATCGATTTCAGTTCCCAATTGACTCTCAACAGTGGGCCAAAGCTCAGCAGCAGAGATTCCATCAAATGAACACACACACAGGGTTTCAAAAACCCTTTCCATAACGCTATCTGGCGCTAGCATTTTGCAATATAACAACAAATTTGTTGTAATTTGATAATAAGAAAGCTCAATAAAAACAAACAAGGAAAGAAAAATGCTTTGAAAGTCCCAAAATGGATATTACGTAAGCGACTATTATTATAGTGTATGTTAGTATAAAAGAATAACCTAAATTAAAGCGCAGCGATCCTGTCGTCCAAATCAGAGGCGGATAGTGTTTTGTAGCGAGGACCCTGGGCGCCTTCCACTCCCTGGTATCCAAGAAGAGAGTCATCTGGGACAGACACAATTGATAATTCGACACTGGAACCAGTTAATTCACCTTCACAGCATTCTTTCAAGGCCAAGAGAGCCATGTGTACAGCATCATCAAGATCTAGCTCGGCATTCCAACGCTTTTCAAGGAATGTCTTTGCAGCAGCAGATGATTTCCCAATTGCTGTGGCTTTCCATGGGAAATAAGAACCTGATGGATCAACTTGGTATAAACAGTCGTGACCTGCAACTAACAAGGAAACTCCATATGGTCTCACACCAGGGGATTGTGTAGCCTCCTGCATGACACGTGCAACTTGTCCAACAACAACTTTAGCAGGTGGATGTTCATTGTAGATTCTTAAATAGTCTGAATGGGCAGTTTTCCTTGTTTTGTCCACGAGAATTCTGAAATCAGGGCCCATACCAGCGTAGGTCATCCCACAATCTGGTCCTATTTGTCCCATCTTTGATGATGTGTCCTCTGTCAATGGTGATTTTGATCTCTTTTCAGTGGCGAGAACAACACCGTTAGCGGCACGAATACCAATCGCAGTGACTCCCTGGTTAACCGCAGCCAATGCGTGTTCAATCTGCTTCAACTTCCCCGATGGAGAAAACGTCGTAAGGGAAAATGAGTACCTATCAGCCATATTAATTGATTTGCCACTGGATTAACAGATGAAATTCTACTAATGAAGGAAAAAAATATTTCATTAACTTTTTTTTCATTGTAGAAATGGTCAAAACCCCTCGTAAAAAGACCAAAAAGGAGTCAAAACCTGTTCCTAGAAGAGGCTCCTTTACAAGGGAAAAACAACCCAGTAAGAAAGGTGCGAAAAAACGAGAGAAAATGAAACAAAAACAACTCAAAACAGTTTCACAGTCAAATGTTTTTGAATCTTCTCAGTTTAATAACAATTCAGAGTCTGAAGACGAGGTTTTCATGGTTTCCGATGCGAGTGTCTCAGATTCAGATTCAGATAATCAGAATAGTCAAAAAGAAAGAGAAATAATTGTCATTGATGATGATGATGATGATGAAGTTATCAATATAGACGATCTCTCTGATGATGATTCCAGTTCTGAACAACCCCCACTTAAAAGAAGAAGAACTAATAGTGATTCGCTTGATGTGAATCAAGATTACATTGCTTTTGATATGTCAGACAATGATAATGATAAAGATGATATGGCAGGATATGATCCAGCACCTTCTGGATATGATGAAATTGATAATGCATATTTATCTAACGATGATGATACTGGATCTTATAAACCAGCTGCTGCTTCTCATCCTATTGGTAAGGTTAATCCAAATTTCCCTTGGATACGAAATAATGATCATACAAAACAGAAATCAATGGCAGATTGGTTAACAACTGAAATTGTTGATTTTATTAAATATATTTCCCCATCTGCTGATGAAATCAGAGCTAGAAATGATTTAATACATAACTTAAGATCTCATATAACTAAAATGTGGCCAGATGCTGATTTGTTATGTTTTGGATCTTATGCAACTGACCTTTATTTACCTGGTTCAGATATAGATTGTGTTGTTGTTACAAAACGGGGTGCTCCAAAGTACGATACCAAAAATGCCCTTTATAAGTTGACATCATACATTAGAAGTAATGGATTGGGAATTGAAGTTGTCCCAATTGCAAAGGCCAAAGTCCCAATTATTAAATTTGTTGATCCAAAAACTAAAATTCACATTGATGTTTCTTTTGAAAGGACAAATGGTTTAACAGCAGCCAAACTAATTATTGAATGGATAAAAACAACCCCAGGGTTACGTGAATTGGTACTGATTATCAAACAATTTTTAGCTTCGAGAAGATTAAATGAAGTCCACACTGGTGGTCTTGGAGGATTTGCCATTATTTGCCTAGTGTTTGCATTTCTAAAACTCCATCCAAGATTGACTACAAATAGTATTGACCCATTGGAAAACTTAGGGGTTTTATTGATTGAATTCTTAGAACTTTATGGATATAACTTTGGTTATGATAATGTTGCATTGGCTTTTACCACACCAGCTGCCAACTCAAATGAACCACCTCAACCTATTTACATACCAAAAGCGTCAAATTCTTCATTATTAAATAGGAATATGTTTGCATTATCAATTCAGGATCCTCATGATCCACTTAATAATATAACAAGGGGTACATACAATCTTCGAGACATCAAAAGGGCGTTTGGTGGTGCCTTTGAATTATTGGTAAACCAATGTTACACTATGCAAGCATCAACTTTCAAACAGAGACTCGGTCAATCAATTTTAGGTGGGATCATTAAATGGAAAGGTAGAAAGAGAAGTTTTGGCGATGCTAGATCTGAAGTCAATAATCTTGCAATGTCTGAAGTTGTTAGAGATAGTGACGATAATCAACCTCCAAAGAAGAAATCCAAGAAGGATAAAAAGGAAAAGCATGACAAAAAGTCCAAGAAGGATAAAAAGAAGGATAAAAAAGCTAAAAACGTTGAGGAGAAGGAAGAGGAAGAACCCCAATATATCAATGGCTTACCTTTACTTCCCACTCAGAAGGCTGGAATTGACACAGATGAAATTCACCTTTCAGATTCTTATATTTCCATGTCTGATGAAGATCATCCTCATAAGAATAACAATTTCAATGAGGACATTATTCGCAGATTTGAAGATTCACAGACAGTCAAAAGAACTACCAGCAAGAGTGAAAATGAATTGTTGGGTATCCAAGATGACAGTGAAGATGAAAAGGCAAAAGATGATAAAAATTATCAACCACCTAAAATCACCGATTTCAAAAATGCATCTGCATTGGCTGTGACGAAGGATAAAAGAAGAGAATACTGGGATTTAAAATCTGGTAAGACATTCTGATAAAACAACTTGTATAATTCTCCCCATAATATATATAAATTTCATATTCACAATTGAAGCCATTTTCTTAAACGGCTATTCATAACTAATTCTTTACCTATTAAATGTCTACAGAATCCTTGAAATCGGCTAAGGGGTTTCTGTCTTTTGTTAATGCATCCCCAACTCCATATCACGTTGTATCCAATGTCCGTTCATCTCTCCAAGCGGCTGGTTTTGTTGAATTGTCAGAACGTCATCACTGGGCAGGTAAGATCCAAAAGAATGGGAAGTATTTTGTTACTAGAAATGCATCTTCATTAATTGCCTTTGCAGTTGGTCAAAAATATGTTCCTGGGAACCCATTTGCTATGGTTGGCGGACACACTGATTCCCCAGTTTTGAGAATTAAACCAATCAGTAAAAATAGAAAAGAAGGTTACATTCAAATTGGCGTGGAAACTTACGGTGGTGGGATCTGGCACACTTGGTTCGATAGAGATTTAAGTATTGCTGGTAGAGTGTTTGTTAACCTAGAGGGCAAGTTGGTTTCAAAACTTGTTAAAATTGATAAACCATTACTTAGAATTCCAACATTGGCTATTCATTTAACAACTGATAGATACACCAAATTTGAATTCAACAAGGAAACACAATTTAAGCCAATTGCGGGGTTGGAAGAAAAGAAAAAGACAACCGAGTCTACTGGATGTTGTGAAAGTGAAGATTTATCCGCAGAGGAATTCCAATCTGTCAAGGACATTGTTTCAAGACACGATAAGCAACTGTTAGATTTGGTTGCTAAGGAGCTAGAAGTTGAAGTTAATCAAATTGAAGATTTTGAATTGGTTCTCTATGATACACAATTGTCCGTTCTCGGTGGATTAAACGATGAATTTATCTTTTCTCCAAGGTTAGATAATCAAGTTACATGTTACTGTGCAAAGGAAGCTTTACTTAAATCAACCACAGATGAATTATTAAAGGATCAAGAGGGGATTCAATTGGTATCTCTTTTTGATCATGAAGAAATTGGGTCTCTTTCAGCACAGGGGGCAGATTCATCTTTCCTTCATGATGTGGTTGGTAGAATCACTGCTTTAACTTTAACACCTGATGTTGATCTTCAAGGTAAAGAATTGCCATCTTCATACTTTCAACAAGCCATGGCAAAATCTTTTATGATATCATCCGATATGGCTCATGGTGTTCATCCAAATTACCCAGAGAATTATGATTCACTTAACAGACCGCAATTAAACCAAGGACCAGTTATTAAGGTTAATGCCAATCAACGTTATGTTACAAATTCAGCAGGTATTGTTTTGTTGAAGAGAATTGGCTCCCAGGCAACAACCCCAATGCAATTGTTTGTTGCTAGAAACGATTCCCCATGTGGTTCAACAATTGGTCCTATGATCAGTGCTAAAATGGGTTTAAGAACTCTTGATTTGGGGAACCCTCAATTGTCAATGCATTCAATCAGAGAAACGGGTGGGTCTCATGATATTGAACTTCTCATAAATCTTTTTGAAAAATACTTTGAAGTTTACTCTATTGAAGAGAGTAATGTTATTGTTTAATTTTGTTTGTAAATCATGAGCAACTTTTAGTTTTTAAATATAGATCATCTTCTTATTATAAATCATTTTTGTAGTGAATTATAGACAATGAAGGGGGTTTATATTTGGATTCTTTTGCTGAATTTAACCTGTGCAGAATTGAGTGTTCCTCTAATCTTTTCTAACCACATTTACGTTGAGGATAATCCATTTTTTGCCATTGACATGAAAATGTCAAATACTACATCTCCTATTCAAAACCCAAAGGATTCTGTTGAAGTTATAGAGAATACAAAAGGAGTACTCAATAACTGTTTGTCAGATGCATATATCATAGTTAAAGTTCCTGGATTGATATTAGAAGATTTCCAAGAATGGAAAGGTTGGGAATGGAGCAGAAGAATTATGAGTAAGGCGAGCACAATTGTATCAATCGGACGAGTCATTAATCCTGAGGGATTAGAGTTGAAACAACTAGAAAAATCATTAAGAATTAATTGTGATATTTCCAAAATTGAAATAACTGCAATGGAAGAACCTGATGTTGCCAAATATGCAGACACAAAATCAAGGTTAATTGATGTTTCGATCCCAGCTGATGTTTTATACGCAAAACCAGGGTCAGAAGAACGTGTTGAACAATTGATGAAGATAGATGATTTGATTTACAAAGTTGCAAAGAAGTTGCCAACTCCAAATATTTTTATTCTAATTACATCAACAACACCTGAAGAATTTAAGCAGGATGATTTAAAGAAAGATTTTTATTTAACTTTTGATGAAGTTCCTGAGGATCCAAGAATGGTTTTACCAAGTTTAAAAGAAAGAGCCAAGAGGTCTAAGCGTTGGATTTGGCCCGATATTACCGTTTTTGATAGATCACGTTGGTTTGGGTTTGAAAGAAACATTAAAGTGGAAAGAAATATTGAAAAAGAGGATGAAGATGACACATGGTTATCCCAAAAAACGAAGGATAATAAATTCCATGGAAATTATAGATTTGATTCTGATTTTGATATCGATGATACGGATGTAGAAAAAAAATTACCTAACATATTCATTATGGGAGTTGACACTGGTGTGAAATTTGATAAACAATTTATTGTAGAAAATGCTCTTTTGATTGCCATATCTATTGGATTAGTCATTTTAGTGATATTTGTTGATTTATTCAAATTATTAGCATATAAGGTTGTAGGATTGTTCAAAACAAATAAGAAAACGAAAAAGCCAAATAAAGAGGTGGAAGATAAAAAGACAAAGTAAAAGAGTTGAATATTTAAGGAGGGGAGTTTATAAAGAGGTTTTATTTAAATTTAATGTGGTCATATAAAGCCAAGCATTGTAAAATTTTTCTGATATATTAAAATACCAATAAGTGTCAAAATGTTAAGATTTACTTCTCAAATAAGGCGAATTTCATCTGCAATCAGACTTCACCCTGAAATAAAACATGCACTTGACTCAAATTTGCCAATTGTGGCACTTGAATCAACAATTATTACCCATGGATTACCATATCCTGCTAATATTGAAATGGCACAAAGTGTAGAATCAATCATTAGATCAAATGGTTGCATTCCTGCTACAATGGGATATATTAAAGGACAAGCAGTTATTGGTTGTAATGAACAAGATTTAGAACAAATGGGAGATCCCAATACCCCAAAAATGAAGATCTCAAGAAGGGATATTTGTACAGCTATTGGTAGGAAAATAACCGGTGGTACAACAATTGCAACAACAATGGATTTATGTAATCGTGTTGGAATTGATGTATTTGCCACCGGTGGATTAGGTGGTGTTTCAAGACCATTTGAATTAATGGATGTTTCTGCTGATTTAGAAGAATTGGCAAAAACCGCAGTTGCGGTTGTTTGTTCTGGTCCTAAAAGTATTTTAGATGTTGGCAGAACATTAGAATATTTAGAGACAAAAGGTGTGATGGTTTCTACTTTAATTGATGATCATATGTTTACTGATTTAATTAGATCAGGTAGGGTTAAATCAAAAATGGAGGCATTGGATTTAATCAAAAATGGTGAAACATTAAATGTCAATGTCCCTGGGTTTTATATTAGGGATTCTGGAATTCCTAGTCCATATGTATTTGAAGACGCACAAACAGCTGCACGTTTAATCTATGCAAGTAAATATCAAATGAATTTACCCGCAGGACAAGTATTTTGTATTCCAGCACCAAAGGAAGTTGAACTAGATGCTAATGTTATTACCAAGGTTATTGATGAATCTTTGGCTGAAGCAGAAAGAATTGGCATTTGCGGTAAGGAGTTGACACCATTTTTATTGGGTAGAATTAACAAAGTAACAAACGGAGAAAGTGTTAAATGTAATGTTGAGTTTGTTAAGAATAATGCAAGAATGGCCTGTGAAATAGCGAAGAGCTTATGTGATATTAAAAATGGGGTTGATGATTTAAGTCAACCTGTATTACTCAAGGCTGAACCAATCAAAAAAGAAAAATCACTTGGTAATGTAAATACTGTTGTTATTGGTTCGGTTGCGGTTGATGTTATTTGTAAAACTGTTTCACACTCACCATATTTAGAAGATTCAAATCCAGGGAATGTTAATGAAAGTATTGGAGGTGTTGGATTTAATGTTGCCAGAGCAGCCCAAGCTGGATCAAAGGAACCAATTTTATTTATTTCCACTGTTAACAAAAATGATTCAGGTGGTGATTTCATTGCCAAAAAAATGGAAGAGTTGGGAATGGCTAATTCCGGGTTAATTAATAGGGAAGATTCAAACACTGCTAAATACGTTTCTATTCATAAAGGAGATGGAGAATTGATTATTGCCTGCGCTGATATGGCAATTATTGAGAAATTGAAAATTGAAGATATTTTGCCATTATTGGAAAAATACCAACCTAGAGAATTGGTTTTTGATGCTAATATTAGCGTTGAGTTAATGAATGATTTAATTGCCGTTGGCTCTGAAAGAGGGATAATTTTTGTATTTGAACCAACTTCAGTTGTTAAATGTACTAAGATTTCACAAGTTAAAAATCTTCCAGTGTATCCTAACACACCTATTTCATTAGTTACACCAACGATTAATGAATTAACAGGGATGGTACAATCGTTGAATGAATTTGGGAAATTTGATGATATTGAGGGCTGGTTTAATGTTCTCGATTCCATTGGAGCAACATCCTTACGTGATAAATTGGATACTTTAAGTAATCGTGTTCCACTTGTCAGGAAATATTTACAAAATGGGATATTCCAAATGGCAGTTCAATTGTTACCATTTATGCCAACAATTGTATTAAAAGATGGAGCAAATGGTGTTACCATTATCCAAATTAGTTCGGAAATTGCACAAACTAACCAAAAGGCAAGCGTGGGTTCAGAGTGGTCCATCACCAGTGGGGCAAATGCTGGGAGACATGGTCTTGGTATCTCTATTGAGCATTTTATTTCCGGTGAGGTCAATGCAGATGCTATTTTAAGTGTCACTGGGGCTGGTGATGCTCTTTTGGGCTCGTTGCTTTCCCAATGTGGTGGCGTATTACCAGCCTTTGGTAGCAAAGAGAGAGCTGTTGTAATTTCCAATGCACAGGCTGCTGCCGTTGAAGCTCTTTGTAGCCGCTGAGCATGCTGAGCGTGTTCTCGTTTATAGATCTTGCGAGTGTGTTTTCATTTTTCAACATATATTCTGCTTTTAGCTTTTTTCACCTTTCCTCTTCTCTCTGACTGAAAATGACAGGAAATGTCAAAATAATGCCCGGAAGGGCCGAAACTCTAAACGACGACCAAGAACGTGTTTTAAAACAAGTTTGGATGTATATGCTTCACTATGGCGGAGTTAATATTGCTCCACCAGCCCCATTACAAAGTCGTTCCAGAAGGAACAGTCTGCTGAAGCAACATACCAATTCATCCACAACACACGAAAAGAAAAAGGGTGGATTATTTAACCGTTTGAAAAAGAACAAAAAGGAAAAGGAAAATGAAGAACCTTCGATTCATAACCATCACGATTTAAAGAGGACATTAACAGGTCAAAGTGCCATTGATCCAAATGTTAAACATTCCACTGATATAAAAATTCATTCGGCTTTAAAAAACTTGGACTCTAACAAAATTATTCAAGGTTATTGGGATGCATTGAGACATGATTCTCCAGATAACCTTTTATTGAGATTTATTAGAGCTAGAAAATGGGATGTTGATAATTCCCTTGTTATGATTGCACATACATTAGAATGGCGTATGAATCAGTCACACGTCGATGAACTGATCAAATCTGGTGAATTGGGATGTTTGAAAAACAAAAAGGATGGTGTCCTTATCCAATTCAAGAAAGGGAAATGTATAATTCGTGGTAAGGATAAATTGGATAGACCTATTGTTATAGTGAGACCAAGGTATCATTTAAGTTCAGAACAAACAAGTGAAGAAGTAGAACAATTTACATTATTGCTAATTGAGTATGCAAGGTTATTATTAACTGAACCTGTTGATCAATGTGTTTTAATCTTTGATTTATCTGGTTTCACCATGAGTAACATGGATTATGACCCTGTTAAATATATTACAGGTGCGTTTGAAGCTCATTATCCTGAAAGTTTAGGTGTTTTATTAATTCATAAAGCTCCATGGATCTTCCCAGGGATTTGGGCTATTGTTAAGAAATGGCTTGACCCAGTTGTTGCATCTAAGGTTAATTTCACTAAATCAGTTGAAGATTTGGAGAAATGGATTTCAAAGGATCAATTGATGGCTGATATTGGTGGTGATGATTCTTATGAATGGAATTATTTAGAGCCAAATGCAAAGGACAATGGATTGAAAGAGGAAAACTCTGAAAAATTAGCGGAAATTAAACAAGAAAGAGCTAAATTATTTGAAGAATTTACTGCTAAAACAGTTGAATGGATTGAATCAAGAACACATGAAGAATCAAAATCATTACATCAAGAACGTTTATCAATAAGTAAAAAATTGAGTGAAAATTATAAAATTTATGATGGTTTAATTAGAAATAGAAGTATCTATGATCGTTTAGGTTATGTCACATTTGAATAGTTTAATATTGCCAATGGTTTTCCATATTTATTATATACTGTAGTTTTTTTAATTAATTCATGCAATAAATTCCATATCATTAATGATATCACCATATCCAGCACCACCACCTAATTTTGAAAAAAGTGTAAATTCATCAAGATAAATATTATTACCAGTAGTTTCTTCACTTCCTGAATACATATCACGACTATTATCTGATTTATTTGCCATATCTGCCAAATTTGGATGCCATTCAGACCCTGTGAGATTAGGTAATGTATTTGATGGAATAACCTCATCAAATGTTCTCATTATTGCAGTTAAATTAGTGTCACTCTCATGGGAATTTGGACGTAATGTAGGTGATAGATAATGTAACGATGACACTGGTTGAGGTGAGGGTGAAGCTGAAAATAAAGCTGCTCCAGTTTGAGCATCCCTTAAGGATACATCAGGCGAGGGTATTTTCCCATAATTCTGAGATGGTCTGTAATTACGTTCATTTGACAATGAAATTCCTAAAGTTTTTGATAATGGAAGTGGAGAAATATTTGGTATTGGGAGTTGCCAAAGGTGTTGATTATTAGTTTTAATGTCATCATTTGGATTCAAAACTTGATTACTCTTGAAAATATTCTGAACAAATGCAGGCTTACTTTTTGAATTATCAGTGGGTAATATCTTAGGTAATATTCTAATATCATTCAAAATATGCATTGTCCTATTTGAATTTATGCTATTCTGTGAATGTAATTGAGATCTTGACCCATGTCTTAACATTTTCTTAATGATGATCCCTCTTTTATCTTTATTTTCATAAAATGATTTTAAATAAAAATGCAACAATGAAGCAAATGGCCAGCCAACTTGAAGACTTCCCAACACACTTATACAATTTTCAATACCATTCCTAGCTAGTTCAACAACAGTCTCATCTTGATTATACATTTGATACATTAACATTGCACCTGCAAATGTGTTGTACTAGGATAAAGAAATATCGCACCTGTCGTTTGAAAATATTTCCCAATTATTGAAATCATATGGCATGATTTAAAAGTGATCGCCCAAGAAGAGTAGGGATAAGAAACCTTAATATCATTGTTTGGTTGAATTTGAAAAATATGTACTTTATGAACAATTAAAAGCAAACTATAGTATTCAATTGCTAATGTGGCACTCATAATTGAATTTTTTTCCTTGCCTTCAGTGTGAAATAATAATTCCTTGGGTAAAGCTCTAATCCATGTTAGAAGAAATTGATCACATTCTTGTAATAGTGATTCAATTGATTCCCCAACAGAAAATTGTTTTCGTTCAATTTTCTTAATATTCTTAATTATCAATCTAAACCCTATTATTAATTTGACCCTATGAATAAAAAATAACCCACTTAATGGGCATTTTTGATCTGATGTTTCAATGTCTAACATATCTTCAGGTTGTATGATGGAAACTGTAATTGTCCTATCATCTATAAAGTATGGCCTCCCAACTAAATTGGACATGAAACAATCCTTTATATAAAGTGACCACCAAATTCTTTTGTATAATCTCTTTTCAATTGTACTTAATATTTTATTGTTTGTTTGGTCCTTTTGCATCCCCATGGAATGCGCTTTAGCTATATTACTAGCAATATATGCAAATCCAGTTGTTTTAAAACTTGTTACTGTGTACCAATATTTATTCATAATTAATTCACTTTGTATCTGACATAAAGGATCAACCTCAATGCCAAAGTCTAACAGAGCCTTTGCTATTTTATAATATCGCTTTGATTGCAACTTTTGCTCGTGCAGTTGTTTTTCTGTCCAATTTGGTTCATCGTAAAAGAATGATCCAATGTATATGATTGATTGAAGTAAAAGTAAGCTTGGAAAATCCCCATTTTGTATGTTGCAATAGTCTGTCCTAAACTGATGTTCATTAATAATTGGAAATTGGGTGTTTACAAGTGTAAAATAGATATCAATATATTTATTACATGTTTCTATATTTGGCAAAGTGAAGCAATTCAAAGCTTTTAGATAGTTCAAATCCACTGGATCTATGCTAAAATATTCTGGGAACTTTTCTGGATGAACCTTTATGAAATCAATCAATAATTGCGGTGTAATGGGTATTGCTATGAACCCTGAATGGTTTTCCGTTTTACTTATTATATCTAATTTACCCTTTAACATGTGCGAAGGATTCAAATGAATGAGATTTGTAACGCCATCATCCTCTTTGTTATCAAATGCATTTTCATGCGGTGGGTTAATCAACTCAGGATGACTAGACAATATCTGTTTAAGTTTTTTGCTTTCTCTTTTCTTTGGCCTGGGGATTATACAATGGGTCACATTAGCCAGAATACAGTTGGAACAGCGACCCCCTTCCTTTGTGTGGGCATCGCATTTGATTTTCCGCTGGCGGCACACTAAACATGCCTTGGGTTTCACTATCTTCGAATCAGTAGCCATTTCCTAAAAAAAAAAGATTCATATAGTGGAGTTACCAAGATAGCTTTCGTCATCATGTGGAATGACTAATTATTCTTGGCATTTAATGCATGGCCTTTTTTTTAATTATTTAAATTCCCCTATAAGGGAACGTTTCCTTTCAAATATAGATAATGCTGAAATCTATACATCAGGGACAAATGTGTTTATCTATCCAAACGATACACAAATAATTCTACATTTTAACATTTCGGTAACCAACCATATGTCCTAGTTTTAGCCAAATAATATATATAAAGGGGGTACAGTACGCAAGACTAAATACTATTTAACTAAGAAACTGGTCTGTTACAAATGTAATATCATTATGCGTATTTAGTATTATCAAAAGCTCCAAATTTTTCAAAAAAACATTTATTCTGAATGTAATGGAATATAACCAACATTCTAGAAAAGCTGTAATATTTCAGTTATCAAAATCAATAGTTAAGAATACAAATATAAGCTGAATATGCTTATCATATCAAAATTGGAATTTTTTTTCAGTTTCATGTTCTAACTATTGGTTGTGAAAATATCATATTGTTCATTACACACTATAAACAGATATATTATAAGGTAAATCAGTGCTTGTAAAGAGAATGAACCAAGTTTTGTAGTTTAGGAGCCACAATATCACTGGTTGATCCTGAAATGACATGGTAGATATCAGAGAATGATTTGTAGTAATCTCTAATAGGACCCAATTGAGAATAATATTGATCTAAACGAATGTTAACAGTTTCTGGAGTGTCATCGGCTCTTTGGATTAAATCTTCACCTGTTATATCATCTTTGAAAGGTGTTACTGGTGGATTGTATTTTAAATTGTAGACTCTTCCAGAAGCCGGATGAATCCAACGATTGCAAATACGGTCCATGATTACTTCACGTGGAACGTCTAATTCAACAACACAGTTGATAGGATAATCATGAAGTACAAATGATAAAGCCTTGGCTTGACCAATTGTTCTTGGGAATCCATCAAGTAGAAAACTTGAAGATAACCACTTGTTACCAATTAATTCACGTTTGACAACATTGGCCATTGTTTTATCATCAACCAGTCTCCCCGACTTGATAAACTCCTGTGCTTTTATCCCCAACTCTGATTGTTGTGCAATTTCTCTTCTGAGAACATCACCTGTAGACAAGCTATGAATTTGAGGGAACTTCGAAAGCAAACGTCCAGTCACAGTCCCCTTTCCAGACCCAGGAGCACCCATTACTATCATACGAAGTTGTCTCACAGTCATCTTTAATGAAATCTGTAAAACAAATAAAATTTTGAATCAGATTGGGAGAAAGTTTCTTTTTTATATCTTTAAAGTGAAGCTCCAAGCAAAAAGTTAAAGAGAAAGTGTTTCATGTCCAAATGATCATCATCGGAGAAGGTGGTTAATGGGTTATAAATATATACACAAATTGATTTAAATTCTCTTATAAACAATGGCAGTAGTATCCCAGCCAGCAGCAAGTTCCTGTTTCCATTTCCCTGTTTTTTGTAGTTGCATTCTGTTGTTCCATTTCTCACAGATTTCCCCGTTTGGTTCCAAGAGCTTTGGAATATAGCTTGGAGCACCACGACGATTACGTTTCCCGTCTCCTAATTGACCAGCTGTACCATCACCCCAAGTCATCACATCTCCATTTTCCAGCGCAATTGCACCATGGCGATACCCAATAGCCCATTCTCTAACCTTTATTGGCTCCATTTTCTTAGTAGATTCATTGTAATCTTGCATACTTGTCAAAGACTTCATCTCCTTTGGTTCACTTGTCAAATGGATAAACATTTGTGGTGATAACCCTAAACTACCCTTCAGACCATGTCCCCATGAAAAATATTTCAAGGTATGGCCATTATCAACCTCAGCGAGATGTGTTTCACTTCCCTTCTTGATTCTCTCTTCGAACATTTTGTAAATGTCACTAACTGTAACTGTTGCAAAAACTGTATCCCCGCCGACTCTTAGGTCAATACATTTAGCAATTTCTGATCTTTTAAAATGTGAATTCAAACCTTCAATTCTAACAGGGTATGAAACGTATTCAGTATCGAAATTCAATGATTTTCCAATTGTACCATACTTATTCCACCCCCATGCCCAAATAGCACCTAAATCATCACAAACTAAACTTGTGTAATTACCAGCACCAATGGATGTAATTTTTCTCTTTTCAATCAACCCAGAATCATTCTTGAATTTGTTTAATAAAACTACAGAGTGGACTTCATTTGGTCTTGGCGGTTCATCAAATTGAGAAAATTCTGGTAAACCAAATTGACCATGAGATTTTCCTAATACAGTATCAGGCAAACCAGTAGCACATGTTGAAACTTGCCCATATTTGTCTAATAACATTAAATGTTCTAATCCAGATGAAATATCCTTGATTGGAGTTGGTGTAAACAACTTAAAATAGGATACTCTGCTCTTCCCAAACCAGCCATTAACTGAATTTAATTTCTCTTTCTGTATGGAAGAAGATTCAGGGATGTAATAAACCTCACCCTTGGAATTCAATGCGTAAATAACACCATTAGAAATTTGCACTTTTTCCAAATTGAACCCTTTTAAAGTGGGTTTCTTTGAATCCCCATTAAACCCTTTCCCCCATTGGTACAAGTCCCCCTTTTCATTAATTAAAGCACCAGATTTTTCTGAAATTGAAATGTCCTTAACAATGAAATTGTCAAACATGTCCAATCTCTTGAACAATGGGACAATATCGAATTGTGAATCATTGGAAACAAGACCATATTTGTTATTTCCACAAATGTAAATTCCGGGGACATTAGATCCATTAGGGTTAGTCACTGCTTGTGCATTGTCAATTAAATTCTCATTTTTCAATTTCTTCTTCTCCCTCAAACCGTTATACATTTCATCAAAGGATTCATTATCAAAGTTATCACCATATATTTTGGCCTTTACCCAGTTCCTGTGAGTGTATAATTGAAACCCCCCTAAAAGTGTGACAAGGGCAAGAGTCCCCATTAGCATCCCCTGGAGTCTCTGTGATTGTTTGAACACGGCCAAGTCTTCCTTTGGCGTGGATCCAGGCCGCTGTGAAGTGTACTCATATGCAGAATTCCTCTGTGAGTGTTGTTTTCTAATCAGAGTCCTAGTGAACGCAGCACTGAGTGGTTTCCTGAGTGGGAGTTTGAACATTATTGCTGTTGTTAAAGAAGAAGTAGGTGAAAAACAAAACCAATTCAAGCTCAGCGTGGCAAATTGAAGTTTTGGACAGATTGTGTATCAATATGTGGTTTTTTTAGTATCGTAGCATCCGTGGATGTTTCCTGTTTTGTTCTGAGGAAACTTTCCATTGCCATATCCATCCATGGGGCATTGGGCGTTCCAGTGCCGGTATCGCCCTGGGGGAAACCCGAGTCGATTGGCTCTATGTCGTCCCAGGGAAGTGGCAAGTGTTCCCAGCGCCAAAGCTGCGCGTTCTGCGACATCTCGCGATGAACAAAATTGAATTGAGAGTCCATTTGAAAGGGTATTTCAATAAAGAAGAGAAGAAGAGAGTAAATCAAAACATGAAACTTTCTTCCCATTCGTGACATGCTTTTTTCTTTAATTAACTTTTACAATGAAAGCGAATTTAGTAGCTTTTGCTTCGATTTTGGCCATGTCATTGGCTAAAAATGTTGTTGCTGCCCCACAGCTTAATGATGATGCCTTTAAAGCGTTCAATTTGGAGGTGGATTTGACAAAGAGGGAAGCCAAGAATGTTTTCAATTTATTGGATAAGAGAGAAGCCAAAAATGTCGTTAACATTGCCGCCATTGAAGATGCTGGTTTTGATTTTAGAAAGAGAGATGCCAAAAATGTTGTTGATTTGAACTTGCAAATTGAAGACGCCTCTTTACAGAAAAGAGAAGGGAAAAACGTCATTGATTTGAACTTAATGCCTACCCTTGACGAAAGAATGAAGAAGAGAGACGCTAAGAATGTTGTTAACTTAAATTTAGCCATTGATGATGGTCTTTATAAAAGAGATGCCTGTCATATGAAGGTCAAAATGAAGGAGATGCAATTATCAAATGACCAAATTGAACATTTAGATAACTTAAATGTTGTTATCGGGGATAAAACATTTGAAGTTGATCAAAAATATCAAGATGATAATGAGATTACAATCACTTTAAAGCCATGGACTGAGAAAATTGCTAGTTTCATTTATGATTTATCACCACTTACAACATTTTTGGATTCTTTCCAAGCAAAAGCAAAAACTTATTTGGATTCAAATACCCTTTCAGGTGAAACTATTGTTGTCCCTCCATTAGATGTTGATTTGATTTCTGCTTTAATTGTGAATGAAAAGTCATCACTCTTTTCATCTTATTTAAGAGATTTAACCGATTTATATACCAGATGTGAAACAATTGCAGATGATGAAAAGGCCGATATCCAATCAGAAGAATCAACAAAGAAATTATTGATGTTAGCACCATTGGATGAAGCTATCTATCAATTATCGAAAAAACCATGGCAATTCCCAAATTCATTAGATTCTGTGCATGATGATGAAACTAAGCAAGATGAAATCATTGCTTCAAATGTCCGTCATTTTGTTGAATCTCACATGGTTGAAACTGATAACATTGTCTTTGATTCATCAAATAACAAAATGGTTGAGCTAAAGACCCTCAATGGAAGAGCCATTTACCTGAAAAATGATGGCAGTAAAGGATTTTGGGTTCACAGTGACAACGATGATGATGATTGGGTATTAGTACAATCTATTCATGTTGTTAAAAATGGTGCTTTGTTGTCAATCCCTTCATCCTTATCACATCCTTAAACTTCTTATTTTTTATACCACATTTCTTTATCTATTTATAACCTTTGGGTTTCCTTTATTTTTTTCTTAAATTTTCTATAAAACAGTAATACACTTCTTATCAATTAACACTGATAGATTTTGGAATAACACCTTGACATAAACTATCAAACCATGTCTCCTTAACACCAACCTTATTCTTCTTATGGTTTTTACTTTCTTCAACTGCTGCTAATTTAAAAGCACCAGTACCAATCCCCATTGTTTGTCCAAGGATAATTCTTTCAGAGACACCCTCAACTTTATCTGTCTTCATGTAAAATGCAGCATCAAATAAATGATCTGTTGTCTTTTCAAACGATGCTAATTGTAAAACAGAATCTCTCATTTTTGCCAAACCAAATCTTGTAATACCTAAAACTTCACCTTTAAATGTCATAACATCACCCAATAATTGAATATGTCTATGATCAACTGCCATACCATGGGATCCCATAGTATAATCAATTTCATTGATAATACTTGCTCTTGCTGCTTCAATACCTAAAACTGAAAAGATCTCTAAAACATGATTTGTTCTCGTCTTTGATGCAATAATCCCATCAGTAGCTAAAACATCCTTCAATCCGTACCCTTCAACTAACAATTCCTTCTTACCATCATCTCTAACATTAATAACAGCACGTGAAATGTTTGGTAAACCTTTAACAACAACCTTTGTTAATAACCTCTTCAATTGTTGCATCTTAAAAAATAATGATGATTTTTCCAATCTCTCCCTCTCTTGTGGATCTCTAGAAATTAATGCTGCTAATTCTTTAGAACCTGTTGATCTAGAATTTGGTTTAAAATCCCCAATTAAATCATTCACTGAAACTTGAATTTTATTCTTTCCAATGATTGCAACCTCACCTCTGGTAATTTTCAATTTCGATGCACAAACAGCGCTGATAATTTGATCCAATGTTAATTCTAATTGTAACTTGGCAATTGTATCCATATCAATCTCAACTTGTAAAAATGCTTGGTTCTCCCTGTAAACATCTTCAATGTAAAGTGAAATATCTTCCAATAATGTCTTTTCAACTCTACCTTTGACAACTCTCGCAGCTCTTTCATCCTTATCATTAACTAACACGGCATTGATAATAGGAGTGGAAATAACCTTGGATGCATTGATAATTTCTTTGATACGTGGAACACCCAAGGTAACATTCATTGATGCAACACCAGCAAAATGGAAAGTTTTCAATGTCATTTGTGTACCGGGTTCACCAATGGAATGGGCACCAATAGCACCAACAGCTGTACCTGGTTCAACACGGGCCTTTCTATACTTTGTACAACACAATTCAAGGAATTTCCTAATCATAGTATCAGATATTTTCAATAATTGATTAACTGCATTTTCCTTTACAATATCAACAACTTCAGATAACTTGGCTTCTTCTTCATCATCAAATGCTTGTAACCCTTTTTCAATTCTGAACCTCACCAAGTCTGTCAATTTATTTTCCACGAACTTCCTAATCGAATCGTAAAAAGATCTTTCGGCATCGTATACATCAACATATTCAATCTTATCATCATCTTCAGGTGATACAATATTACCAAGGTTATCAACTCTAACTAACTTATCCTTTAACGGTTCAAGAATTGAATTAATAACCTTCCTAACTTCAAATGGCGCCAACGCAGAATCTTGATGATTCAATGTAATAAAGAATGAATGATTCCATGTCCTATTAAAATTAACTGGGACACCATCACCTTCCATATCCAATGGATCTAATCCATCACCACCGTATGTGAATTGCACAACACCATTACTTGAATTACGAACTGTATCATCATAACTTTGACTAAAATCTTCCAATGATTTCATCAATCTACGTGACATATAACCAGTTTCTGCTGTTTTAACAGCTGTATCAACTAAACCTTCTCTACCGGAAATGGCATGAAACAAAAATTCAGGAGGACTCAACCCTGAAAAGAATGAATTACGAACAAACCCTTTTGATTGTGGAGTCTTAGAATTCTTTAAGAAATGTGGTAATGATCTATCTTGGAAACCATCAGGAACTCTATTACCTGAAATAATTTGTTGACCAACAACCGCCACCATTTGAGAAACGTTCAATGTAGAACCCTTGGAACCACAGGTTGCCATAATCAATGGAGCATTAGAACTCTCTAATTCATTAATACAAACTTCACCAACTTCTTCTCTAACCTTGGATAAAAACCCACCAATTTTAGCTTCTAATGTTTGTTCTTCATTACAACCTGGCTGTGTTTCCAATTTACCCAATTTATATAATTCAATTAATTCATCACATTTAGCATAGGCAATTTCAACTAACTCTTCTTTCTTCTTCTTTAAATCATCCTTTGGAGTGACATCCGAAATACCAATTGAAAATCCCCTGTTACCCATATAACGAGCACACATTTTAGCCATTCTATTCATGGCATTTGCGGCTTCAACTGGACCATAATCTCTCAAAATAGTGTAGAAAACCGAATGTTTTTTACCATCACCCAATAGTGATTTATCCATAACACCACATAAAATTTGTGAATTTCTAATAAGTACAAACCCATCATTTGGTGACATTTCATTTGGTTGACCCTTTGGTGGTGGATGAAAAGTTTTACATTTTGCATCTAAATTAATAACAACATTTGAGTCCTTGTTCGGTTTAATCAATAGGGAAAAAATTTGTTTACCAGTCCATAAACAAACAGGTTTTAAAATAGCTGGCGGTGGTAAATCAAATGATATGGTTGCATCACACATTGATGATAAAATTTGTGTTAAAGTACCTCTATCAAAGAATGAATCCTTTTTAGAAATTAAATATGACCCAGTAATGAAATCTTGTGTTGCAGCAATAATTGGTTCACCAGATTTTGGTGTCAATAAATTGTTTTTAACACCCATTAAATTCATTGCTTCTGCCCTTGCCTCTTCTGTTTGAGGAACATGTAAATTCATTTCATCACCATCAAAATCTGCATTATATGGAGTACACACACATTCATTCAACCTGAATGTCCTCCAAGGTCTAATTTTGGCAAAATGTGATAGAATTGATAATCTATGAAGTGAAGGTTGTCTGTTAAATAAAACAACATCACCATCTTCAATATGTCTTTCAACAACATCACCAACATTTAAATTCTTTGCCAGTTTTTGACGATCACCATATCTTAAATTTCTCTTTAATTCTTCATCCTTCTTTTGAACATAATTTGCACCGGGGTGTACATTAGGACCATTTATAATTAAATTTTGTAATTTTTTCCTGTTATACCTAGTAACCATTTCAGGATATGTAAGGACCTTTGCAACTAACTCAGGAACCGCAACCTCATCAATCCTCAAGTTTGGATCTGGCGAAATAACTGTTCTAGCAGAGAAATCAACTCTTTTACCGGAAAGATTCCCTCTGAATCTTCCCTGTTTACCTTTTAGACGTTGACAGAACCCTCTGATTGGTTTAGCAGCTTTAGTACCACCATTTTGAATCATTGATGGTGTGGCAATGTCGGAGTTTATATAAACCCCTACAGCCAATTGTAAATAATCCCATTGCTCCATTAGTGAATTAATTGAAATCCCCTTTTGAATCCCTGCTCTAATCATTGATGAAGTCCAAACGATTTCGGTTAATTTAACAGTTAAATCATCTTCATTGGATGCGTCTGCCATCATAACTGAAGGTCTAATACAAACTGGTGGGGCCGGTAAATATCTCCAAATGTACATTTCAGGTCTACCACCTTTTGACGGATCCATACCTAATAATTCACAATCTGATGGTTTAACCTGTTTAAATAAGTTCAATGTCCTCAATGGGTTTAAATCATCGTGACATCTCTTGAAGAATTTCTCTAAATCTGGACTGTCATCAAACAATCTATCAAAGTCTTCATCCCATTGATCTTTCTCTAGTGTATTCTTCTTCCCCACCCATCGAAACGTATCATGAATGATTTTAAGTGCAGCTGGACCACCACCAGCAGCAGCTTTTTTAACAACACCATTCAATGCACCACATTTTAAACAACGTCTCTGTTTCTTGGCTTGATCTAAAACTTTCCTTAAGATTCTCATTCTTTTCAAGTTATCAATACCAGGTCTTTTTAAATCATTCAGATATTTGTTTTTAAGGTTATCATCAAGTAATACAGAAGAACATGACTTACAAATTGTTTGTAAAACTTGCATTGTTTGCTTAAAGTACCCGATGTGGAAAACTGGAAGAGCCAACTTGATGTGACCAAAATGACCATGACAAGATGCTAGATTCCCATTACAAGTGGAACATTCAATTGAGTTCCCAGAAACCCCCATCTTTGGATCAAGGGCACCGTTAGCTACAGGTTTTCTCCCATTTTCAAGATCATAGAGGTTCCTGGTGTTAACCTCCACTTCTGACTGAGCTACAATCTCCGCATCTGAAAGTGCACCAAACGCCAACGACGTGATGCATTTAGGTGCAACGTCCACAACGTTCTCCTTCATGGGAATTTGATAATTGTTTGATCTAAAAGGAGAGAGAAAGAAATTTTTCACACCCTTTAAGGAAAGAAAAATAAAAAAAATATCAGAGTCACGTGATCGATAATGTACATAAAGTTGAAAAGAACTACCTAATGGGGGAAACTATCAGCCATTTGGGTGACGGCGTTGGCAAGAGCGGATTTTTCTATAAGAATAAGTGAGAGTTTTGGATCCACAGCGTAATCATTGAACACCCTACGGCCATCACCATCAACATTCTTATGTGTGTATTCAAAGTACCCAAACTGGACAGCATTCTTTTCCAATGATTCATCTTCATAATGGACATAATCAAAGGTTAATGGCGCAGAGCCCTTTTGTGACTTTTTAATCTTCTTTCTCTGTTCAGATTCATCTTCATCTTCAAATTCTTTGTCAACTGTAGATGCCAAGATTTGGTTAACTCTAGAAGGAATGAGATAGTAATCAAAGTTAAACTCATCCCCAGAAGATTTCATTTCATCAATGAACATTTGGTACATTGGTGGCATCGTTTCAACAGGCATGTTAACTAACCTTTCAGAGAAAATCATTCCGATTCTCTTGTTTGACTTGGCTGATAAGAGGTTCGTCAATTGCATTTGTAACTTTGGATTGGTCTTAGATTTGGAAATAAAGTAATCATTAAGTAATTTAACTTGCTTGTCCTCTAAATTATCTGTTAAATTAATAACACTCAATATTGAAAATGGATCAGATTGTAAACCTTCAGTCTTGATAGTTGTACCAACGTTACCTAACTTCAAAACTAAATCCGCTAATTCAGAAAGCCCAAATAAAACTGAATCATCTTGTAACATTTGTCTCATGAAGTTCTTTGTTGCATGGAAATCAACATCAGGGTTCAAATTGAAGAAGTCAAAATCTACATTCACAATATCCTCCATTTCTTCATCAGACCCTTCTAGCTTTAATTCTTCATCTTCACTAGAAGAAACGTCAATGTCACTTTCACTTTCTGCTTCTCTATCTCTCTTTGCCATTTTGATATAAAATAGGGAAGAATATGATTAAAACTTTTCAGCACAGCCTTGAAATTTACCTAATTCTTTGAAACTTCACTCAATGAATGGTTTAGAAGTTGGGTACAGTTCAAGTGATGAAAGTGATGGATTTGACAAAGTGGTGAATGATAATAATACTGGGAAAATGACATTTTCTGGACCCGTAGAGGTTGTATTTCAAGACCCCAAGTTGTTTGATTTGAGAAAGAGATTGCATTCCACTGGTGGGGATATCAATAAGCTTAAAGCTACAAGAGCAATGAAAAAGGCAAGGAAAGCTGAGAATGAATTAAATGCAAAAGAATTGGTATCTGATATTGAGACACGGACTCCAATTCAAGACAATTCCGAATCTGAATTTGAAACCAACATAGATTCATCGTTAGGATCAAAACAACCTGCAATTGAATTACAAACAAATGTGTCAAATATTTACATCCCTCAATCACGATTGAAGCTCACCACAGCACCAAAGGTTTATCAAAACAAATTTCCAATGCTTATACCAGGGTTTAAAACGTATTACACTCCAAAGAAACTCATAAAGGACCATTCTACTAATGACGGTAAATATGCCATAACTTCATTGAGATTCCATCCAAAATTTGGACATGTTTATGTGACAGCCACAAATTCGCCTAATGGGATCATCAAATTATGGGATACAATAAACCCTGGTAAATTAATAAGAGACTTCATTGGGCATTTATCACCTATTATAACAGTTAATTTTAATGAAGATGGTGATAAAATGGTTAGTTTAAGTAAAGATGGTTGGATAAAGATATGGGATGTTCAATTTGGTAAAGTGGTATTTGAATCGAAATTCATAAAATCGACAACGGTTAAATTCATACCTAATTTTAATGAAATTCTGATTGGATTTGACAATGGGCATATTGAACAGGTAGATTATACAAAAGCAGGCCCTGAGATGATTATTCAAACTTATGATAATCATCATCAAGGACCAATTACTGATTTGGAATTTATTAAACCTTGGTATTTACCATGTAATGAAACACATGATGGGTTACCATCATTAAGATTTATTTCCACAGGATTTGATAAAATCATAAATGTTTGGACCCTTAAGATAAATATGCCTGAAAAACATATCACTTTAAATAAATCAATTCATAGGATGTGTATTCATCCAACAGGCGGATATTTTATTTGTGAAGAAGTGGGAGGGGGGTTACTTACATATACAACGGGATCCGGTGAAACTAGTTCCTCTTTATTGTCAAAGAAAATACACACTTCCTTAAAGACGTTCACTAACATGGATGGGGATCAAATATTATGTACACCACTAAACCAAGGACCGACGTTTACACCAGATGGGAAAACTTTGGTCATTGGTACATCAAAGGGGGAAATTTATTTTTGGGATTGGAAATCTGCAAGGGTTGTTAGAATGATTCAATTAGATGTTAAGAAAATAGGTGCAATTTCGTCAATATCTATTCACCCATTAGAAACAAGTTTAATAATTGTTGGTGGTGAGAATGGGATTGTTGGTATTTTAAATTAAAACCTATGTATACGTATATATATATAAATTAAGCGTAGAATGAAACACTCTTTGATTTCCTAGCTTGGACTTCACCTATACCTTCCACAAAATCTTCATGTTTTACCACTGATTGACCATTTCTTAATGCAATCATACCTGCTTCAACTGTTACAGCCTTCAATTGTGCACCATTAAATTCATCTGTTGATCTAGCCAATTCCTTCCAATTAACACTATCATCAACAGTCATCTTCCTAGCATGAATTTGTAAAATTTGAGCCCTTGATTCCTCTGATGGTAATGGGAACTCAATCTTTCTATCCAATCTACCAGATCTCAAAAGGGCAGGATCTAAAACATCAACTCTATTTGTTGCTGCTAAAACTTTAACTCTATCATCAGAACCAAACCCATCTAATTGATTCAATAACTCCAACATTGTCCTTTGAACTTCCCTATCACCAGATTTATCTGAATCAAATCTCTTTGTACCAATAGCATCCAATTCATCAATGAATATAATAGTTGGTGCCTTTTCCTTTGCCAATTCGAATGCATCTCGCACTAATTTAGCACCATCACCAATAAACATTTGGACCAATTGTGGTGCTGCTAATTTCAAGAAAGTGGCATTTGATTGTGCAGCACATGCTCTTGCTAAAAGTGTTTTACCTGTACCAGGTGGACCATACATGAGGGCACCCTTTGGAGGTTTTATACCTAAATTCTTGAATTTTTCACCCTGTTGCATTGGTAAAACAACCGCTTCAACCAACTCTTCAACTTGCTTGTCCAACCCACCAATATCAGCGTATGATTCGGTTGGCTTTTCATCAACTTCCATTGCCTTGACCCTTGAATCATATTCGGCAGGTAAAGTATCTAAGATTAAGTAAGAATCCTTGTTAACACCAATTAAATCACCAGGTTTTAACTTTTCTGGTTCCACAAGACCAACCATTGGTAAAAACACAGTTTGTCTAGTTGAAGTCTTAATAACGGCGGACTTGCCAACCCTTGTTGAATCCAAATCAACATTTGCACCTTCCTTTTTTGAGTTCTCTTCTACATCCAAGTCTAATAGTTCAACCACGTTACCAACGAGGTAAGGCAATTGCTTGTTATTCTTAATTTTCTCCTTGTTGTCTTTAATTTTCTCTAACATGACGGATTTGTCGTGTTGAAGTCTCAAAAGTTCGGACTTGAATATTTTAATCTCATTGTCAAGCAATTTGGTTCTGTTTTTGATGTCAACTGTGGAAGAGTTGAGTATCTCATCGTCAATGGCAATGTCCTGTTCCAAATCCTCTAAAGTTGCCATTATTTCAATGAATTTGTTAAAGAAAGATGGATATTAAGAAAGACAATTTTTTTGCCACCAAGAGAGAACAAGCATATAAGAAAGTATGATTTCCGATATAAACTTTATTAATATACAAAATGAGGCCCAGAGAGTAATAGAGCTTGTATGGCTATTTCTTAGCATTCATTTCCAACTGCTCTCTCAATTTTTGGGTGAATTCATCCTTATTATCATCGTGATCTTCCCAAGATTCCTCCCAGAGACGTGATTCAGACTGATCAGTACTGGCTGTTTCGTTGTTTGACCAAGTATCTTGTGGGAAATCCTCAAACTCGTCATCCTCTTCCAACCGCTTAACAAATTCGTCCTGTGAAGCCTTCAAATCTGCCATTGTTCAATTATACTACACACTATAAAGAACAAGAGAATGAACTGTAAGAAAAAATTAAATATTTATTAAGTAATACAAGAGGTTTTGATCTACATGATCAAAATAGAAGCTCAATTCGCGGAGCGTGAGGGCAATTTGAATGGAGTTGTTATAGAAAGAACTCCACTTTTGATTACTTCTACTGTGTACAAGTTGATACCCTTTTTAATCATTTCAAACAGAGTACTAAATTCAATTGTGTGGACATCGTCTTCAAACACGCGTAATTTGAGTATAATTATCTTGCTTTCTATTATGATACTTCACTGGGGTGATTATACATTGCTATTAATGCCTACTTTACTATCTGTGTTGATTTGTGGAATCATTTGGATATTGAATAAATCTGTCATGCCATTGAAATTGACATCTACAACTCCAAATGGAGAAGATTTAACAATGACACAGATGTTTAATTCAATTGTAAACTTCAATGCAATATGTGAGTTTTTATTCCCTATCGAAAAGAATTTAAATTTTGATTTGCAACCTGTGTTCATAGGTTCAATCTTAATAACACCAATTTACATGTACCTAATACAAAAAGTGATAAACATAAGGGTTTACATATTGATTGTATTTCTTGGGTTGAGTTTATGGTACAGTTCAATGTTCGTTGTTAGCAGAGCTATTTTGTGGAGATGGAAGGTTTTTAGATGGGTTGTTAATTATCCGTTAAAAACCACTGCTAGATTTAATGGGAGATCACTGATGGTTTCTAATCAAGAAATTCCTATTGGGATAGATATTAATATGATGATTAATGATTTTGGGATGAAATTAAACAAGATTGATTCTAAAACTTCACTTGTTGAGTTATACGTTTATGAAAATGAAAGGTATATCATTGGGATTGGTTGGGGTAAGCGGTTTTTGATAGGACGTTTTGGGTTTTCCAGCATGGATGGTAGGTTCAACTGGAACAATAAAATGTCAATTGTAAAATCTGTTGAAATGGGATTGGGCGATAACTTCCGGTGGCTCCAAAATAATTGGGAAATTACACAGAACTGGACTTACGGGGATTGCATGTGGCGTATAAACAGTTCTTCAAGGAAAGGCACTCGTTGGCGGGTGATAACAAAACGTGGATTAGTGTCAAGTTGAGGGGCCCTGCTGAGCAAATCAAACGCTTCCCGCTACTTTTGGCTATGCTCGCTAGCTCTTTCCCATGGCGGCTTTTATGGGGGAAGGCATTAGCGACTTAGCCAATGTTTGAGATATGGGTAAATGGCTTACACCACTATCACAACACTGTTCTCGGTATCAAATCGGCATTGGAAGCTGCTTCATATTACAATGGGAACCTCAGTTATTAATAATTTAACCATTCCATTGATAATTATTCAAACGCTTATCTTCTCCGCTAATTTGAAATTTCAACAATTATAGAAAAAACTCTATCTTATCGGGTATTCGTTTAATACAGCCGTGAAAAAAGTATACTATCAAAATCAGCTCACACATTTAATATAAAAGTGGGATGGGTCCACTCTTGTTTCAACTTCGTATTGTAAAAAGCTAAAGTCAAATCATGAATAAGATAAATAATATTTTTAAGAGTTCACCTTCTGATCAGGTATCGGTTGCTGTGGATTCATTTCAGCCACATGACTCAGTTGAAAAAAAGAAGCACTACACAATTGAACTTGATGAATATGATGAAGAATCATCACAACAACATTATGAAGATGGTACTGGCATTCAAAAGGGTCTTAAATCAAGACATATCCAAATTATTTCACTAGCTGGTGCAATTGGTACAGGTCTTTTTATTGGTTCTGGTGCTGCTCTTGCACAATGTGGGCCTGCTGGTTTATTGGTTGGTTATTTGTGTCTTTCAATTACCGTTTGGTTCGTTATGAACCAATTGGCTGAAATGGTCACCTTCATTCCAACCCCTGGTCAAACAACTGTTTACGCCTTGTGTGCTAGATACACTGGTAACCAATCTTTGGCATTTGCTGCTGGTTTAAATTTATATTATGCTCAAGCTCTCATTGTTCCTGCTGAAATTACTGCGTCTGCTTTTGTTATTCAATATTGGACTGATATCAACCCTGGTGCATGGATCGCTATTTTTTGGGTTACCATGTGCATCCTTAACTTCAGTGCTGTTAAGTATTTTGGTGAAATTGAATTCTGGATTGGGTCAATTAAGATTTTCACTATTATTGGTTTAATTATTGTTTCAATTGTTATCTTCTTTGGTGGTGCTCCAGCATCTAATGGTGTTTTGGGTTTCCATGCGTGGAATAACCCAGGTGCTTTTGTTGAACATTTAGCTCCTGGTAACACTGGTAAATTCCTTGCATGTTGGACTTCCATTATTAAGTCTGCTTTCGCTTTCATCTTATCACCAGAATTAATTACTGCTTGTGCTTCAGAAGCTGAACATCCAAGAATTAATTTACCAAAGGCCACTGACAGATTTATTTACAGAATGATTTTCTTCTATGTTATGGGTTCTTTATGTATTGGTGTCATTGTTGCTTCAAACGATCCAAGATTAATGTCCGCTATTGCCAATGGTTCTGCTGGTGCTGCTGCTTCCCCATTTGTTATTGGTATCCAAAATGCTGGTATCCCAGTTTTAAACCATATTGTTAATGCCGCTATTTTGACCTCTGCTTACTCATGTGGTAATGCCCAATTTTACTCTGCTACAAGAACTTTACACTCTATGGCTATTAGAGGTCAAGTTCCAAGAATTTTTGCTAAAACTAACAGATTTGGTGTTCCATGGGCTGCTGCTATTTTAACCAATGCTATTAACTTATTGGCTTTCTTGAACGTTTCAAACTCATCTTCTGTTGTCTTCACTTGGTTGACTAACATTTCAACCGTTTCTGGATTCTGTTCATGGGTATTTGTTGGTATCACTTATATTAGATTTAGAAAGGCAATTGATTTCCACAACTTGAATGACAGGGTTACATACAGAAAGAGATTCGGTGTTCCATGTGCTTACTTCACAGTTTTCTTTTATTCATTAGTTGCAATTACCAACGGTTATGGTGTTTTCTTTGATTTCAATGCATCCGATTTTGTTGCTGCTTACATTACTTTACCAATCTTACTCGTCCTTTATGTTGGACATGCAATCTGGGCAAAGAACACTAAAATGTTTGCTCCATTGGAAGAAATAGATTGTATTACAGGTTTAGCTTCAGTTGAAAAAGATGAAGCCAGCTATGTTGCACCTATTCCAAAGAATTTCCTTTATAAGATCTGGTATTGGTTATTGTGAGTTTTGTTGGTTTTCGTTTATTTAATTTTATATCATAAATATGCTATTATGCTTTTAATTACACATCACTATTTTCGCTCTTAATTGATTTCAGTAAACAAACGAATTATATAAAAGGTTCTTAAACAGTAGAAATAACACAGTACTTTTTTCTGAGCAAACTCCCCATCGTTTTTAAATGCCATTGTACTTTTACAGTTTTACTGATAAATGCCTTTTTCTTCACATTGACTTTTCGGATAACTTGAACGGCATAATAGCTAAATCAGGGCTCGGGGCTGATGCAAATGCCGCATACTGATAACAAATCAGGGTAGGGCCCTTGTTGAACCCCTCCCGCCTATCTCCAGCCCTTTTATTATCGGCGTTTCTATTCGTATCCTTAGCGGCTATGGCTACGGCTACGGCATTGTTAAATCATCATTGTCTGGTCATCCTTTTAATAGATGGCATAAATCAATGCATGATTAAATCTATATCTTGAATGACTGTATCGTAAATGTAATGGTTTGCTTATGGGGGAACAAGATTGATTGTTTTTTTTTGAAAACTCCAATATTACACATTTGATCTCAATCGGATCTTTCTTTAATGTATTGTTCTCGATGATACCCTACCAAATATGCGGGGATGCATAAACAATAATTTTGATGAAATCTCTTCTTAATAGTCGATATGCTAAATGAGAGGTAGAAATGGTTAAGTTAAAGCCCCATGATATATCATGAATCTCCAGGAACTCACCAGTTACAAACTTCGGATATTCAGAAAAGTGATCAACAACTGGCTTTTAAATATATATCACGTGACCTATAATGTGATAATAGTTCCACAGTGAGAAATAAATCCAAGTTTGGGGTTCGAACCTTAAATTCATATAAATTACTTTGAATTCTAACACTGTAAATATAACCATTTTTCATTTTTAAAAGGATTAAATAAGTAAAAGTCAGTGTTATTGAAAGAATGATTTAGTTGAAAACGCGTAAAGTGATGATGGCAATCTTTAAAATCATAAACATTTACCTTTTTGAATCTTTATTGATATTTTTCGCGTTTCATCAGTTAATTTTTCCACACGACTCTTCTTTAATCTTCAAATTATGTCCTCACCGTTAGTTCCAAATGATGACGGGTTCACTCAAACGAGTGATTTTGATTTGAACCAGACTTCTTCTCAAGCTGGTCTGGGTCAGTTTAATTCTCAAATTTCAACAAATACAGATCAAACTCTCCCAACAACCACCACATCCAATTCGAGAAATGACGAACAGGGGATCCCTGAAACAGCAAGGGCAGCTAGACGTAACATGGCATTGAATGAAGTTTCTAAAGTAGAAGACACTACTTCTTTGACCGTTCAAGGATTATTTTCATCATTCCTTGAAGAATTCGCCTTTTCAACTGATAATGAATTGTACAATGAAAATTTCAATGGGAGATTATACATGATGAAAATTGCAGAAATGGTTAATAAGAACAACACTATATTAGAAGTTGATTATCAACATTTATTAACTAGAGAAAATGGGATTCTTGCTGATGCAATCACTCAACAATACTATAGATTTTTACCATATTTACAAAATTCATTGAATGAAGTTATTTCAAGAAATAAGGATATTTTTACAACAATATCATCAAATAGTGATGGTACACAATTCCCAGGGGATAGAACTTTACAAATTTCCTTTTTCAATTTAAGTACAGTTCATAGAATTAGGGAAATGAAAGCTGAAAATATTGGTTCTCTTATGTCAATTTCAGGTACAGTTACAAGAACAAGTGAAGTTAGACCTGAGTTATATAAAGGTGCGTTCACTTGTGAATTATGTCAAACCGTTGTTACAAATGTTGAACAATATTTTAAATATACTGAACCAACTTCATGTACAAACACAACATGTCAAAATCAAGTACTTTGGTCTTTAAATGTACCAAAATCGATTTTCCTTGATTGGCAAAAGGTTAGAATCCAAGAAAATTCAAGTGAAATTCCAACTGGTTCAATGCCACGTACAGTTGATGTTATCCTTAGGGGGAAGTTAGTTGAGAGAGCAAAACCTGGTGATAAATGTAAATTCACAGGTACAGAGATCGTCATTCCTGATGTCAGTCAATTAGGTTTACCTGGTGTTAAACCTTCAACTATACGTAAAGCAGGTGGTGGTTCAGATGGGTTACAATCTGGTATCACAATGAAATCTTTAGGTGCTAAGGAATTGACATATAAAATTGCATTTCTTGGATGTCATACTTCATCAATGGTTGATAAATCATTATCAAGTGATAATGCAGAGAAGGATAACGATGAGTTTTTAGAAAATTTAACTCCATCAGAATTTGAAGAATTAAAGGATATGGTTTCAGATAGGAACATTTATTCAAAATTAGTTGAATCTATTTGTCCAACTGTTTTTGGTCATGAAGTTGTTAAAAAGGGTATACTACTTCAATTATTAGGTGGTGTTCATAAAAAAACAGTTGAAGGAATAAATTTAAGAGGTGATATTAACGTTTGTGTTGTTGGTGATCCATCATGTGCAAAATCACAATTTTTAAAATGGGTTAACAATTTTGCACCAAGAGCAGTTTACACATCCGGTAAAGCATCAACGGCAGCTGGTTTGACTGCTAGTGTTGTTAGGGATGAGGAAAGTGGTGAATTCACAATCGAAGCAGGTGCACTTATGCTTGCAGATAATGGGATTTGTTGTATTGATGAATTTGATAAAATGGATATTGGTGACCAAGTTGCTATTCATGAAGCTATGGAACAACAAACAATTTCGATTGCCAAAGCTGGAATTCATGCAACATTAAATGCAAGGACTTCAATTTTAGCTGCTGCTAACCCAATTGGTGGTAGGTATAATCCAAAGATTGGATTAAAGAGTAATTTAGCAATGACTGGGCCAATTTTATCAAGATTTGATTTATTCTTTGTTATTTTAGATGAATGTAATGAAAGGATTGATACTCAATTGGCAACTCATATTGTTAATTTACATTTATTTCAGGATCAAGCAATTAAATCACCTTATACACAAGATCAATTATTGAGGTATATTAAATATGCAAGAATTTTAAAACCAAAGATGACAAGTGAAGCAAGGGACTATTTAATTGAAAGGTATAAAGAATTAAGAATTGATGATTCAAAGAATATTGGTAGATCAAGTTACAGGATAACGGTTAGACAATTAGAATCAATGATTAGATTATCAGAGGCAATTGCTAGAGCAAACACTAAAAAAGTTATTACCCCTGTTTTTGTTGCTGAAGCATATGATTTATTAAAACAGTCAATTATTAGGGTTGATAAGGATGATATTCAAATGGACATTGATGATGATGATGAAAATATTGCAGGTAATAACGATGGTGGTGATGATGATAATGGTGGAGATGATAATGATGATGGTGGAGATGATAACAATGGTGATGGTGGTGATAATCCACAAACTCAGGAAGAAGATGAATTCACAAGAAATCAAGCACAAAGGTCACAAACTCAAAAGGAAGAGAAATCCAAACTTGTTGTTCCATATGATGTATTTGTTAATTTGAGGAATTTATTTATTAGACATATTAATGAAAGGGAAAAATCAAAAACCATTGATATGGAAGATGATTTAGATGATGAAGAAGTTGGTTTTAATGGTTATACACAAGATGAAATAATTGATTGGTACATGGATCAAATTGAAGCTGAAATTCAATCTGAACAACAATATTGGGATCAGAGAAGATTGGCAAAGAAAGTTTTGAGTAAATTAGTACATGATGGAATTTTAATGAAGATAAACCCAGATCCAACTGATTTAGTTATTCCAAATGAATTTGTTGTAAAGCCATCGATGACAATAATTGAAAAGGAAGCAGTTCGTGAAAGATTAGCTAAATGGAAGAAGGATAATGATAGGAAATTGAGTAAAAAGTTAATTTACATTTTACATCCAAATACATCACTAGAGGATATATTTGATGAAATGGTTCCAAATGAGGATGTTCAAGAAGACTTTTAATTAATTAAATTAAACTAAATATTTATATATAAATAAATAAATGTATTAATAAGATATTACAACTTTGGTAACCCATTGACATTATCATACCACCAATTCAAGCAAATCTCACTCTTCTTTGGGTAATATTTATTACAAAGAAGGATTTCATCCCATAAATGATTGAACAATTGAATAGAATCAATACTATTTAAATAAGGGGAAGTGATTAGATCTTTGATCGAGGTTAATTCTGATTGTAAAGATTGAGATGGTAAAAAATGGATCATGTTAATTAATAGACCAATGAATGACGATTTATTAGATGTGAATTTATTATCAATTTGAGTTTTTTCACCATTAATATTTATAAATTTTAATTTAACAGGGCTGAAATCTGTCTTCATTGAAATCATCTTTATTAAATCAAATAAATTAGTTGTTTCCATTGGTAATAAACTTTCAAATATTTTCGATATTATATTTGAACATTCAATAAATGTTAAATTATTTGGGAATTGATTCAAAGTTAAGGATATATAAATTGATAATTCCTCATCAATTAAATTTGACTGATGATTCATAGTTAAATACTTTAACATTATTTCATGAACTGTTGATGAATGAGCTGGTGAATTTAAACATTCTTTAATTGTTGGTAAAATTCTCATTTTAATAAACTCTAGATCAAGAATTGGTAGTAATCTATCTATTACCATAAGTGTAAAGTTCATTTGTAATTCATTTGACTTTGATTGAATCATATCCATTATAATTCCCTTTGCCATATCATATTGATTGAATTTGACCAACGAAGTTAAAATCGAATCAAGAACAAAATTGTAAGATTCAAAATCCCCTGAGCCAATTCTATCTAAAATAAAGGATAATTGAAATAAACTTGATAGGATTGAATTGAATATTTGGAAACAATGATCATCTAATGTATTAAATAATTTTAAAATTTTACTTAAAATCCCATCGAAGATAATGATTATTGAGAAGTAATTGAATTTAACCAATTGCCAATTATTTTCATCCATTAGTTTTTCTATTTTACTATATAGATGAATCGAAGTCAAGTTGAAGCTATATTCATTTATAATTAAGGATGAGTTCATCAAACGTGATAAGAATAATTCTTTTGGGTAAACTTCAATTAACTTGTTGAAAAGAAAAGAAAATCTATTCAATTGCCTTAACACCGGACCTAGCTGATCGCCATTAAATAACCCTTTACCATTATTTAACCCAATTGGAGATTGAAACATTAATATTATTAAACATTCCGGTAAATCAGGCTTCACCCTGATGAACTCTAGGAAATTAAAGTTTGAAAATTGATCATAAACAGATGCTAAACAAGATAATGCCAGATTAGAGTCTAGAGATGTTTGGAAATGGCTTATTAATGATGATTTTAAAATTGATTTGAAGTAAGAGTCAATTGTATTTATTGAATATGAATGATCAGGAAATGAATTTATATCTTGTCTTGATATCTTTGATAATAAACACCCCGTTACAATTGGGATAACTTTAGGGAAAACCATTGGATCAACTTCTAATGAGAATTTGATTCCGTTGTAGATTGCAGAATAAAATTCATTGAAGTGTAACGTTGGCAAACTAACTTTAAATTTAGAGTCCATTATAAACTTAAACGCATCAACTACTCTAAAGTTCACATCCTTGAAAAGCGGACATTTAATAAACGAAATGGTCAACAATTCGATATTTCCCTTGTTTTTAATAATGGGATAGTAATGCACCAAATACGAAAGAATAGTCTCTGGAGTTGTTTCTGGTTTCGGATGTAAAATATCATCAAGAAGAAAATCAATTTCAGTAGGTTTCCTCTGTATTTCCATACTATTATTTAATGTTGATAACAGAAAAAAAAACTAGTTTAGTAGAAGAGATGAATTTTATCTACAAAGTAAATGTCAACATTTCTTCCAAAAGGATTTAAAAACTTACCAGTATCGTCTGGGATTGTTGGTGGGCTTTTGGTTATTCCATTGGTTGTGTCGTTGCTTGATTTGAAGCCTTATTTTCTCTTTTCATTTGATCCTTTCATTAAGGAATGGCACCAGTATTGGAGAATTTTAATATTGCAAGCACAATTCCAGAACCAATCTGAAATTTTGTTATCAATTGTTTTAGTTGGGTTGAAGTTGAAGAATTTAGAAAGAATTTATGGGTCAGATAGGTTTATTAAACATTTAATTTTATTATCAATTTATAACCTGATTGGGATATCGATTGTTTCAATTGTCGGGTATTCAATGTTTGGTTATAATATATTTTTCCCATCGGGGCCATTTGGGTTGATTTTTGGATTAATTTATTCACATCATTTAAATACACCAATTAATTATCAAATTGAATTGAATTTTAAGAATGTATTCAGTTTACAGCCATTTGGGAGGGAAGTTACAATAGTTTTCAACGATAAATTTGATATTTATTTACTGTCATTGATTTTAATGTTTAATGAAGGTTTGATAAGTTCACCAATCGTTTCAATTATGGGGTATATAATAGGGTATCTTTATTTCAATGGTCTATTACCGATTACAGATGCATCCATAAAATACCAAATAGTAGCTATGAATGGAGAAAGCCCTGTAAATGAGGAGACCTCAGATGAAGATCCTGCTTTACCACCAAGGACAATTTTACAACAAGTATTTGGATCTGGATTAAATCGTTAAATATGTTGTTTTATTATTGATTATACATTTTTTTCAGAAGAAGCTAATTTCAAATCTTTTCTTCGTTGGACATCCCAATTGAATACCCTAGCGGTATTCACTTCCATTGTTGTTATATTTCCCCTAAGATAATCTAAATCTTCAATTGTAATTTGTTTATTGTTTAAAGTCTTTTCTAAACGGACATTTAACATGTCAATTGCCTCATCGAGGGGGTATTCAAGCATTACACCGGCACCTAGCCAAAGTGAAACGGTTGTAATTGGGTTTATTGAAGCAGAAGCATAAATTGTATCATTTAATTGGTAATCAACATCAATTGTATCCTCAGGGTCAGATTCAGATTTAGACTTGAGGAACTTGCAAGTTTCCAATGTGTTTTCAATATCAGGTATCTTTTGATTGAGACTCGAAAGTGATGAAGCTTTACTCTCTTGCATGTATTTATATTGATCGAGACGTATTTGTAGTTCTGTGAGGAAGTTATTAACATCGGCTTCTGTTGCAGTTGTTTTGTTAAGATATTCATCGATGTTCTCTAGGAACTTTGCCTTTGGGATTCCCCTTGGGTTGGATTCTCCTGTCTTCAATCTGTCCATGGTCCTTGTCCTGTAAGACTTTCAGATGGTGAATTTTAGATAATTTCAATATTGGAGGAAAATTATGAAAAACCCTCTTGTAAATCACGTGATTTGTTGATGGTTCCAAACCCTCGAAAATTCAAAGAGACGCAAATAATTATTTTTATACAAGTGAAAAATTTAAAATTCAATTCCCAATTCTTCTTTTTTCATTATTCAATCACAAATCGAAAATGGGTAGAGATCACCACGTTAAGCCACACAAGAAGTCATCTAACAGAACTGCTCCAAAGTCTGAAAACGTCTACTTAAAGTCTCTCGTCACCTTGTACTCATACTTGGCACGTATGTAATCATTTTCTTTCAATAGAAAAATATTTTAAAAACCATTCTTGCCATCTGCAAGTATTCAGGACTAAACTAATTTTAGTTAGTTATGGATGCGATTATTAAGAGCAGAATCGTTTTTTAGAAGGACTTTTTTTAAGTTAAAGTCCCTTTTAAAGGCAAGTTTATTTTACTAACACACCCTTATTCATACAGGTAGAACTGAATCTTCATTCAACAAGGTTGTTCTTAAGTCATTGTTCCTTTCAAAGATTAACAGACCACCAGTTTCAGTTTCAAGAATTGCCAGAGGTTTAAGACCAGAAGCTTCAGCCAACAAGATTGTTGTTGTTGTCGGTACTATTACTGATGATGTCAGATTAAACGAATTCCCAAAGGCTACTGTTGCTGCTTTGAAGTTCACCAAGGGTGCAAAGGCTACCATTTTAAAGAACGGTGGTGAAGCTATTACATTAGATGAATTAGCTTTAAGAGCCCCAACTGGTAAGAACACCTTAATCTTGAGAGGTCCAAGATCCCACAGAGAAGCCGTTAGACATTTCGGTATGGGTCCACACAAGAACAAGGCTCCAAAGGTTCAATCTAAGGGTAGAAAGTTTGAAAGAGCTAGAGGTAAGAGAAACTCAAGAGGTTTCAAGGTTTAATTGTGTAGTTATTATTAATAAACTTAGCAACGATACGAGAGTTGAGTTGTATATTGACCACCTCATACAGATAAATTATATTGTAATTACAGTTTACATTGTAGTTGTATCTTATTGTAATAATATTGGTTTCGTTTACCAGAATATTTTTTTAAAAAAAACCCCCGATTTACAGGCTTTAAAAGTGGGTGTTATTGTAATGAATCTTTAGAAATGTAATCTTCAATGTCCATGCTATCAAAGGATCCTTAATATTGACTTAGTATCAACGATTAGAACAACCTTTATGATATTAACTTTAAAGTGTGACTGCTTTTTAAGAAAATAAGGTGCGGTTTTAGGGTGGTTTTCCCGATTTGGACACGTGATTTTCTAATGAGACGCTGAAAAATTTTTGAAATTTTCAAGTTTTGCCAATCACCTTAAGAGTTGTAACAAGAAGCAAATTAAAATGGCAGGTTTCACCGTTAGAGACGTCCCAGCACAAGAGTTCATCAATGCTTACGCCCAATTCTTGCAAAGACAAGGTAAATTGGAAGTTCCATCTTACGTTGAATTAGTTAAGACTTCCGCTGGTAATGAATTACCACCACAAGATGCTGAAGGTTGGTTTTACAAGAGAGCTGCTTCAGTTGCCAGACATATTTACTTGAGAAAGCACGTTGGTGTTGGTAAGTTAAACAAGGTTTACGGTGGTGCCAAGAACAGAGGTCCAAAGCCAGGTAAGCACGCTGATGCTTCAGGTTCAGTTAACAGAAGAGTTGTTCAATCATTAGAAAAGATTGGTGTTCTTGAATTATCTGAAAACGGTGGTAGAAAGATCTCTGAGAACGGTCAAAGAGATTTAGATCGTATTGCCGCTCAAACTTTAGAAACTGAAGATGATGAATAAATTAATTTATAAATCAAATTCAATTTATATAAAGGAAATTATGTTATAATAAACAACAACAAACAATACTCGAAATTAATACTTTAATATTCAGGTTTATCCCTTGAATTCTTACTAAATGAATCAAAATACCTTGCTCTAAAATTATTATTTCCAACCCTATCATTGGATAAAATAGTTTCACCCTTATAATCATCGCCCCTTTTAACATAAACTAGTAACCTCCTTGACCATTTATTAAAATCTTGTACAAGTTCATAAATTAATTCTAAATTCTTATGCATTGGAATCAATGTTGGGATATCTTCATCATTTGCAACTGGCATCCAAAATGCTAATCTACCATTTAATGGTAACCTTTGAGAACTAAATTCTAATAAATCATCCAATAATAAATCTAATGAATATGATTTCTTCGGTTGAATATAATCTTTCCTTAAATATGCCAATTCACCATCAATTTCAACTTTTTCCCTACCAATATATTTATCAGGGTTATTATGACCACAAACTTTTAAACCTTCCCGAACACCATATGGTGGATCACAAATAATTGTATCAATTTTAAATGATTTCCTAAGACAATCATTGGTAAAATCCATACAAAATGAATCTAAAAAGTATTCATTTGATCCATACATTTTGCAATTATCAATATGAGATTTATCATTTTTACCTTTAATTGTCCTAAAATCAATATCTGATCCCATACTAAGAGATTTGAATTCACTTGCACATAAAATGAAAGATCCAGTTCCAACAAATGGATCATATGTAACTTTATTTGGAGCAACTTGCCCAATATTACAAGTAACTAATGATAATTCAGGATCAAATGATGTTGTACCATAATAAGGTCTATTTTTAATATCAAACTTTTCTATAATACCCTTTGATCTTAAACTTGTCCCCACGAGTCTACCAAAATAAAGCCAATCAGGAATTTCTAATGGATATAAATTTTCACCAAGTGAATACCTTTCAAAAATACAATAAGTTTCCATTGGGTTATCTAAACTAATTTTCCCATTGAAATTCAAATATTGGAATTCATTGATAAGTTTAATTTGTTCTCTTTTAGATCTCTTCCCACCTTGGAATGAGAATATTTCAAATTTAAAGGTTGAATCGATAACAGATCCTATTAAAGGTTTATAATTCCCCTGGACACTTTCATGTAAATCAGGAATTGTCTTCCCCTCACCCCATAATTCATAAATAGCCTTGGATAAAATACACCGGGAGATCAATTTTTCAGCATCTTTATCGTTTTCAATATCAACAATCATAAAAGGATGGTCTTCAGTATGTGATTCAAATGAAATTTTTAAACCATTTAAATCAGCCAGAGACTCTAATTCCGCTTTTCTAAAATTTGGATGGCTTTGAGCTAAAAAAACAAGATATTTCTTCATATTTTGATTAATTTGATATTTTAAAGAGAGGAGATGAAGAAAATTTTCTTAAAGTATTAATGGACGTTTTCTCTTTAATTGTTTATAACTTTGTTGATCATATTTTTATAGTTATGTCATCTAATTTCGACGACGACGAAGCTCTTTTTGATGATGTTTATGCTGAGGAGCCTGCTGTTGAAAAAACGGCAGAAAATGTCCAACAGGAGCAGCAACAACAACAACAACAAGAACAACAACAATCTACAGACTATTCACAAGCCTTTGCACAATTATCCCAGACAATTAACAACCAAACAGAGCAACAGCCTCAGTTGCCTGTAGTGCCTTCTATTCCACTTCCTGCACAGGACCAGGCTTTGCCTGCAGTCCCAGCCACTGTGGCACCTCCATTAAACCCAATGGAACAAATGCAACAGATGTTTCAACAGCAAATGCAGCAAATGCAACAACAAATGGAACAAGCACAGCCTGTTGGTGATGATGCCAAGTTTCAAGATTCTTCTCGTGCTAATTTAGAAGGGAAAGATGTTGGTAAGATGTTCATTGGTGGTTTAAATTGGGAAACTGATGAGAATAGACTTAAGGAATATTTTAATAGTTATGGTAATGTCCTTGAAGTTAATGTCATGAGAGATGGTGCCACTGGTAAATCTAGGGGGTTTGCATTTTTAACATTTGAAACTGGTGATGCAGTTGATAAAGTGCTTAGTGAAAAACATATATTAGATGGGAAATTAATTGATCCAAAGAGGGCTATACCAAAGGATGAACAAGAAAAAATTGGTAAAGTTTTCGTTGGTGGTGTTGCATCTGATGTTACAACTGAAGATTTTAGGGAACATTTTCAACAATTTGGTAATATAATTGATTCACAATTAATGATTAATAAGGATACAGGGAAATCAAGAGGGTATGGTTTTGTTACATATGATTCAGCTGATGCAGTTGAACGTTGTACAAAGGAAAAATATGTTATGTTTCATGGTAAGAGAATGGAAGTTAAAAAAGCTGAACCAAGAGCACAACATAATGTTAAAAAATTACAGGAAACTACAGCTGGAAATGGTGGTATGATGATGAATGGTGGTGGAGATATGACTCAGTATATGCAACAAATGCAACAAATGCAACAAATGTGGATGCAACAAATGCAACAAATGCAAATGAATCCAGATCAAATGAATAATATGATGATGAATCCAATGATGATGCCACAACAGCAACAAATGCAAATGCAACAAATGCAACAAAACCAACCACAGTACGAGGATGATGATGTCCCTAATCCGCAAGAATATAGCAATTCCCCACCACCGCCACCACCAACATCAACTTCACAGCAAGCGCCAAGTCTTCCATCTGGGCCTAAACGCTTCCGTGAAAAGGAGACTACAGGGTTCGGGAACGAGAGAAGACGTGAAGGTGGTGGAGGCGGTGGAAATCGTAGGAGAAGAGGAGGAAGAGACAGAGATAGAAGAAATGGTGGAGGTGGAGGTGGAGGTGGATTCCATCCATATGGTAGAAGAGATGAGAGAAGATGAAAAATTTACAGAAATTTAATTTTTTTTTTTTTTTTATTTATATAGTGAAAATCTTTTTGTTTTATTGTAAAAAAAATACTAATTAACTAAAATGTCAAGTGACGAAGAAGATAATGACATTTTAAATGCTTTAGTTAATAATGACAGTGATTCTCAACATTCCAGTGAAAACGAGGATGAAAACGAGCAATTACAAGATGAAATTGTTTCAGATGAAGAAGATTCAAAATTAACAAAGCCAAAACAAAAGAAACAGAAGAAAGATGATAGTTTCCCACTTTTAGAAATCTCAGAAGGTCAAAAGGAACATGATGATGATATGTATTTTATTAATCAAGAACAACAACTTGCTCAAGCACAGGGGAAGTTAAAGGCAAAAGGTAATTTTGCAACTTTTGGTTTTAATAAATATGTTTTATCAAATATTAATAAAAAAGGTTATAAACAACCAACACCAATTCAAAGAAAGACAATTCCTCTTATTTTACAAGGTCGTGATGTTGTTGGTATGGCTAGAACAGGTTCAGGTAAAACAGCTGCATTTTTATTACCTTTAATTGAACAATTAAAAACTCATAGTGCTAAAATTGGTATTAGAGCAATTGTTTTATCACCATCAAGAGAATTGGCATTACAAACACATGTCCAATTAAAAGAATTTAGTAAAGGTACAGGTTTAAGATCTTTATTATTAATTGGTGGTGATTCAATGGAAGATCAATTTGGTGCTTTAGTTAGTAACCCTGATATTATTATTGCAACACCTGGTAGATTCATGCATTTAAAAGTTGAAATGGAATTAGATTTAAAAAGTGTTGAATATATTGTTTATGATGAAGCTGATAGATTATTTGAAATGGGGTTTGCTGAACAATTAAATGAATTATTAGCTTCATTACCAGAAAAGAGACAATCACTTTTATTTTCTGCTACTTTACCAAGGACATTAGTTGATTTTGCAAAAGCAGGTTTATTTAATCCTGTTTTAGTTAGATTAGATGCAGAAAGTAAAATTAGTGATGAATTAGAATTAGCATTTTTTTCATGTAAAAAGAATGAAAGGGAAGCAAATTTAATTTCTATTTTACAAGATTTAATTAAAATTCCATTAGCAACAAAAGATCAATTAGAACAAATTGATGAAAAATATCATGAAGATTCTGATGATGAAGAACAAGAAAGGAAAAAATCAATGAGGAAAATTAGACAAAAAAAGGCAAATGAATTACCAAGTGAATATTCAACAATTGTATTCGTTCCAACTCGTCATCATGTTGAATATATTACAAATATTTTAAAAAGGCTTGGTTACCCAGTTTCATATATTTATGGTTCATTAGATCAACATGCAAGAAGAAGACAATTATTATTATTTAGAGCTGGTATTTGTTCTATTTTAGTTGTTACAGATGTTGCTGCAAGAGGTATTGATATCCCTGTTTTAGCAAATGTTATTAATTTTAGTATTCCATCATCATCAAAAGTTTTTATTCATAGAGTTGGTAGAACTGCTAGAGCTGGTCATAAAGGTTGGGCATATTCTATTATTACTGAAAATGAATTACCATATTTACTTGATTTAGAATTATTCCTTGGACGTAAAATTTTATTAACTCAAATGCAAAGAAAGAAGATTGAATTATTAAAATTAAGAGAAGGTGATAATTTTATTGAACCTAAAGTCCCATATTCAAAGAGATTAGTTTTAGGTTCAATCCCAAGAATGGAAGTTGAAGATGCAGAAGAAATATTTGAATCAGTTTTAAAAATGTCTTATGATATTAAATTATTAAAAGGTGTTTGTGAAAAAGCTGAAAAGTTATATATGAGAACAAGGCAAGCAGCTACTATTGAATCAGTTAAGAGATCAAAAGAATTAATTGAAATTGGTTGGGAAGATCAACATTTATTATTTGGAAAGGATATTGAAGATGAAAAGAATGAATTTTTATCAAAATTACAAAATAGGTATAATAAAGAAACAGTTTTTGAATTTGGTAAAAGGGATGATAGTTTAATTGATTTAATGAATAAAAGACGTAGACAAATTGCACCAATGCAAGCAAGAGTTAAAGAAAGGAGATCATTATTAGAAAAGGAGAGAATGTTAGGTTTAACACATACATTAGATGAAGAAATTTTGAATGATAAAAGAGATGTTAATGAAATTGGTTTTGAAGTTAATAATGAAGAATTAATGAAAACATTTGAAGATGGTGATGAATTATTAAGTAAGAAGAGGAAGACATATAAAGATGCCAATTATTTTTTACCACATTATGCACCAAAATCATTATTACAAGATAAACAATTAGATATTGGACAAGGTGGTGGTAATTTTATTAGTGAAGCAAATGAAGCAGCATTTGATATTGATGGTGAAGATGATAAAATTCAAGTTCATAAAGCAAAAGTTCAATGGGATAAAAAGAAGGGTAATTATGTTAAGAATCAAGATGATCGTAAATATATTATCAGTGAAAGTGGTCAAAAAATTCCAGCATCATTTAAATCTGGTAAATATGATCAATGGAGACAAAAGCATAATCTTGGTAAAATTAAAGTTGGTGGAATTGAAAAGGAAGGTGCTAGATTTGAGATGCATTTGAATGGACAAAGACGTGGTGGGCATAAAGAATATAAAGGTGATAAAGCTCCAAAGATGCCAATGAGAGGGCGTGATGATTTCCATAAACAATTTGAAAAAGTTAAAAATGCCAATGAAAGAGGTGTTAAAGTTAAAGGGTTTAATGCTGGTGGTAAGAATGAGATTAGATCTAGTAAGGATATTTGGAAGAATCGTGATGAAAAGGAGAAGAAGAAAGCTAAAAATGCCAGACCAAGTAAGAAAAGTGGTGGAAATGGTGGTGGTAAAGGTGGTTTTAAGAAAAGACGTTGAAGTTAAATTTAATAGCTGTTATAAAGAACTATACATAGATTTAATTTGTATTAATCTATTCAATATAAAGTTTATGTTATTGGATATATGAGGGGGGTTGTTCCTGGGGTTGTTCCTGGGATACTTTTTGTGGGGAAATTATTTTTTTTTCAAATATGAGTTTGGGAATAAAGTGAAATTTAAAAATGTAGCAGTCTTTTTAAAATTTGAATCAGTGTGTACCTCTAATTTCAGTGCATCTAATGGTTCAATTTTGTATTGGACTGCTATTGTATTTCAATGTGTTATCTATCAAAAAAAAAAGAAAAAAAGAAAAGAAGAAAAAAAAAAAAAAGGAATTAAATTTCCCGACGGAGTCCGTTGCGGAGTTGCAGGAACTTAAATTTCGGACTGCTAACCTTTCTACTACTTTTTTTTTGCTTTTCTTCTTCATCTATTTGTAATAAAATGTCCCTTGACCATTTAAACGGGACGTTGTTTTATGAGAAGAGTGCGATCAAGCCGTGGCTCTGTTCACAACTAAGGCCTATGGGGATACATATTGTTATTGAGAGATCAGACGACTCTAAAATTGTTTTTAAATGCAAAGCACCATCATCACCAACACAAATTGGATCTGGAAGTATTGGTAAGAAGCCAGTTCGTAAAGCTGCCAATTGCCCATTTAGAATAAGAGCCAATTATTCAATAAGAGCCAAAAGATGGACGCTTGTTGTTGTTAATTCAACACATAATCATAACCACCATGGTTGTAATATTAATACCACTCCAAATGATAAGAGTATTGATTACCCTATAACACCAGAGAGCCCAAAGAACGAAAATACCTTACCACCTTTGATACCACATTATACCGATTTGATTTACCAACAACCAATTTCAACAACAAGCAATATTAATACCCAGTTACCACATTTGGCTCCATTACAACAAAGACATGCTAAATCATTACATGGGGATGTGATTAGTCTCCTTACTACAATGAATACAACGTTATCGATTAACGATCAAATAAAGGAACGAGTTTATGAACAGATGATTTTGACAATGAAAACTGTTGTACCACATCACAAACTGAATAATTATTACATTTAAAAGAAAGTTCCTTTTCTTAATATAATATATATATATAAAAAAAAAATCTATACTATACTAAAACTCTACTATACTCATCATTTCTTTCTCTTTTATAATTGTTAATTTACACATACTTTCTGCTGCTACTGCCTTTTTTTTTTACTACTTTATCATTATTAATCAATCACTTCTAAATACATTTTTACAATGTAGACAAACATAAAATAAAACCATTGAAGTATCCTTTCTCTTTTGTTGAGACTGGAAAAAGACACATTCGTCTCCTTGGCATTTAGGACAAACTTTATCTGATCTAGGTAATGTTGGATCGTCACCAATTTCTTCAACAACACCTGCAGTTTCACCAATATTGGTAATCAATTCGTGACGGTAAACACGGGGTGAATTTGCTAATTCGGCGTATGGACAGTTTCTACATTGGTACAAAAGCCTCCTTTCAGCTTTGTCCTCCTTCGGATACAACATATTGTTGCATTCAGCACAGAATCTAAATGACATGTTGGATAATGAAAATATTAATACTTTTTCACCTTTTTTTCAACACTTTTTTCTTCAAAAAACCAACGAAATATTGAAAAAAATGCTTGCCAGATCTTTCAGAATTGCTGCAAAGCCCCTTTTAAGAAACAATCTCAACAGAGTAGTTTCAATGACTGCTTTAAGATTGAACTCAACTGCTGTTGAAGTTGAACCAAAGATTCAGGACATTGTTAACTCAATTTCAGTTTTAACCTTAAAGGAAACTTCCCAACTTATCAAGGAACTTAAGTCTCAACTTGAAATCCCAGATATGGCTTTCCCAGTCGGTGGCGCTGCCCCTGCTGCTGCACCTGCTGCTGCTGAAGAAGCTGAAGCTGAACCAGTTGCTGCTGAAAAGACCATCTTTAACATCAAATTAGAATCTTTTGATGCAAAGACAAAGGCCAAAGTCATTAAGGAAGTTAAAAACATGCTTGGTCTTTCCCTTGTTGATTCTAAGAAATTTGTTGAATCCGCTCCAAAGGTTTTAAAGGAAAACGTTGCTAAGGAAGATGCCGAAAAGATTAAAAAGACTTTAGAAGAATTAGGTGCTAAGGTTTCATTAGAGTAAATTACTTATCCATTAACAACCACCTGTATATATTTTATTTATACACATATAAATGATATAATTGTATGTATTGATTCATTCATTTTTTCCCGTTTCTACTCGATCTAATTATTCGAAAATTTAAACTAGATTCATCATCTACCTCTTCTTCTTCTTCTTCTTCAATTAATGGATTTATTGTAATCCCATTATTTAATCGATGAAATGGCATTTTATAAACATTTGGGACATTCTTTGGGAATTGGTATTCTTCTTCTAATTTTAATGTACCTAAAAGTTCATTTAATTCTTCTTCTTCTTGTTCTTCTTTTTGTTTGTTTAAATCAATTACTATTGTGACAGACCCATTGTTGTCTTTTTTTCTCTCTAATAATAAAAATTGATCAATTAATAAACTAAGACATTGTAAAATAATCCTCCAATCATCATCAATAACTAAAGTTTTCTTCCTCCATTTTTTACTTGAAAATTTCAATATTAAACCTTCAATAAATTTAATTTGAATTGAAAATGAATTCATTGTAAGTTTATTTTCAATTTTAAAAATTCTTAATTTTATTAAATCAATTGTTTCAATTAAATCCTCTTTTGAATTTAATGGAGATCCAATAACTGTATTTTTACTAATAATTGATTCAATTGTACTTTCACTAATTGAATCACTTGAAACTGGGGAAATTAATAAATTATTATTATTATTATTATTATTATTATTATAATTATAATTAAGGGCAATAAAATTTAAATTTTTATTATCTTTTGGTTTATCATGTTGTGTTCCTAACCAATATTTAGATTTCCTTAATTCATTCCCTCCGCTAGCTTTACTCTTAATTTGGGGATTTATTGTAATCATAGCAACTTAATAATTCTTATAAATGTTTATATTATAAATAAATGTTATATTCTCTTATTGTGAGTGAGGAGTGAGTAAGTGAGTGTGTTTCCCTTTAAAATATAAAGGGTGAAAAAAAAAATTCATTTCTTTAAAATTCAGTAAAGTACTTATAATATTGATCCTCACCTACAACCCCATAATCTAATTGTTCTTCTGGGTAACGATCAAATAAACTTGAATCACCAACCCCTGCAGTAATTGGTGGTTCATATGGAGTTTCAATATCTTTTAATAATAATTTTTCCCAAACAACTTCACTAAACCAAATATGATTCCTAATATCTTCTGGACCATTTTGTAAATTACCTAATCTCCTTGTTAAATCACTTGTAATTAATTTTGATAAAAGGTCAATTACATCAGGATGAAAATGATTTGGGTAATGAACTTTACCAATTAAAATCTTTTCATATGTCTTCATTGGTGTATGATCATAAAATGGTGTAAAACCTGCAAGCATTTCAAATATTAAAATACCTAATGACCACCAATCAATTGATTTATTATATGGCTTTGTTGTAATAACTTCTGGTGCAATATAATCTGGTGTACCACATAATGTCCATGTAACAGTTTCAACTTCCTTTGCAAAACCAAAATCTGTTAATTTAATATGACCATTCCTATCTAATAAAATATTTTCAGGTTTCAAATCCCTATAAATTATATTATGTGAATGAAGGTATTCTAATGCTAATATAACTTCAGCTGAATAAAATTTTGCAACTGGGTTTGGGAACCTTTGAGATTTTCTTAATAATGAAAATAATTCTCCACCTTCAATATAATCCATAATCATAAATAAATTCCTTGAATCTTGAAATGTACCCCACATTCTAATTAAAAATGGATGTTCAACTAATTTAAGCATCCTTCTTTCATCATTTGTATGTTCAACTTGTTTCATTTTAATAACTTGTGCCTTTTTTAATACTTTAATTGCATAATATCTATGATTATGAACTGATCTAACTAAATGAACACGTCCAAATGATCCTGTACCTAAAGTCCTCATAATTTGAAAATCATTTAAAACATATTTCCCCTTTGAATCTGTTGATCTCCTCGGCAATAATGAATTAGTTGATGAATTCTTATCAAATTTTCTAACAATGGCATGATAATTTGGTTGAATAATTGCTTGATAAGATGGTAACTTTTTAAAGTATTCAATTTGTGATTGATCAAATTCAGTTAATTGTTCAGATTGTACTGGGAGGAGTGGTAAATTTTGTGCTTCAAATTGCATTGGGGTAACCAATTGGGCCGTCCCGATCGACACACTGGCCCTAGTATTATTCAAAAGATGATGCGCCTCCATTTTCCCAAAATGCAGAATAGCTAAAGCCAAAAACAAGTTGATTATAGGATTTATTATAACAATTTCCGACCAAAAAATAAAAAAATAATTATTAAATCGGCGTCACGTGAACGTCACGTGTTTTTGATAAGGGTTAAACCCTTTTTTGAATTTATTTTTATAATTTCTCATTTATATATTTTGGGGGGGAAAAAAAGTTTTCAACATTTTAATTGAAGTGAAATCAACATAAAATTGATGTCTTTAAGTGCTGAAGAGATTAAGGTTGGTCAAAAATATGATCTCACGGGGGAATTTTTCCCATATGTTGAAAGGCAATTGCTTTACCTTCTTTGTGACACATATGAATTGATCAATGCTGATCAAGTTAATGAATTAAAATTTGAATTATTAAAGGATACATATTTATTTCAATTAATTAGGGAAAGTTATTTGAATAAAACTATCCCAGATGAAGTTTCTAAAAGGGAACTTGAAGTTAATAATAATTTACAAAGGTTAGTTGAATCAACAAAAGAAATTATAAATAAATTAAATTTAAATAAGGGTAAATTCACTCAAGATAAGAATGCTAATAGACAATTGTTATTAAGTGAAGGTATTAAAGAGAATCAAATTAATGAATTATTTGAATTAGGTAAATTACAATATAATAGAGGTGATTATACAGTTTCAAGTGATTTATTATCAAATTTTAAATCATTATCTAATAATCATGAATTATTATTAAAGGCAACATGGGGTAAATTAGCAAGTGATATAAATAATGAAGAATTTGATAATGCCAATTGTGAAATTTTGAAATTAAATGAAATAATTGAAAATAATTTACAAACAATGAAATCAGTTGAACAATTAAAATTTAGAATTTCACTAATTAATTATTCATTATTCGTTTATTTTAATATGGGTAATTATGGACAATTAATTGATAATTTTATGACAACATCAAATTTAACAGCAATTGAAAATGGTTCACCATGGATTATTAGGTATTTAATTGTTTCAATTTTTATGACAATGGATTTTAAGAAATTAAAAGATTTAACAAAGGCAGTAAATGTTGAATTATATGAATATCAAGACCCATTTACAGAATTATTTGAAATTTTATTTACAACATTAAAATTTAATAAATTAAATGAAGTTTTAAAAAATGTTAAAATTTTAATAAAGACAGATTATTTCATTTCAAAAATTCAATCAGATATTTTATTAAAGAATATTTCACATTTAATTTTAACAACAATTTTAAAAATTTATTCAAATTTAACAATTGAAAAATTATTTGAAATTGTTAAAATTGATGAAAATTTTATTAAAAATGATGAACAAATTGAAATTGATTCAATTTCAGGGATTTTAAGTTTAAAGGAAAAGGTTAATAATGGTGATTTATATTATCAAGTTTATGAAAGGACAAAGGCATTGAATTATAAATCAACACAAATGACATCTAATGCATTCAATTAAAAAAAAAATATTATTATATATTAATAAGTTACCTTTATTAATTAATGTAATTGATTGATATTTTTATATATGTATATATTTATTTACAAGAAGTATTAATTATAATATTATTTATTCCCTTTTAACAAATTCAAAATTAGTAAATTGTTTATTAAATCCATTTGTATTTGATTTCATTCTTGGTTTTAAATTTAAATTATCATCTTTGAATAATTCCTTTTTACAAATTTCTAAAACTTCATTAAATTTATCTTCACCATTTATATTAATTGAATCATTCCAATTTTTTTGTGATAATTCATCAATTTGTAAATTTTGTAATTGTAATCTTGCAATTGTTTTTGCAGTAATCCATAATTTCATTTCTCTATCACCATTTCCAACTAATTCAAGAATTACCTGTGGGGCATTATCACCGAATCTATTCTCTAATTTTAATTCCCTAGTGAACCCCCTAGATCTTGAACCGTATCTTTGTGAAGAGACATTTAAAAGTTTTGGGATGGTAATTTCTGGGTTATAAATTTGTCCATGTAAGAGATGTGTCCATTCTTTAATAGCAGCAGGGGAATCTTGTGATTGGTATTTTTTTGTCTTGTTAATGAGGTTTTCAACGTATTTTGCTGCCAATTCTGCCTTTGCTGGTGTTGTTGTGATATGTTCGTGTTGAATAAGGGAACTGGCCAAATTCATCACAGTGTGGTTCAGTGCCTTTGCGGATCTCCCAAGTGTCATATTTCAATATTGGAGAAGAAAGAAATTGAAGAGAAAGAATTTTGGATAATTTCCCAATTAGAAGGAAAAACAAAACCTTTTGAAGCCGGGTAAGTTTATTGTCTTTTTTAATAAAACAAAATGGGTAATAACAGGACTGATATTGAAGATATTGTCATTCTGATATGACCAATAGATTCACTGGGTTCTTAGTATTGCAATGGTATTATCAAATCCGCCATTTTTCCTTTTTCAATGGCTCTTTTTGGCAGTTTTGGGGGGGGGGGGGGAGCTAAAATCATAGAGTGAAAAATCACCCTTATTGAACCACCCATCTTCATTTAAATACAAATGGCAGGAATTGTTCAGGGGGCACTTGCCGGGTCTTTGGCGTGTTTAACTTTGACCTATTTCACACAGCAGCGGTTACAGGCCACTCAGCGGGTTTTGCACGAGTCTCTTACGGCTTCTGTTGCCACTTTGGAGACAAGAAATGACCCCGTTGTCCCAGTTTCGAATATCAGGGCCTACACAACACAGGAATGGCAACAAGGTGCCCGGGATATTTGGAACGAGGAAGTTATCAGAAGTGTCAATTGGTTCTATGGTCTCAATTTGGGAAACGCTGCTGTTGGTTTAATCGAATCAACAATAACTTCAATATCGAAACATTTATAACCTATAAAACATAACTATAACTCTTTATCGTTTGATTTAAACCACTTTCTAATTAAATATTCATGAAACTTATCAATAACTCTTGCAAATACCAATCCAATAAACCCAACAATTATTTCTAATCCATAGAAATCCCTTGGGGAAAACCCCATAGTGAAAGTAAACATTACCCAACTTAGTAAATCTGTAAAAACATACCTTTGACCATTAGGCCAAAAAACATTCCTCCAATATGATTTATTAAAACTTAAACTATCCAATACTATTTGTGAACATTTTTCAACACTTATTGGATAAGACCCACCTTCAATTTCACTTGTTATACTTGGTTTTGTTAAATTTTCTTCTTTATAACCTTCACTATCAAAATTCCCAGGGAAAACTGTATGAACATCAATGTTAAAAGGGTTCAATTCATGACTTAGGGAATCCCCTAAACCTCTAAGTGCCATTTTCATTGGAGAATATTGTGAATAACCAATAAATTGATAGAATGCAACTGCTGATGATATAATAACAATATGACGACGTGGACCATTGGTAGATTTCATTAATGGGGCCAAAGTATGAATTAAAAATACACATGTCTTGTAATTGATATCAATCCCCGAATCTAATTCATTAATTGATAAATCATTAAATAGTTTAGGAATTGAAGACCCAGCACAACAGAAAACAATATCTGGTATAATCCCTTCAGTTTGAATCCATTCCTTAAATGCAGGGTATGCCTTCTTATCAGCTAAATCAATCCCATAAATCTTTGTCCATTGATCATCATAATTCGCTTTTGAATTATGGGATTCAGCAATTGATTCTAATTTCTCAATAGAACGTGCTAGTAATATAACGTTTGCACCCATAGAATGTAAATCATCTGCCAATTGTCTTCCCAATCCCTGTGATGCTCCAGAAACAACAACAGTCTTACCTTTCATCAAAATCATAATTTCGTTAAAAATAAGTATACATAAACTAAAAGGAAGAACGTTTAATCCGTGCTTGTTTGAACATTTCCCTTTCCAAATCCTTTTTGAACCCAAGCATGAATAAGACTTCAAATAACACAAAATATGGTGCTAGTACTAATGGTTGTACTAAGTTATCAAAAACAGCTGGTGCTTTATGTTCAAAATGAAAATGTCCATAGAATTGTGCCCCCCAAGCAATTAAATGAATAGCTAAAACCCCCAAAAACACATTTAACCCACTACCTTGTAATATATCACTAACTTTCCCAAACCCTAAAAGGAAAGGAAATGCCAAACAGGCAACAAATGGATCTAATAAGAAATAATATATAGAATATACACCAATCAATGGCCAGACAATCCCCAATGGGCCTAATAAAACAATTGCAGAGAATAAAATTAGTGGAATACACCATAAGTGAATTGTCACATTCTTCCCATGCATATGATAAGCCTTATAATAACCAAGTTGGTACCCTAAATCTAATAATTTCATATTTCCTTTCCTAAACAAGTGAAAACAATAAGACCATCACTATTTCATTTGCCCCCAATATGGAAGAATTAAAGACTCAAATAGCTGAGTTACAAGCTCAAATGGATAAACAGAGACTCATGCTTGCTGAAACAGCACAGCAACTTATCCAATTGCAAGTTAAAGAAACTCAAAAGGAAATCAGAGACATCCCAACGCCTTCAAATGCCATTTCTGGTGATTCCGATGGTTTAGATTCTGCTGATTTTGCCACAAATGAAGATTTAGTACAACTTGTAGCTGAATTACAAGGTCAATTAACCTTACTTGATGATAAATCAATCATTAGAACTTGTAACAGTCACGTTGTTGAAGATACTGATCCAATTGAACCTCTTCCTAATTTAGATGGTACTTTACCTGATGATTTCCCTAAAATTGTTGCGGAATTTACTTCATTAGGTGATGATTCAATTGTCCAATTGGCCCGTTTTTATGAATTGGTACCACCAAATGTTGAAGAACAGGCTAAATGGGATTTATACCTTAATGGCCAATCAAATTCTTCAGAACTGAAAGAAGATGAAATTTTAATTGGTGCTGAAGGGATTGATGAAAATACAATTTTAGGTTTATGGAATCAATTGGCTATTTTCCTTGGTGTCAGTCATTTAAAAAGGGATATTTAATGTATATGTTTAATTTATATATTGCTTAGTTTTATTTTTCAATTTTTAGTTCCATAGAATTCAACCCATACTTCATTTATCGATAAATGTATACTACTTGTAAGCATTGATCTACCATATTTTTCAAATGCTTTATAGCATGTCTTTCTAGTAAGATAACATCCACCAAAGCAAACAATTGATATAATTTCATCAATTGATTCCTTCCCTCCTTGGTAATTAACACCCCAACAAAGCAATGTCCCTAATATCCCCGTTAATGTATCACCCTGTCCTCCAACACGTTTAAGTGATCCCGGTTCATTTACCTCAATTGGTTCTGAACCCTTGATAGAAATCAAATCAATAGTCCCCTTTTGAATAACTGTACATCCTAAAACTTTTGATAATCCTTGAATAGAATCAACACCTTCTGATTCTGCTAATCGTCTAAATTCAATTATATTAGGTGTTAAAATCACACTGGATTCACTGTTTTTAACAAGATCTCTAATTCCTGAATTAGTTGATAAATGAAATAATGCATCAGCATCTAAAACAACAGGTTTCTTAGCTTTACCCAATAGATATTCCATTATCTCTTTAATATCATCCCTTAACTTTATATTCCTTCCCATCCCAGGACCAATTACAACTGCATCCATTCGTTCTAAAAGTCCAATACATTTATCTAAATCAGATTCCTTACCTTTTTCCTCCTCTAAATATGGATGTACCATTAAATCAGGGGAATACCCCTTTATAACCGTTGCTGCATCCCTTGTTGTTATAACATGAACTAAATCACATCCCAAAGCCATACTTGCAATTGCTGAAAAATACGGTGCTCCCGTGTAATCCTGACATCCCCCAATCACAGCCAACCGTCCACATTGACCTTTGTGCAATTGAGGTGTTAACTTAGGTATAATTGCTTTCAATTGTGCTAATTTCGACATTTTTTGTAAGGAATATGAAATAAATAACCTTTATGATAAATGGCATTACCTCATATATAAAAGTTTCATTCCTTCCTCCCCCCCCCCCTTTTTTTTTTCCTTAAAGTTAAAATTAAATTCCCCAGTAAATGAAATTCTTCCCAGTAAATTTTGTTAAAGTTTTCCCAGTAAATATTTTGTTATTCCCCAGCAACTTTTTAAATTTCCCATTAAAAATTTATTTCCCCACTGATTTTCTTTTCTTTCCCCACTTCCCTTCTGTCAACCAAAAATTTCACATGGAGAAATTCCTCCCCCTCCGGAGCCACAATCTTATTCCCCATTACCAACCAAAAACCATGTCAAAATTATTCAAGATGGCCGCCCCAGTTGCGGCAGCAGGTGCAGCATACTACTACTTTTCCTCCCAAATCTCCAATGTCCCAGCAACTCCAGCTTTACTTGGTGATGGCGCTTGGGTCAACTTTAAAGTTGCATCCATTCAACAACTGTCCAATGACACAAAGTTATTAACTTTTGCCTTACCAGAAGCAAATAACAACTTAGGTTTAACCACTGCTTCTTGTATCTTAGCCAAGTTTGTAACTCCAAAGGGGTCAAACGTTATTAGACCATACACTCCTATTTCCGATACTGAAAAGAAGGGATATTTCGAATTACTGGTTAAGAAATACGATGGTGGTAAAATGTCCGTTCATATTCATGACTTAAAGGTTAATGATACTCTTTCTTTTAAAGGTCCATTAACAAAATGGAAATGGCAAGCAAATCAATTCAAGGAAATTGGTCTTATTGCAGGTGGTACTGGTATTACCCCAATGTACCAAGTTGTTCATGAAGTTTTAAAGAACAAAAATGATTCAACTAAAATTACTTTACTTTATGGTTCAAAGACTCCATCTGATGTTTTATTAAAGGATGAATTGGATTCATTGGCTGCTGCTCACCCTGGTCAATTCACTGTTAAGTATTTCGTTGATAAAAAGGATGGTGCTGAATTTAATGGTACTGAAGGTTACATTACTAAAGAAATTTTGGATTCTAATATGCCAAAGCCTGCTGAAAACACACACGTTTTCGTTTGTGGTCCGCCAGCTCTTTACAAGGTTATCTCAGGTAATAAGATTTCCCCATCTGATCAAGGTGAAGTTACCGGTTTACTGAGTGAACTTGGTTACACTAAGGAAGATGTATTCAAGTTTTAATCAACTATATTTTTACTAAATTCGTTATTTATTTATCATTATCAATATTATTATTATTATTATTATCATTAACATTAAGTATACATTACAATAAATTCAAATTAGATCATCAATTAAACCTTCCTTTAGTAATTCATTTAATAAATCAGGAGAATCCGATTCTAAATTGTGAACTATTTTCATTGGTTTGAACTCTTTTATAAATAACAATACCCTTAACAATGTTGAATATGTGAAATTATCAAAAATTAAAAATTTCAAAGTTTTACATTCTAATATTATTGTAGCAAATTTATAAGAAGGTACATCTTTTTCCATTCTTATATAAAGTGCGTCAACATTATAAAATGATTTCAAAATTGGACGGAAATCACAGTATTCCAATCCCAATTGTTTAACATGTTTTGGATTGCATAATAATTTCAATCCTATTTCATCTATTGACAATCCGAATAAGTTAATAATTTGTAGATTAGGGAATATTAGTTTTTTATTAAAATCATTACCATTCAGTATATTTGATTTGAATTTTTCATCAGCTGTATATGTGAATGATTTTAACTTTTTGTAAACTTCAACAACTTTTGAATTTGATAACGAACATTTTAAAATCGTGTTTAATTGAGAATCAATTTTAGTGAATTGTAATGTTTCAATATTTGGATTCATTTCAATAATATTTATAGCAACTGAAAGGGGGAAATATCCACTAATAGACAAAGTTTTCAAATTGTTAAACATAATAGGTGTAGATTTTGAAAACCAAGACCCATTAATAATTTCTAAATTTTCAATTAAACTGGTTGCATTAATAATCGGTTGGCCAGATAATAATTTACCATTTTCAAACATGTCATCTTTAATCGTGATTCTTTGATTTGATGGCTCATAGTTACCAGTAACTATTTTTATTTTTTTTGTATTTGGTGCCAAGCAAAATATTTTATCAAATATATTTTGAAAATCAGCGTTCCATCGTTGATGGATAAACATTATTTCAATTGATTTAACATTGGCTAATAATTTTGAAAATTTAAAAAATCTACTGAACATTGAATCAATATGTGAACAATTTATTTTAACACCGGTTATCCTAACATTTTTTTTAAAATTTGAAAACTTAAGTAGATTTTCTAGTATCGTTTCATACGATTTCCAATAATATTTATTATTAGAAACTGTTTGATCAATAATTAATAGATTTGAATGATCATTGATAAATTCATTCCAATTTTTGGAAATTACAAGATATTTGAAAAGAAATTCTCTTTCTGAGAGGATTCTGAATACCAATTCGGACACTTCCTCTGGGAAAATTTTAATAAAATCCATTGTTTAAAAAATAGCTATTAATTAAAACAGAATAAAACTTGGCTGTGTTAAAATTATATTTCACATTGTTTATATACCATTTAGCTTTTTCTGCCGTTTAAAAGATTTTTCAGAAAATATATACAGGGTTTTCTTTTATTTTAAAAGAGATTTATATGAATTTGAAATGTGAAAGTCTTTTACAAATAGCGGAGCTTCATAATTCTTAATATTCCCCTTGATAAATTTGAAATGTCCCATTGTTTACATTTATTAGATTTTTTCAACTTTTAGTAGGAGAAAAAACTTGTTTATTTAAATTCTTATTATATATTCGGAACAAATAATGGATGAACAAACAGATGAAACGACAATTGTTGAAGAACATAAATTATGGAGGAAGAACTGTAGATATATGTATTCATATATTTCAGAAACAGCATTATTATGGCCATCATTATCAATTCAATTTTTACCTCCAAATTTAATATCAAATAAGACTAAGGATACAGATAATGGTGTTACAAGGAACATTGTTTTAACTACACATACCTCTTCTGAAACAGGTGATGAGCTTGAATATATGAAAGTTGCCAGTTTTCAATTACCAAGGGATCATTTAAAAGATGGAAAGAGGACAAAGAGGTTAACAACAGATGAATTAGAGGGGATTAATACAAGATTAAAGATTAATTCTAAATATGAACAGGGATCTGAAATTAATAGGTTAAGAGTTAATTCAAATGGGGTTGTTGGTACAATTAATTCAGATGGTGATGTTTATATTTATGATT